>VWZF01001240.1:0-72274 GCA_013396755.1 Sclerurus mexicanus
AGCGTGCACAGAACTGGCCCCACGCTTTTTTCACAAAGTTCATCTGCCAGGGCCAAGCGAGCTTGGATGGTGATGGCGAAGTCCTCAGGACGTAGGTTTGTTTTGAGTATCCTTCTCTTAGATGCATGGCCTTACAGGGCTAAGCAAGCTCAATCTGCCCGAGCTTGAAGTTAGAGTTGTCCTTCTCCTAGGATGGTTGCCGGGGGGCTAGCGAGCCCATCGTGTCCTTGGACAGACTTTGTCTGACCTTTCAGTTGAGACCTGACTAGCATAGGAGACCCTACCAGAGGCATGTACCACCTCTAGCACAGCTCACAACCTCATAAGGGCATGCAAGCTTCTCCCCCGCAATAAGGGGGTGTCCACGGAGAAGACCTTCTAATATATAAAGTAGACATGTAGCATATATTAGAATATATGAACTGTATAGTGCTGTTCATGAATCTATATGTACTGTAATAATAAAAGCAGTGTGAAAATAGACTTTTCTGGATTGTTTTCTGTCATCTAAACATTTCTAGAAAGTTAGCGATAGACTTATGAATGGCCATCCTATGTTCATCGCACACCAAGAGCAGCTCCCACTGATTTCTCACAGGAATTAAGCTCACAACAGCTCTCTCTTTTTAATCTATCATCATCTGATTCTCTCTGAGGAGGTAGTCAGTGTAACAGACAAAGTCTACAGGAAAATGTTCTCAGTGGCTTAGGTCTTGAAATGTAGGATTAATACCTTGATCATGGCCTGCATTATACCTCATGTAGATGCAAAGCATTAACACTTGAAAGAAATTTAGACTTTCAGTTCTGTGGAAAATTCCAGTACCTATTTTTATCCTGAATCAAAATTATTTTCATATATTCCAGTTAGATTTCATCCATTTATACTATGTATACTAATATTTTTACAGGCTAGAAATTAAATTAGTAAATAAAGTGGTAGAATCATAGAATGACTTGGGTTGAAAGGGATCTTAAAAATCATCTAGTACCCTGCCACGGGCAGGGACACCTTCCACTAGACCAGGTTGCTCAAAACCCTGTCCTACCTGTCCTTGAACATTTCCAGGGACGGCACATCTACAGTTTCTCTGGGCCACCTGTTCCAGTGTCTCACCACCCTCACAGCAAAAAATTTCTTTCTAATATCTAATCCAAACCTCCCTACCTTTAGTTTAAAGTTATTCCTCCTTGTCCTATCACTCCATGCCCTTGTAAAAAGTCCCTTTACAGCTTTCTTGCAGTCCCCTTTAGGTAGGTACTAGAAGGCTGCTCTAGGGTCTCTCTGAAGCCTTCTTTTCTCCAGGCTAAACAATCCCAACTCCCTCAGCCTGTCTTCATAGAAGAGGTGTTCCAGCCCTCTGACCTGTTTTGCTTTAGCATTTTTGATTAAAACTACCAAGAATATCAACATTTCTCATATCAAAATATTTAATCTGGCTATAGACTATATTCTAATCCTTTCATATTCAACATTAAGCTATATTTTCCTACAGTGACACAGTTCTTCCCCAGTGTAATTCCTAAGTACTGCAGTCCCCAGTATACAATAGAACCCAAACTCCTTGGTCAGACTTCTCTTGGCACAATTCATTTGCATTTATTTAATTGTAATGAAGAATAGTAGTGTTGAAACCTGCCCTGCACTATGACATAATAGTCCAGAGCCTGAATAAATCCCAAAAGAAACTCAGTGCTAAATTGCATCACTTCATGCCACCTTGAACTTTTTGGTGAAAAAAAACCAAACCAAAAACACACAAAACCTCCAATCTTAATTAAGTCTGTTACCAAACTAAGCATTCATTTTGGTTACAGCAATGGGGAAAAACAAACAAACAAAATCCCAAAAAACCCCTGATTTTCAAGACCTACTTTGTATATAAAAACATCACTTTACCTGCTTACTTCTGCCATAAATGCCTCAACATTAATCTCACTGCTGGGCTCAGAACATGGAATTCTTTCCCAGAAATAATTTCAAAGTAAATTGCTCTTTTGCCTTCCAAGACCCACTTCCCTTTATGATACACTCAGGAAAAGAGTGCTTATGGAGCACTTAGGTATAGCAGACATGCCTTTATTTATCATTAACAGTGAATATCACAGCAACTAGTGGTCTGTTTTGATGCGATCAGTCTTTTCAGGCATCCATGAAGGCTGCACCTGCAGAGCACCTTGTCCTGTGTGACCTCAGGCAGTCCTGAAGT
Organism: Sclerurus mexicanus; assembly: GCA_013396755.1. Lineage (NCBI taxonomy): Eukaryota > Metazoa > Chordata > Aves > Passeriformes > Furnariidae > Sclerurus > Sclerurus mexicanus. The sequence continues at coordinate 2,211 of VWZF01001240.1, forward strand.
GGACACAGCACTAAAAATAAACAGCTGAAAAACACACTTACTTCATAGATTTACTTTGTCAATCAGAAATTATGCTGGAATGTCAAGTGTAGGAATGGATTTAAACCCTTGGCTTTCTGCTGCAGGTTCATTTCCCACTCACATCTACACAGCTGTAATGGAATATCCTCAATAAATAATTGTTCCTCTTTAAATTTTCTCCAACGGTTTTATGGAAATATGGATCAAGTTTGAGAGTGCTTTTAAGAGCCCATTAAAAATTAACCATTTGTTTTATTGATTGGACAATTTGCAGTATGTTTGACTTTGCAGTTTGGGGAGGTTGGGTTTGTTTTACTCATGTTTAAAAGAAAGCCTTATGTGGATGCATTCTTCAACTGTTGGTCAAGTGAGGACTTTGATAAAATGCAGCACAATTTGATGGGGTTTACTTCCCACAGCATTGTTTAAAGTAATACTACTATACAGTGTGTTCTTTTGGAAAATATGGAAGTGTGCTTTAGCCTTCTTTTGGAAAATATGGATCCATCCAACACTTCACTCCAGTGAAAAGTTTTATTTAGAAGTAAGCATCCTCAAAGAATGTAAGGTCCAGTATCAATTGACATCAGGAATGGTGATTTACAGGAAGTTATCCTGAGGAAAAGTAGAAAATAAACAATACACAGTCTCAATAACACTTCTGTTTCTGCTATATCCCTAACATTTTCATCCTTTTATAAAACAGGAAAACAGGTAAAACTGTTGTTCATTTAAATGCACTGGCCTCAGAACAAAGGCAGGTTTAAGTAGGCATAGATTTACTGAAGGATACAGGGAGGGCCTGTAACTTTTCCCATACAAACACCTTTCTTTAGCATGCACTTTATTAAGCTCTCTCTGGTTTCACAGACGTTCCATGCAACACCAATAAAGGATACACAAATAATCCCCCTTTTCCAAGATCTCAGCCCAGTAGACAATGTCTAAGTCCCAAGCAGCAATTGATAAAAAGCACCTCCTGGTGACCCTAGTCCTAAAAACGTTGACAGTAATAAGTATAGCATAGTCTGAAGAATGCAACTATCCTCTTTACTTTTACTATTTGACACAAACTGTAAACTGCACGGCTGTTTAGAACAGTTACGTAAAATACAAAGGCAGTAAGTTACAGGTAGTTAGGCCACCTGAATGCTAGTAAAAACAGATAAATGGGATTTTTTGGTAGATTTCTTTCAGACCCAATATCAAACTTAATGATTGAATAGCACGGACATGGAGTTAGTAGTGTCAGCTAGCAAAACTATTTCAATTTTTTTGACTATCATGATTGAAAAATTGTGTAAGCAAAAGTTAGGGGAATTTGGAATAGTGAGACTAAGTTTGCCTAAAACTTGGGAATAAAGAACAAATCTTGTTTTATGGTGTAAAACAGATTTTTGGCTTTAGGAACTCTGATGATTCAGCTTAAGAAATCATGCAGTTTACCAGCTGTCTTTTCTCAGAGGTTATCTACACAATTTTCCTGTAGGCAGCACCTGGATTTGCAGGATGTCAAGACGACATTATGTTTACTGTAGGAAAAACAAGTTACTGCTCATTTTGTCCCAGTACTCCCTCTTGCCCTGCTGCACATACTGCCATCACATGATTTGCTAGACAGGTACCAGGTATTTTTGCAACTTGGCTTAGTTATGAATTACAGGAAAGTTGAAAATCATGAGAGAACATGTTTTTGCTATTAGCAAACCTCAGCAGGACAGCTCTGATTTTTCATGTTCTGAAATGCCTGACGACTGCTGAAGAAAAGAGTGAGAATGGTTGTTTTAGTTCTTTCTCCAAATGTGAATTTTATTGGAAAATGAATATATTCATCAACATGCTTTTATCATTAAATAGAGTCTTTACTCCCTGTGACCAGTTGAAATTGGCCAAATGCCAAGATCCAAAGGGCCCAGGACAGAGGCCCCAAAGGCCCCTCCTGGCCACAGGGGAAAAAAGCAGAAAGGGGGGGAAAACCCCCACAAAACTGAACTTCAGTAGAACTAAACCAGCTTATATATATTTACACATATATACATGTGTATTACACATATATACAGAGGAGAAAAGAGAAAGAAAACAAGTTTTCACTTCCCTCTCACCAAAGCAACTGCCGGTCCTGTATCTCAGGACACCTCCTCCCGATCCGGCTGGCTGATCAGCAGACTCACACCTACAGCCCACTCCCACACCAAGGGTAACTGCAGGGAGCTCCTCTCCTCTCGAACACTGCTGGAAGAAGCACTGACCCCTGACTTCCGATTCCCCCTCTTTATATCTTTGCTTACATAAAGAAATGAGATGGAATACTTCCTTAGTTATGACCCAGTTACCAGGAAAGGCCTAAACCAAAACCGCTACACTCCCTATCTTATAAATACATTTGTACATATATCAAAATGTTTATGTTCTATTTCAACACACACATATATAGTTTATACACTCATATATATGTGTGTGAGTTTTCTTTTAGATTTCCCTCAAAGCTTTGCTGAATTTATTTATAGAAAGAAAGATGTATTTGAAAAACATCTCTGATGGCACAGGGATAACCTCATCACTTTCTGTAGCATTTCCACCTTCTGGCTGGATTCACATCACGGCAGAATGAGAAAGTAAGTGGTTTTCAAAATAAGCCCGTTGCCCATTTTCCGGAGCCCTATAGAGAAACAGTAAGTTCTTGAGGTCTTCTAGCCCACCACGTTTATTTTCCCTTCTCTGTAAAAACTCATGCAACAGGTCTTGGAAAATGGCTCTGTCCTCCAAAAGCAACAGCACACTAAGTACATGAGCAGCTCTCTACATGCAAATTAAACAGATGCCTGGAAGATAAAAAACATCAGCTTACCATTCTTTCTTGACCATAACCCTAGCAAAGTCATCCTCTGGGTCCAGGTAGGCTTGTTCAGGAACACCACCACTGTCACTGAAAAGATCCATTGGCTGTGATATTCCATTACTGCCTACAAGTCCCAGTCTGTTTCACCACTCAGTAGCTCCTGCTCCTTTTCCTTTGTCTCTACGTGCCTAAAGACAGCAACAGCACAGTACAATGCTGCTCCCCTTATCTGCCTGGAGAGGATGGGCAGGCAGAACTGAGAGCAGACATTCCCCCTTCAGATTTTGTACCCTGGCACCTGAGCAAAGGGAGGAATAGTGAGAAAGCCTAATACTAATCTACAAGCTGTTCCTTTGTACACAACAGGAAATGTTTTGAACTTCAAGACTGGCAAATGAACATATAAATGTCCCTTCAGGAGGCCAGTCTAGTCCCTGGCTAGTGCAGCAGAGGAAGGACAAGAACCTCACACAACCAACAGCATTTTTTGTTCATTGCACACTCCTTAAATAAAATTCCCCTGTTCTCTGTGGAACTGTAAATTACCATTTAAACTGACAGTCCTTTCTGCACGGGTGCTGCTGTACTTACAGGCACTTTCCTAGGAGACACTGAAATTGCAGGGAAGTGACCCATACTGCTTATTATTAGTTGCTTATGCTACACAATGAATGCATTGTTGTAGAAAGAATGATGTTGAAATCAACAAAGCCCCCTGGTTTAAATGGCTTAGAAACAAAGCCCTCCATCTTACAAAGATTTAACTCAAGGCTCACAATTCTGCACTTCTACATGTAGAGTTACAAAGGACTGTATAAAGAGCAGTCTCTCACAGGATGCAATGCAGCTCTGCCTACAACAGGGACGAAGCTCCCACAGATATTACCAATTTAGGAAGAAGTGTTAGAGGCATGGAAAGAGGCAGAATGATACTAGAAACATTGCTGCCTACATGTGGGAGTCACTATGTCAGCATTGCCTACAGGTTTAATCATGCCATGAATAAGGGAGGATTTTATTTGGCAGACATGTAAACAAAATTATATATTTTATTTCCTTTTAACTTTAACAGTTATCAACCTGTTGGAGCAAGTCCAGTGAAGGGTCCACAGAATCATTAGAGGGATGGAGTACTTTTCCTATGAGGAAAAGCTAAGAGAATTGAGATTGTTCAGCCTTGAAAAGAGAAGGCTTCAGGGTGACTTAATTGTGGCCTTCCCGTACCTGAAGGAGATGGAGAGAGACTTCTTACAAAGGCATATAGAAACAGGACAAGAAAGAATAGCTTCAAACTGGAAGAAGGTAGGTTTAGATTAGATATTAGGAAGAAATTCTTTACTCTGAGGATGTTAAGACACTGGAACAGGTTGCCCAGAGAAGCTGTGCGTGCTTCATCCCTGGAAGCATACACAGCCAGGTTGGATGGAGCTCTGAGCAACGTAGTCTAGTGAAAGTCCTGGCCCACATCCAGGGGATTGGGACTAGATGATTTTTAAGATCCTTTCCAATCCAAGCCATTCTATGAAAAAATCCTCCTGTGATGGATTATACAACACTGACATTGGAACAGTAAAATTGTTTCAAACAGTAATTGTAATTAGGAAGGCTGCACAAATCTTGTCCAGTGAAGAATAAAGTAGTCTCTTGAACAACAGCAATAACATCACCTTCAGAAAACTTATGGCTGTGGCCAGCAACCAGGTCAAACTTAGCATAGTCCAAAAGTCCTGGCCCATTTTACAGGATTTGCCAGTTTTGAGGTGAAACACTTGCAGATACTGAGTTGTTAGGATCTAGGAGTGTGCATATGCATTGTCAGCACACTGCATAGGAATATTTAATATCAGGCTTTCTTTCATACAGCAGGATCCTTGATGGAGTATTATCCAATTACAGCAGGCTAAGAATACTGTTATAAAAAAATAACCAACAACGAGAGTAACGTGAAACAGAATAGCTTGACATTATTGCCATAAAAATCTAACACAATCCTACTAGTGGAAGATTTACTAACTCCACATCTCTGAATAATCCAACACCTCCAAAGGAGAAAGCACAAGTCTCGTTAGTGCTGAAACCAGGACAAAACTATGAAAATACAGAAAATGTGTTAATATTTTGCCATAATTGTGGTTTTTTTCCTTGCAAAACTAATACCTAATTGAAAAATTAATAGGAATATTCATTTATGGTGCAGAACATGGTTAGTTCCTGGCAATTCTTTACATAATATCTGAACAGTACCTGCAGTACTATTTCACATTGCAGCACACATGGGCATGGACAGAGCTCTCCCTCCTCCAAGCAGCACAGCCTACATACAATCAAGGCAATTTACAGACTTGCTGTCTGGTGACCCAGCTGCTGCAGCTTGCTTAGAAACATCCATGTCTAACTACTGCTTACTTTGATGCATAGGCAGAAAGAATATGCTCTTGTACGACAAGACTACTTTAAAAAAGACAAGACTATCAGAAACACTCCTACACAAGCACTTAATCATTCCACTTCAAAACTACTGGCCACTGTGTGTTCACTATAGACCTCCTCAGAGGCTGGTGATGACAGAGGCATGTGTCTCATCTCCCAGGCAAGAAGTTGGCAAGTCAGCACCACACATTCATGCTTCACATACATTCATACAGAATCCATTTAGCCCATCAGGAATGCCTCTCTTGTGTTAGTACTCCAAATAATTTTTTTTTTCTTTTCTAACATTACATTAGATATAGTGGCTCAAGTTGGTTGGCAGATTTTCCCCCATCTGACTCCAAGAAGGATAGCTGCTGCTTGGGAGGACACCAGAGGAGAGGGCACATGCAAAATTCCATCATGCTGTGAAGATCCTTGAGGCATTGCCTCAAAAGATGCTAGGGAAGCTGGGGCAATGGGAAAGGATGTCAGGACAGATGGCAGGAAGGATCGCAGTAGAGCCCTTTACTGGTCAGGTGGTGGAAACGTAGACCTGGGTAGAGGTGAAAGCAGCACATTGATATGTTTTCCTTCTAAGAGCACAAGGTACTTGAAAAACAGATCAGAGGAAGAAACTGAGAGAATCCCTCTTCCTCAGCTCACCAAGTTGAACCCTTGGCAAACCACTCCCAAGATGTGTGGCAGGCAAATGCATCAGAATATTTCATGTCTGCTTGACACCTTACCCTGGAACATAGCTCCAAAGAGTCTGGACAGCAGTGTATGAGCCTCTCAGATATGGAAATATTGTACAAAAGATCCTAAACCACGTGCGTGCTGAAATCTTAGTGACATCTGGGTTTATGTGTTAGTTCTGCAATAAATTTCTCTTCTCTGCTGTACTTCAGAAAGTCATGAGGAATTCAGCCTTTTGTCTCACCTCCTCCAAATTGCATTCTATGGCAAATTACATTTATGGACATTCACTCTATTTCAAGATATTTCATCTACAAAACACAATGTTGACATTTTAGGTGTGGTTGTTGATGGTTTTGTGGGTTTTTGGGGGGGGGTATTTGTTTTGTTGTTTGGTTTGGTTTGGTTTTTTGGTGGCACAGAGGAATAAACAAAAGCAAAGTATTCCAACTGCTGTTTATTTTCTCCTAATTACTTCTCAGATTAAAACAGTTTCCTGGATGTCATCTAATTTATTACTTCCTTTTTTAATTTCAGGTTAGTATCAATAATCAATACCGCAGATTTTGATGCATGGGCAGAAAGAGCACGCTGTTGTGATTATATCAGGAGCTACATAAATGAGAAGGAACTGCCAAGGAGCAGAATCAGGATTTTCTCCTCTCCACTTTCTTGACTTAAAACTCATCAGGCTGCCTCTGAGCCTCTTAGTTTTTGAGGGTGGGGCAAAGAACATGAATGAGTTGGAACAGATGAGCTTTGTTGCAGATTGCTGTCTGGTGGTAGTTGGGAGACAACTGAGAATCATTTCCATTACTGAAATTATGAGTAATGCCACCAGGCTTGATCCAGGAAAAAAAAAGAAACGCTGAAAGGACAACTTCATTATAAGATTTCTGTTCCTTCCCTCACAGATTGGAAAGGACAAAATGTCATAATCTTGCATTTGACACACTGTCTTTTTTATCATTAAAGAAACATCTTTGTTATTTAAAAACTATCGTTATGTACAGAATTCAGAAATGCTAATCATTAGATAAAAATAAAAAAGAAAACAGATAATGGAGTGAAATAACCTGGAAGAAGATTAATTTGGGGAATTAATTTACAATGCCAAAAATATAATTGCCAACTGATTAACACATTTTTTTCTCCCTCTTATGGGCATTTATTTTTAATTTATTAATTTCAATGCTCATTATACCTTGATTACACTCTCTTTTGAAAGGAAATAAGATTTGAAGTGGTTTCTACTTTTTCCCTGTTTTATTGTTTCCATATAGTAATTGCCAGCATATCATGTACTTGAATCTGTTTGTACTTTGTCGAACATGAGGTTCTATATTGAGTTTACTGTATTTCAGGGTAACAAACATGTTTAAGGGCACTTGGTTGCAAATCAATCACTGAATGGTAAGAGCTAATTTAAAGTAGTACTTTCATCTGCTCTAGGCTGCAAACTGTCCTTTTGGCATCACCAGTTCTCTGTGCAGAGCAAAGAAGGATCAAATACAAAGGTTATCCATAAAATGCTCTAAAGTTACAGGTAGATTTCTCAAAAGGAGAAGTAATTTTCCTGCTTGGTAGAAATACTGCCCTGTCCTGGGTCAGTCTCATCTCTTATATCTACCAGCACTTCTACAAAACCAGTCATTGTTATTGCCATGAAGCAGCTGAAGAAAATGTGAGGACTATAAAGCTAGGCAATCTAGTTTATTGGTTTCATTATTTTGATCAAGATGCCTATGGTTTTGTTTATATTTCAATCATCTGGAAACACTCTGGCACCCAAGTGAGTATTGCAACAAGAACTGTTAAAGGGTGGACAACCCTTTCTTGGGTGGCAGATATAAACTGCCAAGTCCCACTAAGCCATGTCCCTAAGTGCTACACTTACTTCCAGGGATGGGGAGGGTAAGAAAGAAGACATATTATTATTTACTCACACTTACACGCATATCTCTAACATAGCTCTGCTGTTGTGTGGTGTTGAAGCACCATAACCTATTCAAAGACAAAACTTTTCATTTATTTGGAAACATCCCTACCACATTCCAGAGAAAGCCTGCATTTGCCCTCTAATTTCTACCATAGCTCTATTACAAAAAGGGACAGAGATCACAATCATCTTTCTATCCACCTGTGCAGTGCACAGAACTCAGGGGGTGTGTATTGATCCTGTGTGTGTGTATCAGCTGTCAACATGAAGGTGTCCTTTTCCCACACTACTCCTCAGAGCAGCAGTAGTCTTTCCACAATCAGAATTGCCACTAATATTCAAACCCTAGAGGTCAGGTCTATAAAGAACTGTAATCTTGAATACAAGAGATCTCTGACTTTTTAATGTGTTTTTCTTGTTGTTGTGGTTTTAGTGTTATTTTTTTTTTTTAAATTAAACGTAACCATTCTGCTAATCTGAATTACAGCTGTCACTTTTTCAGACTTCTCAAGAGAGCATATAACATACACATTTTTCAAAAAAGTTGAATTTCTCACAGAAATTTCTCATTGCAAAGAAGCAATGCCTCTTAGGTAGTTATTTGCTACTTATTTACATTTTGAATTGGGTTTTTTGAAAGATTAAGGAAGAGTACTTGGTTTCAATACTGTGGGTACAGTTATTCTTTTGAGACAGAACTAGCAGAAAATATCACAATTATTTTCTTAGTAGCAGAGATTATTTACAGATAGACATACTAAAGGAAATATGATTTCAGTTCTAATCTCTCATGTTTCCCATTTTTTTTGGTGATAAAGTTGTTAGGGACATATTTAAGATGCTAGAAATTATGAGCTTGTACAGAAATCATATGTGGGATCTTGGCTGTATAAAACCAGTGTGAGTTCTGACATTAACTCCATTCCACCAGGATTTCCTTCACCTCATTAGCTTCTACCTTTGGAGTCTACTGTATAGCAACTATCAATTCACTCAAAAAGACCATAACTCAAAAAGTTCAGATGAAGGCTTGAAATGTGCATAGGCGACATAAAAATCCAAGTCCTGTTATCAAAACCAATGTAGGACTTGAGTTTTTTGAGGTGATCTGACACACAGATGCCTGTCCTGAATCAGATTTTCCAATCTGGATTTGTAGTTTAGGTGCTAGATTGCAATGGATATTCTCATCTATTTATTTTAGTGGAGTTTTTTCCCCTCACTTGTGTTACATATTTGACATTTATTTACCTTTGAAAATATAGCCCTTGAGAGGAATACAGAGTACTAAAAAGTCATATACCACGCCTAGACTAAGGTTGTTATTACAAAAATAGCTACACAGAACAGTAGGTTGGATGTACAACAAAGAGTTGTTACCATGGACTTCAGTGGATCAACAAGGCTGCAAATTTGCAGCCACACAAGCAAATCAGCTATGAATGAAACAAGACAGATTGGCAAAAGAATAGTTTTAGTAATACAATTCCATCACACTGGGGGTTTTATTGGCAAAACACGTATCAATCAGGGCTCACTTGTCTGGGAGTACAGAACTAGCTCTAAGACTAATCATTTTAAGACTGTAATGGACCTGCTGGGCTTTCAAGTGCTCTTGGAAGTGGGAGCAAAGCTCTGAATACTTTTATAGCATGGAAAACAAAACTTATCTTCAAGCCCTACAGCAACAGGCACCTAGAGCTTTTATCTCTGTATCAATCAACTTTTAGTCCTGCTCTAAGGTTGACTGTCAAAAACTCAGGCCTTTTTCCACTTCTTTGATGATCTATACAGAAGGTGGAAATGCAGATTGTCACAGAGGGGGGAACAAATCAAACCTCTTTCCTCAGGGGAGGCCATCAATAGAATCTCCTCAGTGACACCTAACACGTACTTGTATAGCTGTGAGTTACAACACTTAGCAGAAATAATCTTCCCTCCTTTTCATTTCCTTCCATGTAATGAATCCACTTCTAACCTTAGTGTTTAAAGCACTCTTTATGGTTGATTTAGCTCTTTCCTCATTCCTCTGTAGCTGCTTTATAAAAAGATGTTATTGAGCAGGGAAATATATGTAGGTGGAAGAATGAACACATAATTACTATTGTTATTTTTTGTGTGGGAAAAGATGCAAAATTTGGCATTCTGAAATGTAAAAGACAAAATTTTGATGAGCTATGTAGCTCAGAGAGATTTTTCTATCCCATTCTAATATCTGTCCCCCAATCATACAGCCTCTTTGGTCTAAATAATTTTAATTAAGCAACACTACCTTCTGCAGTAGCCATTACTAGAAGATAATTAACTGCATTGGTAATGAAGTTTTCTGAGGGTGCTAAACAAACAGCAAGATTAATTATCTGGTAGTAATGCTTGTTATGGCAATGTAACACTGGCCAACTAAGTTTCCTGTTCTCTTGCAGTACTCTTTCAGTAAATCAATGTAATATCCATGGCTATATATTGCCTTATTGCTACCGCAGTGTTTAGCAACGGAAACAGGAAGCCACCAACTGGTCAGGAGTGCACGGAAACCAATGTGGTACTTGCTGGCTTTGGACTATCATAGATCTAACCCTTCTTCCACTGATCTTGTATTTCTCCCCTACTCATGCATAAGGAAAAGGATGTGTGCATGAGCAGAAATACAGAAAAATACCTTGCATTGAAACAGTAAAGTTTTACTTTTTTACTTTTCAAAGTAAAAGTGGCTACTAGTAATTGTAGTTCTTGAAAAGCATTGCTGTTCCTTACATACACTTACAAGAGACTTTCTTAAGGCCATAGACCTCTGATGAATTGTGAATAATCCCTGCCTTTGAACTGATTTACACACATTCCTGATTGAATCCATCTAGTCACAGAGACCCTCAAGAAGATCCCCTGGCAGTTCTGCTAAGCAATGATCACAGAATCACTTTCTCCAAGTCTGAAGGTGCCAGACTTATCTTGTACAAGGACAGAAATTATTCCACTGTCAAGTCAGCTCTTGATTTATTGAGATCTAAGTTTGCAGAAACTCCAAGAACTCATCCATAATTGCTCAGCCAAGGACAGTGCTTTTTACTGATGAAGACACAGAGCCATCTCACTGTTCCAAATGAACCTTTGTAGACCCTAAAAAACAACTTATATGCAGGCTAATGGACATTTCTATCTAGCAGCATAAAGAGACATGGAACGGTTTTCAAGATCATGGTTAAGGAACATGACTACAACTAACATAATGAAAAGTTCAGCAACAGAAGTTGAAATTATGCTAAGTACTTTTTCTTTTTTTCTCCTCTGCAGTTGGGTGATGACCTCCTTAGGGTAAGCATCACTTTTCTTATGTTGGCAGAATGCCTGATTCAAGAGACCTTCAGCCCTGACTGGAAGAATAAATTTTACAGCAACACAAACACACAGAAGATTAACTTAGAAGACACAGAGGGAACAACGAGTCTTCCAGAAAGCATCTCTATGTAGACAAAGAGTCATTAAGAAAGGTTGAAATGTTTTTACCAGGGGCTAAATTCAGTCACAGCTAGGAACAATCCAGATATTCTTATCAATTCAGATTTAATTTGAGAAAGAGTTCTAGGAGGGAAAAAGAAAAAAAAAAAAAGCAAGAGACAAAGTAGTACTAACAATGGTTACCTCCATTAATCCTTTATTTTAATCTTTTTGGAATTAAACATTTAACTTTAGTAAGGCTGAAACATCAAAAAGGCAAGTATAAGGTCTTTCATGTGGGTTGGGATAGTCCCAAGCAAAATACAGCCTGGGCAGAGAATGGACTGAGACCAGCCCTGAGGAAAAGGACTTGGGGGTGTTGGTGGACAAGAAGCTCAACATGACCCAGCAAAGTGCTCCCGCAGCCCAGAAAGCCAATCGTATCCTGGGTTGCATCAAAAGAAGAGTGACCCACATATCAAGGCAGGTGATGCTCCCCCTCCACTCTGCTCTTGTGAAACCCCACCCAGAGTACTGCACCCAGCTCTGGGGCCCCCAACAAAAGAAAGAAATGGACATATTGGAGTAAGGCCACAAAGATGACGAGAGTTGGAACACCTCTCTTGTGTAGACAGGCTGAGAGAATTAGGGTTGTTTAGACTGGAGGACTCCAGGAATACCCTCAAGCAGCCTACCAGTTCCTAAAGGGGACTACAAGAAAGCTGGAGAGGAACATTTTACAAGAGCATGTAGTGTTAGGAGAAGGAGGAATGGCTTCAAACTGAAAGACAGTAGGTTTAGATTAGATATCAGGAAGAAATTATTGACTGTGAGGGTGCTGAGACACTGGAACAGGTTGCTCAGAGAAGTTATAGATGCTCCATCCCTGGAAGTGTTCAAGGCTAAGTTGGATGGGGCTTCGAGCAGCCTGATCTAGTGGAAGGTGTTCCTACTCATGTCAGGGGGGCTGGAACTAGGTGATCTTTGAGGTTCCTTCCAACCCAAACCATTTTATGATTCTATGAAAATAAACTAAGATTTCAATTTGCTGTAAAGAGAAAGAAGAGGGAAAAATGGGTTTTTGTCTGAAAGTCCAATCTCCCTTCCTAGAGGACAGTGTAAATACTACCAGCCCCAAAGGCAGGCTATTTTTGGCATGAAAGCTCAGATTAGTCATGGGGTTTTTTTGTTGTTTTGGGATTTTATGATTTCCTTACTCTGTTTTGCAAAACTTTGAGTTCTCTCATCATTTTAGCTGCATAGTTCTTCCCCAAAATTTACCGTAGCCTTCAAAAATGCTCCTATTCTCTCAATTCTTATCCCAAAGATCCTCATAATTTGTGATCAGAAGCTTTAATAATGACAGAAGTGGTCCAAATTTTGACCTAATAATGCACTGTCTTAGACAGCCTCTTTCAACCATGTTTCATCTTCGTTTCAGGAGTGGCCATGAAGGAAAACTGCTTTTGAACAGAGAATGGCTCTCTCAGTCTTCTGTTCAATTACCAAAGAGCTACTGAGCCCCAAACTCAACCCTTATCAACACACTAAGACAGTGACCATAGCTTTGGTCTGTTTCTCAGTATGACTTATCTGACCAAGTATAATATTTTACAATGTATACTCCCAGTTTATGTTTAAGGTTTCCTCTTTTGACTAAAGGGCAGAAATGAATATTTTAGTACTATTTGTATCACACTGACATGGACACTAAAAACAAGTCAGTCCAATGACATCCTAGAAGTGTTCATTTATCTCCACAGTCTGCAAATGGAGAATTGGTAGTTTGCTCAGGCAGCTGGTTAGGTTAGCTCAATCCACCCCACCTGTGACAGTGGCACAGAAAGAGAATGGAGGCAAAGAACAAGGGAGGAAGGCAAAAGAAGAAGGCACAGGTTTGGCTTCAGTCAAGACAGCAAGGCTCCAGTCAGCATCACAGTGATTACCTCTACATACTCATTTTCATCCTCTGTTTCCCTTTCTGGTTTGTTTGTGGGGATTTATTTTGTCCCCTTTATCTCATTTTGTTTCCTTTTAAACATTTCCTGTTAGAGCCTGCCTAGCCCCTCAGTCAGTTTCCCTGAAGCCTGACACATCACTATACACTTCAGCATTTGATTCAGAACAGAATACATTTTGTACAAGGCCTCTTCAAAGGCATGTCAACTGTCACTTCCACAGAGTTCGCTCAGAATGACTGAAGCACTTGGGAAAACAAATAATGTCTTCACTTCTGCTCTTAAAACATGAATATGGAATTTGTTGGTTTCAATAAAAACTATAATAGCTTGTTCATAAACAGACAGATGCAAGGGCAAGTGTGATTCTAGCAATACAGGTAGCGGTTTTGGTGAAAAAAATCATAAAACTTTGGGAGTTTTGAGGCTCAGCTCTGACATGCTTTCAGTTACATGAGGTAGTTTGTTTGAACCTTTCTGAGATGTCCGAAAGCCTTGGGTTTGCAAAAGTGGGTCAGAAATATTTCAGCACTGCTCTGGGAGATAAGCTCCTGCACAGAGGCAGAGAACAGAAACAAACATAGAGGAGAAAGTGAGATAAATCTATCCAAACTTCTCTTCCTAGCTGATAGAGTACAAATTTACTCTAGATGCCTAAAACTCTCCTTTGTTTGCCTGTCTTTTATTTCTGTCTGGCACTATTTCTACAGTGAATTTTGGCAACAGAGTAGGGCAAATGTTTAGATGGCACAAGCCCAAGTTAAACTGTGGATGAAGTAGTGAAAACCAGGTGGCTTTTCAGATGCCCATTCCTTGGAAGAAGTTTCTTGTCTGTTGTATCTATACGATGAGCTGGACCTAGCTCGCTTTTTTGTGCAGTTAGTTTCTCTCACAGACATGCAGTTAGTTTTTCTAACAGACATACATACAACTCTTTCTTGCAACGTCATCTTGCACCCATGCAGCTATCTCCAAAGTGATACATTTTGTGGCAATATCCTCTTGTCCAAAGGAAAGCTAGATTTAAAGTTAAGCCTAGAAGTAGCATGGAACAACCTAAGACCTTCCATTTCACTATTTCAAAGGACCTGCAGAACAGAGATTTTTAGGCCAGAATGGGTGGCTGGAGCATATGATAGAACCTTTGGCACATTATTGTCCACTATTTTTCATTTGTCTTTCCAATCATGGACTGCAAGTACCAACCTGGTAATCAGCCATGTCTTCCAATGACAAAGGAAGATGTGGAAGCGGGTGTAAAAGACAAATCTAAAGTTGGACCCCAGACTCAGAAGAGGGTTCTGTTAGTCTTTTTAGCCAATTGGCCTAGAAATAGCTTCCCACCTCTAGACAGAGTACAAATGACTACTTGCAATTGTGAGATACAGCAAGCCAGAATGTTTTGCATCTAAAAGGTCCCTAGTGCCATGGTGATGGATGAACTGTAAACAAACACTTAAAGTAACATCAGTGTTGGCTGGGTTTGAGCTAAATGGAAAAGGAGGAAGACAGAAACACACACTGTTGTATCTAGTGGCTGATTCCAGCATATTCTTAAGAAAGATAATTGGGGTGGAAGAGTCTGATTGCCAAGGGAACAAACATCCAAAAAAAAGCTGATGTGGCTTGTTTGTACACTGTTTCAAATTGTAAAGCTACCGCCAGAAAACAGGTTAAGCCACTTGACAGCAGAAGATGGGTAGGGGAGAAGGAAACAAAGGGAAAGAATGACACATGCTGCTGCTGCTGCTTCCTGCTTGCCACTCCACTGAGCCCAATTATCATAGGAACTGCCACCACTCACCCCATTTCAGCAGCAGCAAGAGAACTCACTAAGATTTTTATACCAACATATGCATGAAAATCTCCAAAGCTGATTCAAGGTACTGGTGGTAAAATGGATACATCACTTAATTTTTTTTGCTGTCACATTGACCAAGCAATACCCAGTATAATGAATAAAAGAAATAAGTTGGACATGGGGAACATGGGAATTAAAAATTATGTGATAGCAAGGCAAAGGACTCAGGTATGAATAGCATACAGCACAGTATGAGACCAAAGCTCTAAAGTTCCTAATGGGAAAAAAACTGTAGGCAAATAAAGCAAAGCAAGTTCTATGCTGGCATTAGGTATCAGAGAAGATGCCAAGCAGACGAAAACAAAGCAAAAGAAAGCAAGATGAAACAAAACATCCCAGGCTTTTTTCTATTGGCTACCTTTAGTGTGCTCTGTAAAATTTAAAATACACAAAATATAGGATTACAGAATGGCTGGATGTTGGTTTCCCTCCAAACACCACACAGATAAACTTTTATGGTTTAAGACATTTCATCTTCACACTAGCATCTTGAAATCACCATGGAAAGAAAGGTCAGCTTCTTATAGAGGGAGAGGATTAGACTAAATTACACCTTTCTTTTTTTCACATCTCAGAACTCATTTTGCTGAGAACTAATTGCACTAGGAAAAACGTGACATTTCTTTCATTAAAGATAAGATAAACTCACTTTTGGAATCCAAGGCCTTCATGCAAAGGAAATAGCAATAAAGATATTAAGATCCAAATATATCTGGGGACATAGGCCTTCAAATGCTTTTCAGATACTTCGCTGCTTTGAAGTTAATGGAACCACTTAAACATTTCTAAATACTTTAGATCTTGCAAAACCAAGGTCTAGAACTTTGTGGTCAGCTATGTTGTTTGAGTGACCCACATATAAACACAGCACAAACATTACCACCAGAATGGTATTCCTGAAGAAAGGCAAATACATCCCCCTGCCATCTGCTGAGAACAGAAAACTGCTGCAGCACATGGTGGCACCAAATGGAATCACTCAAGTGCCAGAATGAATGGCAGCCACTTGGGAGATTTGGGAGTACTTAAATGTGTTTCATGTAAGGCAAGATGAGGAGACAGACACACAAAGAAAGGAAACTAGCACACTTGATACTTTTTCTTAAACTTCAGCAGAGAACCATGTATTGCTGTGAATTATGGAAACAAAGCAAAGGGAAGACAACAGCCCAGGTGTAAAAATACCTGTATGAAACCTATTACTTGCCTGCAGGATGATGAGAAATAACTTTTGATGTAGCTATCTTGAGACAGCTAGGAAAACAAAGGATGGCTACAGTTGTCAGGAAGGTTGAAAATAATGCCTGTGGAAACTTTTTAGAAGAGTATTTTAATACTGGGATAAGGCAAATGAAGAAGTCAGAAGAATTTCTTTACTAAAGGCTTGTCATTCCTGAAAGTGTTCAAGAAACCACTGGACATGGCACTTAGTGCTGTGCTTTAGTTGACGCGGTGGTGTTTGGTCAAAGGTTGGACTAGATGATCTTGGAGGACTTTTCCAGCCTTAATGATCCTATGAATCTGTTTACCATTTAAATTGAAATATACCAATTGCACATCAGTTTGACCAAATCAGAATTTGTTCACCCCCAGCCTCAGAAGGCAGGAGAAATCTGGGCAGCAGCAGGACAGGCCAAAGTCCCAGCCAAGGCCAGAATCAGCAGCCTTTGCCAGGAACAGGGCACTATCCCAGTCACTACATTGAGCTTACCCTGGCAGCTCAGAGCTGACAGGGTCCTTCTTTCTCGTGTAAAGAGGTGGCTGAAAAAGAGAAGGGGAAAATGGGAATTACTCACACCTCCCAAAATCCCCACTTCATAATTTGAAAAAATATGGGAAAAAACCTTCAAAACTATTCCCCCGCCCCCCAAAAAATAATTGAAAGGGAAATACTTGTTCTTCTAGCCAAACACATTCAGTTAGATCTATGGTATCTTTTGGCTCCTGAAATTTCAACATATGCTGGAAACATTTGAAAAGAGATTTACTTTTCAAAGTCTGAAAAAAGTATGCACTTTTTTGGATTTTCACACTGACCAGTTCATTCCCTATTTGATAATATGGAAATTCTCTGCTGGAAAGAAAACACAGTGCATCTCCTCAATATACACTCAAGTATCTAAATGAGAAACATTGCCCTATGAGCAGACCACGTGCACATATGGCTCATTGTCTCAGCCCTTTTATATCTTTGGTGATCTCTGAAATCATGAATGTGCAAACACGAATAAAATCTACTTTTCACCCAGTAAGCACACTGCATAAGCTGCTCTGTTGACCCCATTACACTTGTGTAAAAAGCTGCAATCAGTTTAGATCACAGTAAAACACTGTTATTGTCTCTATGTTCTAAAACATAGAGAAGTTTTCTTTGAAAACATGCACTATAGAAGAGAAAAGAGGATGAAAGAACGAAGTCTAACACTTTGAATTGTAGCTTTCAATAACTTGGAAGAAGTCATCTAGGTCAAGCTTAAGAAAATGCTCTAAATCAACTCTGACAGGACACTGGAATTCAAGTAATTTCTATCCTCTCGCTGCATATTGTACATATTTCATGTTTAAAACTAGTAGTTTTGAGGTTTCTGACAAAGTGAGGATTATGATCTTTTTAAGTCTTATTTCTCCCAAGTTACTTGCTTTCTCTACACTCCTCCACAAATTCAGCTATTTATGGTATGTTAACCTGAAGAAGGAGAACAAGTTTGCAAGAGACACAGCTTCATAGTGGAGATCTCAAACTTTTTGGACCATGGGGCCATTATCAAATTTTTTCTTTCAGACCATAATATAGCCTCACCACCACCAATTTTAAATTGCAAATCCAAATCCCTTTACTGAGGAAGGATAAAATTATTTTCTTCATGGCCCACTAAGTGGAGGAAATTCCTGCTCATAGTCACTTTCCCTCCCCCTTCACACAAGTGTGGGATAGAATCCTAATTCTGCTGATGTTGAGGAGAGGAATCTCCAGTTAAGGGAATAGAAGAGAGGGAAAGATAAACCACCGAGAACGGACAGGAAACAACAGGAAGAAAGGTGGTTCTCAATCAACAGCTGAGCTGAGGGAGAATCCTGAGCACCTCAGTGCCCAGCAGCCAAGACCAGTATGGAAAAAGCAGCCAAGACCAGTGCACATCTTACTGGGGGCAGTAAAAACACTGTCCTAGAAGCAGCAAAACTCATTACCAACTACAGTCCAGTTAAAATTTCCCTAGCAAATTTACTGGTAAAATTACTGGCTAGACCAGGGAATTTCAGAAAGGTATTACACCACTAGTAGGGCAGGCCATCTCAATGTATTTTAATTCTCAGATGCAGATTATTTCATTGCCTTTGGAGGTTTGAACCCATGTGATAACAGAAAGCAAAAATGAGAAACTCTTTATTTCATTTTACCAAAATGACAACATTCAACATTCAACATTCAACACTCAGAGTTAGGAAATTGACTTTATAGTCAACAATATCTCAGAATTCAACTCTCTTAATAAAACAATGACTTCCCTACTATCAAGGAATACTTTTGAAAAGTCCTACATTCATAAAAAATGTAAATAAAGTAGTATGTTTTCATACAAATCACACATTTATTTAAAAAAAAAGTCTTGAAGATGAGAGGAAGAGTTGGTGATCAGTTAATTATCTAGCAGCTAAACTACATTTAAACAGCTCTGGACATTTCAGAATAGAAAAAGAGGATTGGAATTATTAATTACTATTAGTAAGTCTTTAAAACTGATAAAAATGAATTCTCCCTGTATTGGCAGTATAGTCAAGTCCTCAGTAACTCTTCTACTGAAATTAAATATTCTGATTTTAATAGTATTTTCTTTTGAAATTAATAAGAATACATACTACACTGCAAAAAGGTTAGTAAATAATTAGGTTTCTAATTTCTCTCTCACTTCATTTACAGAAAAGGCTGGGTACAAAGAAATTGTGCTTGATTAGAAAAGACGAGTTACAAGTATGAATTTTTTATACTCTTTTTAAAGATAGTGAAGAATTGGCCATTTAAGTAAAATGAAACCTTGGGAGTCTTCTGCACATTATTCTGAATACAACCTAAAATGTTTGTGTAACAAGTCAATCGAATGGACCTTTGATCAGATTACAAGAGTACAAAGATTACACATAAAGTATTTGAATATCAAAAATATGAATAAATTAACTGAAAAAACAAGGAAAAGAAATTATTCCATTGACGTGAACAGAGATAGGATTTAATCCCCAAATTCTATCATATTTGTAATACATCTCAGCCTTTTAGACTGAAGCTTCATCTCTCCTTTCCACCCAAAGCCTTTCTTGCTTCTTTCAAGAATGTGTGGCTTTTCTCACATTTTATCATCACAAACTCATCTATGACTAGGGCCTCTTTCAGAACTTTGCCTCCTCTTTTTTGTACTCACTCTCCTAAAGAAGCAACATTTACTTTTGGCAACAACAATCCAATTTGCTATTGGATACATAAACCATGTTTCTTTCCATGCCTAAATTAGTAAACACAAAGAGTAAGACAATGGTAAAATATTTAAACCAAAAAATATTAAATGTAGTATTACAAATATGCCTATTAAACTTCTTGTCTTATTCCACTATGATTACACAATGGAAAGAGCAAATCTGCACTTCTTGAACAGTGCTTTTCTTAATGCTGTATAGAGGTACTGATCCTCTCCCAAACATGACAGTATTGAGGGATTTGGGATCATTTGAGCTATAATCCATACTATTCTCTGAAATAAACTAGAAGGTGACAGACTGTGGTGGGAACACAGAAAACATGTTTATGAGGAAAACCAGCATTTTTTTCATATTCAGCATCTAAATAGCTATGGAAAATATACTGCACATTAAAATATATGACAAGAGTTTTATTCTAAGCAGTTTACACTTGAAGAATTTCCCTGGATGCTCAGAACACTCAGAGAATAGCAACTCTGTTCAGAATTTCAAGGTCAAGCTAAGACAGCCCATGCTATGGTCAAGGCACAAAAAAATGAGATGAGCACTGTCCCTGGATTTCTGGACAGATTGTACCCATACCTCTGTGTCAGTACTCAAGAGAGATGTCAACAAACTGTTACCAGCTTCATAAAAAGCCACGTACTATTTCAGGTGAAGCCTGCTATGGATTTCACCTTCTAAATACAAATCAGGTAACTACATGCCTCTTTTTTTAACTAGTCAGCAGAACAAGTCAAATGTCGTGGTGGCAGGCATAGCAATATGTTAAGATGATGAAGAACAAAGAAAGAACAAATATGAACTCCAGACACTGACTAACTAACTGTAATAAAATTATTCACCAAGCCAAGATGCCTATGAAAATAATACATGCTGCGCCATGCAGCAAAGGTGGAGCATCCCACGTACCTGACAATAATGTCAACCCAGGGTTAAGTTTTAAAGACAGAAAGGTCAGTCATTCATCTGGCTCGGTGCTGAAATCAATGGAGCAATCCTGATTGACACCAGTTGATGATCCTGCTAATGAAGACAGGGAAGTTTTCTGATTTACTTTTACCTCGGGAGGTGCCCTACGAACTAGTCTTTTACAATGTAATGACAATGGATATGCATATTCTGTTACTACCATATAACATTTAACTGATGACATCACTCTCCCATTTGGCCACTCAAATTCTGCTGGAGAACACTGTGACAATGCAGCACATCTCAGACTGCAGGGCTGAGCACCCTGTTACATTGCAGTTGCTGCTATTAAAATATTATGCCTGAAATTAATGCATTACACCTTTCAGACTAATGTTCTCTAAATCAGATTGAATTTATCCAGAGGTATTTTTAGGCAAAAATACATCCTCACAAGCAATGTAATGATCAGCACTTCTCCCGCAGATGCTCTAATATGGAATAAAGACTATGCAGTAATTAATATTTATGAAGTGAATGAGTTCGTGTTAAACCCTAAATCACAAACATATGGGATTTGAACTATAAAAATGCAAACTCAAACCAATATAATAAAAATATATTTACATACATATTAATTGTGAACTTTGGACAAGTTGTCATGCATTGCTTTAAGTGAATTCGAAGTTGATAATCACACAAGTCTATAAACTTATCAATCAATGTGATTTCTAGATTAGACATATATAACAGGGGAAGTTTCATTTTAGTACATTAGGGCATCCTTGAAACCTGACCAGCAAAAACTCGATCTTATGCCCTTCAGTTGCCAATACTACCTTGTTTCCACTCTCACATGAGTGCTTTTCCCTGCTGGAATTCAGAGAAAACATTATGCACAGAAGGAAGCTCTTTGCAAGATGAAATGATTATGATTCAACCTGTGTCCTAGGAAGAGATAGTTTTACCCATTATTAAAAATGAAAACAACATACAGGGTTCCTGGAACATTCTGTATATATCAAGCAGTCGAAGAAGAGTAAATAACAGGTTTTTAGGTAGTCCTTTTTATCATGAGATTTTCAATTGCTTTATAAAAATTGCTGTTCTACATATAAGTCACTAATAGAAAATTAAAGGTTTAGAATTCTTCATATGGTGAATGATGCTGAAAGTGTTTTAGGATAAGAAAGAAATTACATGATATAACAACATGAGACATTTATTTAAGAGCTCCTATATGAATTCAGTACTCTAACTTCAGGCACACAAGCCTGAAAATGTTTCCTTTCATAAGGGCATAAAAGGATTCTAAAGAAATGTGAACTAATTCAAACTATATATAGCAATGCCTCCTCAAACCTTTATTAATGTTTTATTAGCATTGGTTGCTTTCTCCCCCTTTCCAGATGGCACAGTGAAGAGCACCCTGCAGAATGCCATCAACATCCCTGTTGAAATACAGGTGAAGCGCTACAACTGAACAGCTCCATGAATGGCTGTGTTTGTTTCCTTGCTACCATACCAAAAAGAAGTGAAAAAAAAAAGAAAAAGAAAGCTTTCTCCCACTTTTTGTCCCAGTTACTCAAGAAGCTGCCCTAAATCTGTTCAAGATAGTAGAATAGGAACGGGAGAAGATGAAACATGTACTTTCCTCTTCTCTTTAAGCAGACTGCTCGTGGAAGTGCTGGACTGGGAGTTCAAAGAACCATCATCCTCCATTCATCTAAAGCTTGGCTCAGCACAGCTGCAAGCAAAAGGAATACAGTCGTGAGCAGTGCATGCTAAGGTGTTGAGAAGCAGGAAACAAAGCCTAGAGGATGTTATATTCTCTATAATAAATCCCAGCATCTCTTCTAACGTTAGCTGCAAAGACTCCAGGCATGGTAGCCCACAGAATGTTTTACACTCACCAACAACTTGCCACTATATGTCATCATATTTTGTTCACCAATACTGAAAGCATTCTCCTAGAGGATATTGTCTATCTAATCATCTAAGCTGTTTAATATCCCTTTTTCTCTTTCTACTAAATATATAAGCCTGTTTGACTTCACATCTCTTCCATCTTTTGAGCATCAAGAACAGCAGAGCTGCTTGAGAAATTTGCAGGTAGAGTGGAATTGAACAAAGAACATATCAGCAAGCTACAAGTAAATAATTTAGCTCTGGGCCTGAGGCATCACCTTTTATTCAAAGAGACATAATTGATAAAGAATGCTAGCAGAGTCATTTACAAAATGTTAACTATGCAATAGCAGAACATCCTGTTACAAAGTAAGATAATTATTTTACATACCAGAACCTCAAAAGTAAATAGATGAATGCACAGAATCTTAAGTGATGTTAGCAGATTAATGGGCAGATGAAAGATATCGGAGACAATGCAATCCCTCAAAATGTTCAACCCAAAAAAACCAAACCAAACAAAAAAATGTTCCAGCTTATTAAAAACATACCTTTATTTGCTTTTATTTTCTGCATTAACTCAAAACTTCTCTGCTGCACTGGTGAACCACATGGGAATCCTTTTCACCATCTTCATTAATGATGTGGATGCTGGGTCAGAGTGCCCCTTCAGCAAGTCTGCAGATGACACAAAACTGGGAGGAGTGCCTGATGCACCAAAGGCTTGTGCTGCCAACCAGTGGGACCTCAGGAAGCTGGAGGCCCCACCCCCGTGCAAAGGGGTACAAAGTGCACCTTGTGCACTTCACAAGGATAAGTGCAAAGTCCGGCACATGAGGAGAAACAACACTTTGCACCAGTGTGGGTTGGAGACCACCCAGCTGGAAAGTAGGTTAGCAGAAAAGGACCTTGGGGTTCTGGGAGACACAAAGCTGAACATGAGCCAGCATATGCCCTTGAGGCAAACAAGTATCTTGGGCTCCATTAGGGCAAGTATTGCCAGCAGCCAGGGACAGATGATCCTTCCTGTCTACTTGGCACTGTTGAAGCCAACCCTGGAGTGCTGTGTCCAGCTCTGGGCTCTGCAGCACAAGAGAGACATGGATATACAGGACCAAGTCCAGCAAAGGATCACAAAAATTATTAATGTGAAGAAGCACCTCTCCTTTGACAAAAGGCTGAGAGAGTCATGACTGTTCAGCCCAGGAAATCTCATCAGTGGGACAAATATCTGAAGGAAGGGTGCAAAGTGTAGAGACGCAGGCTGTTTTCAACGGTGCCCAGGGGCAAGATGAGGTGATGGGGACAAAGTGAAGCACAGGAGGTTCCCTTTGAACACCACATTTTTTCCCTGTGAGGGTGACAGAGCACTGGCAGAGGTTGCTCAGGAAGGCTGTGGTAGACAAAAACCGTCTGGACATGGTCCAGGGCAACTGACTGTAGGTGGACCTTCTTGAGTACATGAGTAAGACAAGATGATCTCCAGAGGTCATTTCCAGTCTTAACCATTCTCTGATTCAGTGATATAGATGCCATTCCTCCTCCCTATAGGAAAGTAGCTCTACTCTAGTCATGTGTTCAAGTAATATCCTACACTGAAAGCTGCATTAACTATGCCTTTCATCTGCATCTTCCCCTGATTTTTCAGTTATAGAAGACAATGGGATGAGTGTTCCTACCACAGTAGCTTTTCAGTTGTCTTATTTAAATTAGCAAGGTAGGTAATTACTAAATATTTCCTGCCTCCTTTCCCAGTCTGTCCCAGGTGGAAAACTCAGTAATCTGTTTCTTTCACTAAAAATATTCTTGGACACCTTCTCAAAGTAACTAAATGAACATCAAGTCTGTAAGATGTTACTTAGAGCCAAAAGTTTTCTTTGAAATGTGTGTAGCTCTACAGTGCTATACTCTTGTCAGTACTGCTGAAAAAGAACTCTGCAGATACGAGATACATCACCACTTATCTCTCTAAAAAAATAGGATGTTTACTCTGCCAGGAATCGCATGGCTGACCAGGAATTAATTTGGAATCATTTCCTGGACTAGACTGAAGAAAAAGACAAGCAGGACTAATGTACAGAAGCATAATTAATCACAGTTAATCGAATATTTATTTATTTATTTAAGTGTGGTTTATAGTTCTCAGTTAATCTGTAAATTAGCATTTTGGCTTTTGTTTCCTTCTGTTTTGTTCAGGCAGTTTCTGCCTATTTATTCCTTCATGATGTTGTTTCCATAATGTAAGCCCCTCATTTGAGTCTGCTAAATGCAAGCGATCTCTTGTGTAGTTGTTCTGTGATAAGGAAACCAGAAATAAAATTAAAATACACAACAATATTCTCTTATGAAAACATGCTCAGTTTAATTGTTGACAATGATGAAAAGCAGCAGGTCTTGGCATAGAAATAACTGTGGAGGAGGTCAGTCCATGCCTCTAACATCTATTCTTGACATCAAAGGGAAGCAGAGAGTGTGTGAAGAGGAAACAGGAGCTCTATTTCACTACACTAACCTAATAAGGGTGCATCTACCAGGGACGTAATTCAGACCTTTTCACTAAGAGCAGCAAGGAACTTAGGGGCCATCTGTCAGCGCTGGTTAACAGCTCTCCAGGGCTGTCTCTCACATAGCAGAGTGTTTGGCCAACTGGACTTTATCTTCTTGCTAAAGTAACCTCATCAAAATCTTTTAATTGCTCTCTACAAAACCAGTGCTCATTTGTCTGAGACTGGCCAATCTAGTCAAACCTCAAACTTTAATAGAAAGACAGAGAAAAAGTGAATTTTCAACTACAACAGTCATGTAAGTTTAAAACTACCTGACTATAAGTGGAAATTAATTACCAAATCACCCAGACTCACACGGCTTGTTGATCACATAACTGTTCTCTTCCCATAGGAGACATGCTAATACAAAGTTTCTACCCAGCCTGTCCACAAAGAAAAAACATGCCATATTACTGGGGATAAGCAGCTCAGCAGTAAGCTTAAAGAGAGCCCAGTAATTGCCAAATCTAACATTTGCCCTTGGATACAGCAGCACAGGGATCTCAGTTCTATCTTCTGTAATTCTGAGAAGCTAAAAGAACTGCATTTTCATGGTAGGATGATTGAATTTCAGGCATAGCATACTTGACAGCACTTTTTTTATGCTGACTGATAATGAAATAATAGTCTGGAGTACTAATGCGCAGCTGAAGTGTTTTACTATGGATTGACTTGCACACAATGTGCACACTCAGACATATACATGGCTCTCTATAGGTGAATGAAAATACTACCTACATTTCAGGTTTAAGGGGATAAATTGTTCCTGCATGGGACTGATTTCAGCCACCTAAGATGAATGATGTCCATCATTGATGCTAAATTCAAGAATGCATCAAGCTTAGGTAACTGGGGTTGGCACTGAGGAGGTGCACAGACGGGAGGAATCCTCCCCCACCATCTGGAAGATTTGCAACACCTTTGGCAGCAGCTGCTTTGATGAGTACAAAACCCCGCATATCCTCCCCTTCAGAACAAAGTAAACAAAGGTCTCAGCAATGGCAAAGCTTCCGGGTTTTTGTGTTGGTGCCTACTCCCTTCCTGTGAGTCTGATCCCATGCAGAAGCATAAATCCCTGTCTTGCTTCCTGTAACTAAACTCTTTGAAAATGGAACTGTTGAGCGAGTGGAGAGTTAGCCTAGAGAGGAGGACGAAGTGCAAAATAAACTCTGCACTGAATAAAGCTTGGCAGATAATGAAAACATACATTCATCCAAATTGCAAGTGTTTTCTTAAACCTAGAAAATACCCTTATTTCATGCATACAAACTGATTTGATTTTAAAACATTAAAGAAAGCTTCTTAGATATTCTGGTTTAATACTGCCCAAACCATCAATATGATATAAAATATGCATTATGAAATACATATACACATACATCCTCAGAAGTATATTAAAATTGAAAGTTGAGATATTTTCTCATATGGAAAGTAAAAACAAAAGATAGGAAAGTGTAACCAAAATATTCTGATTTGAATCACTTTGCATTTTTCAGGTGACAGGTGAATAAATTGATACTCGTATATCCTCAATGTCAAAAACAGATTTCTCTAATAAAAAGATCATTCATCAGTAGGTTTGGGCCAAGCCCACTATGATATATCATGCTAGATTAAACTTGTGACAGCAGCAACTCTATTTTTTAACCGAAAGAAAAAAATAAAAATAAAGTAGTAACTTTCAACCAAAATTGCTGTAAGGAAGGTGAGTCCAAACAGTTAAAAGGCCTAACCAGTTACTGCTCTTCAGCTGAGCCAGGATAATTACCCCGGCTCTGCTCCTTCATGCCCTAAAGCAAAGCAAACACATGAACTTTGGAACTAGTTTGATAGAAACTCAGTTGTTTTTCATTGCATGTCCATATACTAAAGACAAAAGCCTTTTGTGCAGTTTGGGAATTCTGCACAAGCAAATGACTGGCACCAAGTTAAAATGGCATAGAAACCAATAAAAGTTGTGGAGAGAGCTCATGATAGTACCACATAGACAATAAAATGAGTACCAGTTATTCTCATCCATATCCCTAGGCACAGCTGTTCATCATTGGGGATTACTAAAGCTGTGACAGCATTAGACAGAGATTGACAGCTGCCTGTTGCATAAAAAAAAAAAAAGGAGAAAGCTAGCATGTGCTTTGCTAGCTTCCAGCTCAGAGGAGTAAACAAATCAGCCAAAGGGGTGTACAGTCATTAGTGTACAGATTATGGTTGACTGACACTGTGAAACTTTTGCAGAGAAAGCCCCAAACAAGGCTGTGTGCCTTCATGATGCCTTATTTAATTTAAACTGGACATACCAATTAAGCTTACTAAAATATTCATAAAACTGAACTAAACTAGAGAACAAGATTTGACAGCTATCTCTTCATATTTGAACTGTGTTTAGGCTCATCAGGGCTGCATAGATTTTCAGATAACACAAATCCAAATTCACCTTTCGTGTTTTACATTGATCGTTTCCCTGTTTGTTTTAGCTGAGTTTTACAAGGCTTTTGAATAACAAACAAACAAGAGGAGATGTTTATAAATCTGTTTCAACACCTGCATAACTCCACTGAGAAAATAACAGTACTTTTGGCACAACTAAGCGTGACCTGCTCTCCCATGCACAAGGCACTCAGTCATGTTCTCCTTTTCAGAATAATACAGTTCAGAGACTGACTTACACTGAAGCAAATTTGGGGGCGAAAAAAATCGCTATGTATT
The DNA here is from genome assembly GCA_013396755.1 of Sclerurus mexicanus. Classification (NCBI taxonomy): domain Eukaryota; kingdom Metazoa; phylum Chordata; class Aves; order Passeriformes; family Furnariidae; genus Sclerurus; species Sclerurus mexicanus. Next base: position 29,914 of record VWZF01001240.1, read on the forward strand.
AAAGCATTGCTGTAAATCTTAGTTGAGGTGGAGCTTAATAGGACTCATTTCCTCTCATGTTTGCTATCCCAAGGGAAAGGGATTTGGAATCTTCCTCTACAAGAAGCCTTTCTCCCACTTTATCCCCCACAACTACTAAGAAGCCTCAGCAGATTGGTCATAAAAGGATTATGATAGTGAACGTTCTTCACCTTCCACAACCTTCAACATACTTATTCTGTTCCCTGCTTGACAGACTGAGTATCTGCTGGAGGAAGGAGTGAGGTTTCCTTACATTTGGTGGGCTTCCTTTAAGACTAGCCTTAAACTCTAATGACACTTGGTTTTATATTAATGCTCTAGGTATGGCCTTGTCTCCATTATGGAATTACCACAGATACAAATGTAATTTTTTTTTTAAAACAAAAAGTCTATGTACTCAAGAGTAACGTTTCCCAGAATACATGATTTAGGAGCTTACAAAACAATGCATTGTTTACTAAGTCTGTCATCCACTGGGGCCACTTCTTTGTGACAATCTCAGAACCATTTTTTTGAAACAAGGTAGTCAGTATCATTACTGTGGTGGTTAAAAAGATTTACAAAGTTGTAATACATAAAACAGATGGATAAATAAACACTTTTCATCAGCAACCTGGCTAATGTTTGCCCTGGCTGATGTGACCAGTGCTGCAGCTGGAGATCAAGCTGCCACGTGCTCATCATTTCTTTATGGTTCAGATCTCTAACTACAGCAAGCAAAAAGAGAGGCAGTGGACACAAACTGCAACACTGTAGGTTTCAAACTCTGGGACAAAGACTTCGTCATGAGAGCTGCCAGACATTGGGAAAAGGTTCCCAAGGATGTTACAGAATCTCACTCCTTGGAGATGTTCAAAACTCAGCTGAACAGGGTCCTGACCAACCTGAGCAGCATAGGCTCCTCTTTGAGCAAGGCTTTGGATGAAATGTCCTCCAGAGGTCCAGAGGTCCCATCCAATCCAAATTATTGTATAATTCTATGAAAGCACTCTATGAAATTTCTTGTACAGCAGCAAAGAAACAGCAGCAAAACTGAGAGGAAACAGAGAATTCTTGCCATTTATTAATCTTTAGTTATTTGTTCATTAATTTCTCCCAAGAGATTTCAGAAAAATTTCACCTACCACACTGAAATAAGACTTCTCTTTACCACATGCCTCCACAACTCACAGATTATAGTAATTGTTGTTGAGATTTTGCTCCTGTCCACTGTCTTTCAGTAAACATCTGATACATTTAAGAAAGCAGATTAGACCCCAGTGGGGTTAAATAGTTTTGGACATCTGTACTGATCCCTAGTTTTGAATGGATATTGAATCATCTAATCTAGTTTAGGTCAAATAGCATGGAAATATGCCAATGGTTAATGCTGAGGGGAACTAAAGTCTTTCTTTAACAGAAAGTGCTAATTGCCAACCAGTAAATCCATTAACTGATCCAGCCATCTTGAAGTTAGCATAGTTATTCTCAGTTCTTATTAAAGCACTGAGTGAATCCAAGTACCGTAACAATCCTTCTGATTGTACTAAATACAAACTTGATCACAAAAAGAAGAGTTTCCATTTGTATGGAAAAATGGATTTAAAATATGTGTTGGAAAGGAGTGTTATCTAGGCTCAAGGCAATGTTTTTATTTTCATTGATCTATACATATAATTTTATTGATTGTTATAATATTTAATCATTTTATTTCAACATGCCAAGGGCAATTTGCACTAACAGCAACTCACTTGACATTTTTCAAAAACAACTTTTTAATTTTTATAATGCCTTTATTAGTCACATGTACAATTATGAATCAAAGCTATTTTAGTAGAGTCCATACACCAAATAACTTGAGTGATATTGTCCATGGATTCTTGTAAAATTGCTGTTTCATTTGGTCACTGAAGATGAAGCAAAGCACAGTTACTTATTGCTACATAAATTCTTGTTTGGTTTCTAATTTTTGGGATTGTCTTATGCAGGTCCAAGAAATTCAAGCATCCCTGTAAGTCTCTTCCACCTCAAAATATTCTATGATCCTATGTTTTATTTCAGTCTATGGGTTTTTGTAGGGATGCCTGTGACAGAAGGTATCGTTCATTCTCTCTTGTACAAAGAAAAAATTCTGACAATGATTTGCATTAAGAAGAAAATATGGCTGTTCTATTTTAAGAAAAAAATATTTTCTTTAAAAGTTACTGTAATGTGGTGTTTATGACTATAATTCTTTCCCTATGTACTGTTTTTGTTGGGATGTCATTCAGTTTCTTGGTAATTACAAACCCTTGCATATCCACTTAGGCTACAATGGTGGCACAGATAATTTATAAAAATCAGATCTAAAATGCTATGCATAGTAGTCAAGAGGCAGAATGAATCATGTTTCACACAGATGGAGAATTTGCTATGATTAATTAAAGCTTTACAGTTAGACTTTTCTTTCATTCATAACTTAATGAGTAAAATACAAATTAAATATGAAGGTTCAGAGACAGTGATTTTCTGAGAAAGGTCTTCTGCCAATAAATCAGGTAAAGAGGTGAAATGCATTTTACAATCTCTCAGAGAAGGTTAAAGAACATGATATCTTGAAGAGTAACCGTGAAATGTACTTGCAAGGAAAAAAAAAAAAAAAAAAGCCAGGCTCTTTGTTTAGATTCAGAGTAGTTAGGGGAAAGCTCATGTATTCACTAAGTTTCATTTCCCTGACTTTGTTATCAGCTGAATTAGGAAAATCTGCTGAACACTGTCCCTCTATTATTTTATTTGGGTCAACAGAATTTCATCATTGAGCTTATCAATAATAGAGTCAGGGCAAGAGCAGGCAAGATTTTGATAGTCCTATCTCTGAGAACAGATTTCAGGGAAGCCTTTGGAAGAGGTATGAATGTAGTGTCAACATGAGGCCTGATAAAGTAAATTTCTCAGTGATACTTTTCCTCCACTAAGGATCATCAAGTTCTAAGAGAATCTTTCAGCAGTGTTGGAAGCTCTCAGTACAGCAGTCATCGGATCTGCCAATATGGGACCACAAGAAAAAGCAGAGTAATTACTCTACTTTTGTAGCAGATCTGACAATATGAAGCATCAATAAACTCACAATTTCATTTCAGAAATAGTGTTGTATTTCATTGCTCAAATAAATCCATATAACACTATGACACCCTGTGCACACTGTAATCCGCATTTCTTTAAACATTATGAAAAAGCTGGCTTGAACTTTCAAGTGCATGCACAGATTTTAGCAGCTGATGGGTTAGACCAAACAGTTCATGCTTCTGAAAGTTCCTCAGAAAAATAGTTGCTGAGGTTAATATTTCAATAATTACCTTGTATGTCTGAGTGGTTTATTTTCTCCTAGCTATCAAGCAGAATTTCTGGAGAAAATAATGAAGGTAAGTGTTAAACCCTACATCACTGTTGATGAGTTTCTAAACATATGAATGTATAGGTTGATAAATGAAGGAAATAAAAAGAACACAAAAGATGGAAACAACACTCAAAATGACATGGTGCTAATGAGCAGTGAACATTGTTAGAGAATGCCAGTCATCCAGCCATCTGCTGAAGACAGACAAAAGAACAAGCAAGGTTAAAGGGAACAGAAGTCTTTGAAAATTAATGGTTCACCCAACTCTCATCTGAAGTTTTCTATTGCATGAAATACTTTGATAAGATTCTGTGGAGACTGTACATGCCAAACTTCATTTGAGCTCTTGAGGATCACAGTTCAGGTAAATACCAAAATAGGATACAAGAAACTTCTGTTGTTCTTTTCCAGCCTTTTGTGAGAGATAAACAAAGAAGTGAAGAGACATTATGATACAAATAATTACTTTTTTGGGTTTTATCAATCTTACAGCAAGTTACTTTTATCTTTTCTTAGAGGTACCTCAAAAGACAAAATAATCTGAGTTTTATTGGGGTTTGGTTGTTTATAACAAAGGTGACTGGAAACATTCCATTACAATTTTGGCTCTTTTTGCAATGTAAATTTACATCTGCTCAAACCCAGTCTTCTGGAAAAGTGCCTGGCACATTAGTCCAAGTGTAACATCATGAAGAACTAATATTTCCTGAAATTCAGGAAAGAATGAGATTTTTTGAGAGTCTGTGTGTTAAATATGCATAAAGAAAAACAACAGTGAGCATTAGCACAGTTAGAAAGAAGGTGGGTGTCCTTGCAGATTAAAAGGTCCAGCTTGTTTTCGTGCAATTTTGGACTAGTGCTTTAAAAATTCCTTAGTCCTTATACTGTAAAAAAAAAAAAAAAAAAAAAGATATTTCTAATTAAAAATTCACTTTGGAATCCATAATATTCATATCTTCAACTAAACCAAAAAAAACAGCAATAGGTCTAGTCCTTTGTAAAGACTCTTTAGTTGACTGAAAAGCAAAATGAATCCATTGTCATATTTTTCAATTAAATTCAGAAGTCAGCTAGAAGGGCTCACTCTAAGCAAGTTACTAGGCATGACTCGGTGACAAATTATGCTGATGGAATGACGAGAAATCAGAAGTATCATATCAAAATGACAACGCTCATACCACAAAACAGCCTTGGCAAGAATCTAAGGGCCTCTAACTCTGATTTAACCCTAAAAAGTTATACTCTAAGTAAATTGTAATCATGACATGACAATAACATGGCATTATTAATATTAAACACTTTTTTGGACATAAAGTCATACAAATATGGCAGAAGGTCCCTAGCTATGAGTCCATGCTCTTAAAAAAACCAAACCAAAACAAAAACACCCAAAATCCCCCACAAAAACAAACAAAAAGCCACAAAACACAAAAAAACCAACCAACCAAACAAACAAAAAAACCCCAAAAAACATTTGATGCTTGCAGCACTCAAACTTCTTCATTCATGTGCTACTGCAGTAGCACCAAGCAGTGCCAAACCTCTGCCTCCCCATTAGTGTCTGTCTTCCCCACGATCCCTTTTGTCCTTCTCTCTATGCCTCTCATCCTGTTTGACACCTTGTTTTGGCTATTTATATTAAAAAAACAAGGAGACAGCTGGCTGGTGGATTCAGAAAACCTCTTGCTCTAGTTAGAGAAAATAATTGTTCGTCTCTACAAAACATGCTTTTTTTCCCCCTTAAATACCAGACTATAGCATTCACAATGACGTTACCTTCTGCAAACAAACATTATTTCAGAAACAGCCACTATCAGAGAATAGCCTGAAGAGGTCAGAACAGGGCCTATGGACTTCTGACAACAGAAAAATCCTGCTAAGGTCTCAAATGGACGTAAGATTCATAAGATTATTGCCTCTGGCTGTCCCTAGTTTGTAGTGCTCAATGTGCCACATCACTAGTCCTTGCTTTTATGTTATACTTGACATATATTTTATCAGAAACTTATTGGTGTCTCCTTGTTAGGTCCTCAACTGCCTTCTCTTAGATGAGGCTTGGCACACTGTAAAGGGAATGTGGCTGCTCTCTTTCATCATTTTGTCCAAGGGGTCAAAGAAACCATACTGAAATTTATTTCTGTCTTTCTAACTTAGGAATATCTTTCTCACTCTTTTGCTGTATCAGGAAGGCAAAAAACAATATTGTCAATTCAGACTAGTTACAAACACAAAACATGGGAAAGTAGCAGCACGTGCACACATCCCCAAGCTGAAGTGATTCATATCTTATCTTGTTCCTCTCCTAAATTCTTGGGGTTTTTGCACCCTTTGTGTTTTATAAGTTGCAGTTTACAAACTGCAAGCCCTGTTCTCCATTTTGCAGAGAGTTTGCTGGAAGTAGTCCGTGCTGGTGAAGTGTGAGAATGAAGTGGCAAAGCTCCACCCAGCCAAAAAGGAGGAAGAAAAAGGAAGTAGGTTGAGAAACTGATGTAGAGAAGGGAAGATATAAAAGAAAAAACAGTATATGAAAAAGAGGGTAGAAGGAAACAAATAAGAAAGTAAAAACATATTTCTACCGAAGGAGCAATGTCTTACCATGATTAATAAAGGAACAAGAGCAGCTCTGCTCACTGTACTACAACTCAACATAAAGGTTCAAGTCTATTTCTTAGAGATGGAAAGTATGCACCATATCATTTTTCCATACAACCCAAGAGGAATAAAGAATAATGGAGGCCATATTCACAGGTTTGCTTCAGAACTTTTACAGAAAGTGTCATGTTAACTTGTCCAGAGGTGTTTCCTCTGTTTCTGTCTGAGCTGAATCAGCTAACGGAACATGTCCCCAAAACATGCTTCATCTAAAACCTTACAAACTAATCTCTGCTAGGAAAATAGAGCACAAGCAGCCAAGATGTCTCAGAACCAGTACCATCCTTTCCCTGATCACTTCACATGTAGCATCCAAGTCATAGAAAACTTCTGTTGATGTTGCCAGTTCAGCTTCTTGAAGAGTACACGTTACAGTACTGTCTCCCTTATTTTCAGACACTAGTGTTTCTATCCTGCACATGTGGCAGGATTTTAATTGCATTTTTAATTTGATGAACTTTTATAGTCACAATAAAAGGCATGTCTTTGGCTCATGGTCAGTTTCCTTTGCTACTTACTCATTAAAGTATCAAAGTGCCATAACTTGTAAGTGAAATATTTACATATTTTTTTTCTTTAACAAGTATAAAGCAATGCACTTTCCTCTAACCTTGTCAGAGAAAATGACTGAATCATGTTATTTAGAATTCACACACAGCAAACACACACAACACACAGGGTCCATGGGAAAGACTCAGTCTGAAATATTTCATTGCTGATTTAAGTTTGGCAAAGTTATAAGCAACTGAAAATAAAAAGCAAAGGCTTTTCTTAGCTGTAGGCATCACTACTATCTGTCTAGTATTTTTGTAAAAACTTTTTGAATGAACATCATGGCTGGATCTCTGTTTACTAATCTACTCAGGCATTTTCAAAACCTGTACACACAACAAGCTCTGGTTTGCACATTTCAACTTCATTGACAATATTGGCTTTAAGTATTGCCATTGAACTGTCCCATCATAGTGCAGTGATCTCTTTACTGAGACAAATGTTTCTGCATTCAGAACAGGATTTGTAAAAAAAAAAAAAAAAAAAGCTGGGTCAACTGCAAGTTTATGGAAAAAGGGATCATTGCCAGGCAAAAAATGAGTTCCATAATTAAAGCTTCCAAATATTCCATAATGTGAAATCTCTGAGAGAAGTACCCCTACCATCTCCAATTCAAGTCTCTGACTGAGCTAGCAGTGAGTATGGCAGGAGGTGTTTGCTCCTCACTCCAGGCGACACAATGTTCCAACAAGTCCCTGCCGTTCCCAGAGAGGTGGCACACAACTTCATAACCCAGGCAGCATGAGATGCTTACAGCATACCTTTCCCCCCCTCACTTATAACAATTAGCATTGTGAATTCCAGACAGCACAATGCTCTCACATTTGTCCACAAGAATTCAAAAAAAAAAAAAAAAGCAGTGTGCTTCCCCCCCCATCCCCAATCCAGTAGCCTAATTTATATGCAGAACACAGGCAACAAGCCTACATTATGCAAAATAATAACACATAATAAATTCAAAGTTTGGGGAATCTGTAGGTCTTGTGTGCACACATTTCCTCTTGCATATTTAAGCTAGCTCTAAACAGGAATGATTTCTTTATTAGTAACATTACTAGTGTTGCTTGAAACATATATTTTTCCTGTATTGTGAAATATTTCTAATACACAGTGCAGTGGGATTTGTCTGTATTGAGCTGTTCTAAGGAATCCACACTATTCAAGGAAACAGAGCTCACAAGCAGTGCAGGAGACAAGATTGCCTGAGAAAGGGTCTTTGCATAGTTCCTTCTGGAAAGCACTACACAAGAGCCAACATGAGGTTCTGCTTCCAACAACTAGCAGATGACTTTTACCAACTTTTTGAAACATGCACCATCTTTGTGGGATGGGCTGAAGGGAAGCTTTTGTGCAACTACAGAGAATCTGGCCTGTAATACTGTAAAGTAAGCATTTTTATATGTTCTTTTCACCAAAGGGGTTTTCCAAAAAAATTACAGTGAAGCATGCTACAGGTATAGATCTGACACAGTTACAAGTTCACACAGCCCTTACTCCCTACTCTGGAAGAGAAAAAAACTCAAAAAACTCCTGGAGAAAGGTGTATTTTGTAATCAAGTACAAGGAGTTCAAGCTGCTCTATAATAGAAACAGTTGTCTCTGTAATACAGACTGTTGAATAATATGGTAGAAGAAAAAGGAAAACTCCTTAAAAATACTAGAACAAATGAAAGGATAATATTTTGTCTAGTGTATTACTTCAGAGGCTGCTTTTCAGATGCACTAGTGGTGATGGAGATAAGTATGCAGGATCCATACACTAGGAATAACAGTTATTAATTCACCTCAGTCTATTTAGATGGTTATCACACCTCTGCTTTTGCAATTTTGCTGATGTCTTGTCTAAGAGTGTCAAGCTCTGTACTGGCAGTGACCTCTCTCATTTCTCTATCTTCCATTTTTCAGTCATGGGCACATTCTGTACCTGGAAGTCTTCCATTATAATAATGGTTAATTATTAACATGTAGCTTAAGCAATGACATGAAATAAAGCGAGTATTTTCCTGCCTTCAGAAGATAAAAATACTTTTGTTGGAACTTAACAGCTAGTAAATTTTTCTATAAAAATACAGCTCTGCAGCAATTTTTATTTTATGCATACTAGTTATCGAGAATGAAATCCTGGCCTTGCTGACACATAAACCAAAATTCCCACTGAATTCCATGGGACCAGGACTTGGTCCACATAATTTTACAAAGTCATGATTTACACACATACACTCCTGAATTCACCAATCAGGTTTCGCATCTCAATAAACAAACAAAACAGACAAATCTAGCTGGTACAGATTTAATTTTCCAGGGAAAAAACCAACCAACCAACCAACCAACCAACCAACCAACCAAAAAACCAAAAAAGCAAAACAAAACAAAAACAAACAAACAAAAAAAAAAATCAAGCAAATAAAATCAGCAAGCGAAGGGAAAATAAGTAGAAAACCAGGAGAGAGAGAATGGGAAAGGCAGATGTTCTGTATAATACTGAGCTAGGTCATGACTTCTAAGCACTGCTACACCAAATATCTCAATACCTTACACAGGTATTGTGTACCCTAATTTGCTGCTTCCAGTCAGGTGCTCAGTCACCTTACAAACACCAGGGACCTCACAGCCAGAGTATTCAGCCAGTTTATGAAAACTTTGGGTTCTATATCTTATCTGAGTACACATTTCCCACCATAGTGACAGAAGGGATTTCTTCCTTCTGTGGCAGCTCTTTGAGTTTCTTTCTGTGAGTTTATTAGATATTCCCTGTGCTAGAAAGAAGCAAAACCAACCATATCTTGTAGCATAGTACATTCATAAAGGAAGCACCAGTCTGTCTGCTTACAGATTAATTTATGGTAATCAAAACAACTTCCCTACATAAATTGAAAGTAGACCAACTACTTGAAAGTTTCCTTATGGTTAGAGAACTTGTCAGGAACAGTAGGAGACTGGGATTCCTGATTATGCTCCAATCTAGTCCTCGATTTTTCCAGTAAGGTTTTTCACACTCCCATTGAGCACTCAAGTCTGTAATGCTGGGTGCTACCACCATTTTCTCTTTCCTGTTAGTCACTTTCTGTTTACCCCTTTACCACTTCTAGGCTGACATGTGAGTCTGTTGCTTACTAGGTCACAAGGTTCTCAAATATAGCTAGTCGCAAATATTTAGGTACCTACATGGAGTTAGGTGGGCCAGGGACAGATTCTCCCCGGCCACCAAATACTATAGTTTCATACTTGGCTGAAGTGCAGGATAAGGAGATATTTCCTCTCCTTAGTTGCCTGTCCCTACCCCTGCCACTCCTTGCTTCTGCCCTGCTGCATGGCCAGCTAGCCAACAGAGATCATCCAGTTGAAAGTGGCGTTTTTTTGCTGATTTGATTTTCATTCCAAAGTGGGTAACATGAATGAATGAAGAAGCCACCAAGGGTTTAGAGAGCACAGTAACTACCAAAGTCAACATAATTGATGGTAACTGTCCACAGAATCACATCTAAAGGGGTTGGCTTTATGGCTGGCTGCCGGTGACTCAGTCTCACACTGTCACCAAAAAGTATGTACAAGGCCCCTACTTTGTGCCACTACTAACACTCACAGTGTTGTGTGGTCATCCTTACCTGTCTCCTTACAGTTGAGCTGCAATATCAGTACAGCTCCAGGCCTGAGATAACAAGAACAGCAGAAACAGAGATTTGGTTATATGGGACAATTATACAATTTAATATATAAACAGCTGTAATCTAATTACCTATTTCTTATCTAGCTAGAATAAAAATAAACAGAAATTATGTCCATAACCTAACATTTTTAAAAATAATTTTCAAAAGAGATTTTATGTCAATTACAAAATTAGCTATATTTTTGAATACATAGAATCCTGACATATTAAACAAAACATGTTAATTGCTAAAAATCAACTGCAACTGCCATATTTTACTCTCGATCTCTTAGTATAAAGAGTACCTAGCTGTCTTCCAGGTATATGATTATATTTTTTCCTCTTCTAATACCACCTATTAATATTTGTATGCACTTCCCTACACACGCAAATAAGCAGATCAACTTTTAACAGCACTGTTAATAAGATCACTTTCAAAGACATTATTTGCAATGTCTAAATCCATCCCAAAGGACCCTACAACTTCCACTGTTGTGTTCCAGGATGTGGGCTACATACTGTGCTGCCTTCTCAAGCCACAGTGATTTGCTCATACATTCTGCTGAGCCCTTACAGAGCAAATTTTTTCAAGCATCTCTACAGAAAAGGGGCAAAGAGCACCTTTTTAAACAGCACTTTGGTAGGCATTCACCTTTACCTCCCTCTCTCTCTCTAAACTCTTGGGGCTCCTCTTTCTAAACATTTGTCAGTAAAGTCTTAGCTTTTCTCTTCCTTTCTCTGCTAGCTGTGGCATGTGTCTGTGAGCCTTTGTTCCACTCCTTTCTTCACTACACACGTTCACATATCTCCACTCTCAGAGTTAAATCCCATTTTGCAGTGGTATTCTTCAATGGATTTCACTGCAAAACAACATCTACACATAGCTCCAGAGAGCCTTGAGTTTACAAGTGAAATGCTAGCAAAACACTTGCCATACCTCAGCAAACCAGCAGAATTTCCTGAGAAAAGGCAGTTTATATGGCTTTCCAAAGGGACCAGAGGATCAAGGTTTAAATAGGGAAGTCTTTAACCTGCTACATTAAATGACATTAATTGCTATTTCCGCACTTCTATGCCATCAAACACTTGCTACTACTTTGCAGCTCATCTCTCTTTTTTGGTTTCTTAGGCAGAGTGTTCAAGAAAACTCCTGTCAAATTTATTCTACACCACCAAAGCCAGCCTCAGTATTATCTATTTGCTTGTGGCCAGGTAGAGAGACCAATAATGAACTCATACACAGCCAAAACATGAAAAGTGCATTCTTGAGTTCCTGCCAGCCACAGGAACTAGAGGTAGTTTCATCATCTGACTTTTCCCATAAGCAACTAAAAGCTTTGAGAAAATATGCATCATTTTCTAGGAATAAGGTATGTGTTTCCCAAGACTGTTGAGGGGTTTCTTCCTGCTCTCTCTTTGCTATCAGAAATCATGAAATTAAAAAATAATTAATAACAATAATAACCACTACCTTTATTGTGGCTCTTTGAGCCATCATTAAAAAAAATCATATGTTAAAGAATCTTATTTGGAAAATGTAAAGGCCAAGTTGCTGAGGCAGAATATACTTGTCTCCATCTAGAAAGCAGAAAGGCAGGGGAAAAAGGGGTAAGTGTGATATTTAGAAAAGAGAGCTACTTGTTGAACTCATTCCCATGCCCTTCCCTGAACATCACCCCTGGGCTGCCACAGTCTAAGGATACTAAGCTATCAGTCTAACTAAAATACATATTCATGCTTTCATATGGTCTCTGGATTTGCAATAACAGAGCATCTCAGATTTTTTAAGATATTTGCACCTATTTTGAAAGGAGGTGCTATGCTCTGATTTTACAAAGGACCAAGAGAAAGGATTACCTGAAGGTTGCCCAAAAGGTCTATTGCAGACCAGGATGCAAAACCACCAGTCCTAACCTACAGCTGTTGTAAGCTAGTTCTCCCTCAAGCAGGTGTGCCCTTTCTTTGTATCAAATGAGATATATTTCTAGCAGAAGACAAAAAAGTGCAAGGCAACATTAATCATATGTCAATGAAGAGCATGAGGTCTCATGTTCTCTGTACTTTATTTTTTGCAGTTTTCTAAAAGCAGAAGGTATTGAATTCGAGAGGATGAGGGAAGGAATGAGGAAGGGAGTCTGCAACTTCTCCAAAACGTGCATTGGCATCCTTGTTCCATAAACAACTAATATTTATATCTGTTAATTCTTTTGAAAATATATATCTCCCTTCAGTCCACCTACAGGATGACAACCTAAATTATTCAGTTATTTCAAGTGACAGCATCCCAGTTCCACATAGCACAACTTAAACACTTTGCCTTAACATCAAGTTAAGTCTAAGAAATGCATCACTTGAAAAAATTTGCTCTTGTACTTTCTTCAGTGGTACTCCATTGCTTCTGCACCTCTGTTTCAGCAAAGTCATACTTTCCAATCTGAGGTAAAGCCAGAAAGAATATTCTTTTTACTCAATTTGGCCTCCTTTTCAAAGGGCTTTACAGGATAGTCCAACTATAGGGTCACAATCAGCTTTACAACAAACCTACATTTCCATTTAGTGAACAGTGTCCTTCATCTCCACAGCCAGTCAAGGTGCACAGCGAGAACATTTTTAAGACCCTTGTATTCTTTATCAGAGAAGTTGGAAAAGAACACACATATGTACACTCACTTAAGTACTATTAGCATGCACTTAAAGACCACTAACACTTTTGCCTGAATGCTGACACAAGCAAATAACAAAAGATTTAACTGTCTTAGTCAATCATAGGATGACCATCAGCCAACAGTATGATATGGGCATAGAAAAAGGTGAATATCTATACTGTGTGGCAGATAATACTGATAATACCTCATCTCAAATTCTGTATAGAGTTTAGCATCAACTGCAACTGAAATGACAAACTGAGAGAAGAGTTGCTACACACCTACAGAATGAAGTATAGCAAAATAAAGGCTAAGAGAAAATATAATTGCTTTCCATAAATATATCACAGAGGCCAACACAAAGACTAAAATAACTATTTAGTCCAAACAACAATATCAATACCAGTAGAGATATAAATACATTTAACCATAAATAAATTAAGGCTGGAAATTAGACAAAAGATGTTCAATCACCAATATTGGTGGTTGATTCTGCAGCACCTTTCTTAAAATCATAGTGCAATTAATCTCTTTCAAGAAAGGACATGACTAATTTCTTGAAAGTATGGTATGATTTGTCTGCATGTGATAAGAGGGAACAGACTTGATGATGAAGTTATTTTCCTACAACAGTTTTATCTTTAAAGTAGCTTGATTTTGCCTGAAGAACTGGATTCAGTACCTACTGCTGTCAGGAGATGGCTTTAGGATACAAAGCAAGCCATTACAACCAAGCTTTTTACAAAGACTCACAAATTACACTCAGAAATTGCTTCTTCATTTTAGGAGACCCAGTCTAGAGCCTCTGGGTTCTAATTTGAGACTGTGAGGTGCAATTACAGCTGCAACTGAAGTCAAGAGAAGCTGGGGTTTGAACACAAAATACCCTCCAATGCTAAGCACCCAGAACATATAGGCCCTAATTATCTCAACAAGGGTATCCAAAATAAGTGGCTGTATCCAGCTGCATACCTGTGCATCCAACTTCCACATTACTACAAAGAAGATTAACCTGAACACCTCTAAAAAATGCACTGTAACACTAAAAGGATGTTTGGATAGGGACATGAAAAAGTGATGGCTAGAAAAAGCCCAGGGGAAAAAAATTAATAATGTGGGTGTGGGACTAGACTTTACACAGCATGCACTGAATCAGGCTTGAGTCTGCACTTTGACTAACAAAGGGAAAAAAGCTAACTATTGAATTGCTGTTCCTTCAGTGTGCACAACTCTTCCGTGCACTGAACAAGGCAGAATCCAGAGGGAAACTCAGTATGTGATCATGTAATTAAAGACTATATTGTGATGATGATTAAATATTAACATGAATGAGCTGGCTGCTGTTACTGTGTAGGGCTGAATGCAAATTATCTTTCTTTTCAAATTCTGCATCAACTAAGTGAGAAGAAGAATGAGAAACACCAGTTCTCTCTCTTCTGTACTCCACAAGGCTTTGATTTCCCTTTGTAACTCTTACACTCCCTTCTCTTTTACTGTCCTTGGATGTCTTATCTTTCTGTTTTTGAGAAATAATGCCCTCAAGAGAGGTAGCTCAAACTTTATCTTCTAATTGTGTGTGCTCAGCATTTAACAGTGTAGAAAAAGAAAGGGGTTAGTATACTGTGAGAAAGTGGTTAGTTTACTGTGGACACTGTTCTGCTTACCAGTATATCTGTGAAGGCATAGTGCTATCATTTATTCTCTTTACCTTTGTCCTAGTTCAGCAGGTGGGACCAGTTATCACTGTGTGGGGGTGATCAAAGCTATGTATTCTACCCCCCTCTATTCATTTCCCAAGAACAATGGACCATTTACAGCGGCTGCCCAGGGAGTTGTTAATACCTTCACACCCAGCCTGAGGGGGCGTGGCTGCTAATGGGCCATCAACGGTTCAACAATACCCCATGACTCACAGAGTGTGTGAGTCCCCACCCTAGGGGAGGGACTGGGTGCTCCCTGGAGGTACATAAGCGGAAGTAAGAAGACCTTAAGGGCTACTCTCATCAGATCCAGAGGGGCAGCAGGACCTTGACAGGAGGAAACCACCACTCTCAACCATACTACGACCATCACTCCCGACCAGACCACAGCCATCATCTGCACCAACAGGTTCTCCACTTCCTTTTGCTTTGGACTTGGGGGAACCTCGCGGGTCTCAGCACAGGGGCTAACAAACCCCTTTGGGCTTGTGCCCCGGGACACTGGGTTATACTGCTGGGTTTTGGTGAGTTGAAAGCAGTTTTCTCTTCGTGTCAGTGTATCTATTGTAATACCTTTCATTAAATTGTAACTCTGATTTATAATCTCTCTTGTGGTGGGTCCACTTCTCCTGCCGGTTTACCCTTAAACCAGCACGACCTTAATTAAAAAAAGTAGAAAAAAGATAACAAATAAATCTATATAAAAGCCATTTTCACAGCATGGGATTCAAAGAGCTTTTAGTTGACAATTCAGTTGCCTGTGGGCTAGAAAAACTATATGAGTATTTCTGTTTTTATTTACAAATTTAATTCTTTAAGACCTAATGTATATGTCTGAGAATATGCTAGGTTTGGGTTGAGAAAGTAAAAATCTCCCTAAAAAGTGTATCTCTTTTAACACAATTGACTGCAGGGAGGAAGAAAGATGTAGCATGATGCCTTGTTGTCAACAACAACAACAAAGACAATGACCACACATACAAACACGCAGACATACATACTCAGGGTCAGATCTAAGCCAGTCAATCCCTCCACACCTACTCCAGAACACTCCTTTATTTTAACGGTTTCACTTGGACATCAGTTCAAATTTGAGTGAAGAAATAATGGTCTTAGTTTCAGAGATGCTGAACACAGGATTCTTGGTGAAGTCACTGAACAGCTGTTGATACTTCACAACACCAACTCACTGATTTCATGTGCAGAATATGCACTTGGAGAAACAAAGACTTTATTCTGTATTCACTTAGTTAATTTGGAAGATGGTGATGTACTGTTTTGTTCTGCTTAAAAAAAACAAACAATCCCACCCCAATGTTAAGTATATCAATCTGTTTTTTAACAGATTTTTCCAAACAGGCTTCTCAGAGACAGCTGAACATATTTCCAATGTTTATTTATTTTTCAGAGTATGAATTAGCCCTTGACAATATAAAGGTTTATTTCAAGAAAAATTCTTCTGTCATAGAAATTATTCAGGTTTTAATTAAAAATCCATTTAAGCAATTAATTCAACCTGAATTAAGCCAGAGAAAAATAAATGGAGAAAGAACACAGTAAAAAAAACCCCAACCAACCATACAGGCAAACTTGAACGCAAAAGAGCTGACAATCCTTCTCTTAGGCTTACCAAGATGAAAAAAGGCATAAAGGTTTACTCCTCAGAGTGAATTGCAAGAAATAAAAGCATTTACACTTTGGCAGGAGAGCACAGGTGACATGTTCAGGAAAAGAATGCTTGATCACAGAATGGGTGACAAAAATAATGAAGTATCTTTATCAAACTATCTGAGGATTCTGTGCTTTGGATGTTGCTACTGCATCATGACTGTAATCGCAAACTAAGTAATAGCATTAATTTTTTACTGTTCACATAAAAACCAGTACAAACCAAGTCTAACAATACTTCCATTGTCCCCACTGAAAAGACAAAGTGAGTATGAGACACCAGGGAGGTGCAAGGGAAAAGGATAAACTCCAAACTTCAGGACCCTTTGCAGAGACTGCTCCTAGCTAGTCTCCTTTTTTTTTTTTTTCTCCTCAAGGCATGAAGAAAAAACAGCTAATGCAAACAGCAAGTGGAAACACAGTGACCAGAACAGTAATTTATCAGACACAAGGCAAGTTGTGAGCTAGCAATTAAGTTTATCCCATTAGTTTATATCTCATAACACAGGAAAATTAAACCCTTTTGCTTTGCTTTCCCTCTTTTAGATTTGTCTACTTATTTGTCTTACATCTTGTTCCTTGAGATTTTTTTTTTTTTGCAATCACAAATATGCTTCCACTACTTCCCATTCCACAGCACCCGTGGAAGATAAAGATATCTGTGCTACAAATTGACAAATCTGTCTGTTCAGTGAGCACTGCTACTGCCCGGTGAGCTGGGGTAATAAATCATTTTAGCAGATGAATTTGTCATCCAATACTGTAACAGTATAAGAGCAGCAGAGGCAATAAGCCTCCAGGCAAAGGAATAGTAACAAACCCTAAATTAAAATCTAAAAGGGAAAATTTGAACAATTTGAACAATAAGAAGGATATTAGGGTGATATGGTGAGGGGGGAGGTAAGGGGGGGGGGGACAGAATCAAAGAGCATGTGATCAGTGTAATCCCTAAACCTAGTGATACAGCTGCAATTCAACTGACCTGTACATTTTGTCTCATTCTAACCATGCATACTTGAAACAAGCTGAAACAAAAGCCAATTTGGGAACATAATCCACTTGCTTCCTCTTTTTACCATTTGGTAGAATGCTTGTTTCTACCTCCATGATTTTAGTCACTGTAAAATACTACACAGAATCAGTCAGTTTTGGGTTCACATATGTCAAGTGATTGACTGATGCCCTGAACTACAACAAAAACTTTGGCTAGTGTGTCCAGAGGTGATTTGACTTCACTTCAGCCTTATTACAAGCAAGGCAGGTGTAGTGGTTTTGGNGCAGGTCTCCTAATGTTATGACTCAACTGAGTCCCCATACTGTGCCCTGTGGGCCCACATGATGAACTGGTTGCCAAGAGAAGTTGCTTTTAGAGATGACATTTTTCATGTGTGGCTTTCAGAAGAGGTCTGTGGCTAACATTTCCCACTGCTTAGTTCTCTGAAGGACAGCAGCAGCCAGTGACTTCAAATGACAGAAGGCATCAAACATATAAAATTATGTACAACAAAAGTTTCTCTAACCCCAAATTTACAAAGCAAAGGAATGAAATCAGTTTTCTACAGTTACTTAGAGAGCCAATGGTCAAACCAGAAAAATAGCAAGCCTAACATGTTAAACGATTTTGTCTAAAATTAAGAAGCCAGGAAAGTAGTGGTTTATAAAAGATTAAATCTTATCAGCAAAAGTGGAATTACCACATTTCTCTTTCAGGGTCAATACCTAATTGGACAAAAAATCCAGCTGTCAAAGCCTAAGACAGGAGACAGAGCTAAATTATTTCTGTGTATTAGAAGATTTGCTAGTCATCACTGGAAAAAACACAGTCAGAAGACAGACTATTCAAAAAAAGTCTCGTGGAAAGAAGAAAAAGCAAACAGCCTTTCTCTGCATAAACAATGTGGCATCAAGTCTACAGCACAACTGTCTGGTGATGCGCTTCAGACTTGAATTTCTGTGACAAGCCTCAGCTGTTAAACTGCTCCAGAGGTGTTGCAACAAAGAAGAGACACTATGAACATGTCCATCAATATGGGAACATCTATGCAAACACAGTTGTCATCATCACTGCCTACAGCCATAGGCCAAAACAAAAATGCACATGGCAAACACACATGAAGTGAATAGGGAGCTGTTGACATCATGGAAGCCTCCCAAGGAACAGAAATCTTCATCTCTTGAGGATGGGGATACACCCTATAAGATGCAGAGAGATTTTACAGCAGTGATTTTTTTCTTGATGAATGCGTGGTCAGCTGTGACTCTATTGACTCACACAAGACAATGCATGAGGGGCTGTTGCTGTAGTCTGGCTGACAGGCCTGATAATTAGCCACTTAGATTAATTTATGCTACCTTCTTTAGACAACCTTGAAAGAGAAACAGTGCCAACTGCTATAATTAACCAAATTCCTTGTAATAAGTCCATTGGATTGGTCTTTTATGTCTTTAGAAGTAGACTACGTACAATTTAACCAGTACAGGATTATCACACAGACTATCACTTTAAAATGAAGGTGAATGTTGATTATACTGGACAGAGAAATTTATGTATCTACATGATTATGTCAGCACCACTATCAGACTTTCTCTTTTTTCTGAAGTACCTTGTGCTTGTGAGGACAGTGGGACAACTTAAAAAAGACCCATAATCCCCCAAGTGTTTCAGTCTAAAAAACAGAAGTTACACTTGGACACAGGACCACACAAAAAAAGTTTTATTATTCAGGGCTACCATTGCTTAACTATTGCCTTCTATTTAATCCATGCATACAAGGAGACAACCATACTGCTAAAGCACAACAGAATTAGCTTATGCTTGTCAACTAGAATAGAGTGACATATCTGCAGTCTTTACACCCTGCTGGACTCAGGGTTAATTACCACCGTTCAGGTACAAAGGACAGACCAAAATATGTACTCTGCTTCTGAAGCTCTGCTTGTAGATTTCTGATAAGCAAAGAGAAACTTCAAGAATCAAAGCATGTCATCTGAGCCCCAGTATGTGCCTACACGAGTGCTTCCACCTGTAGTGAGTGTGCATAAAGTACACCTCAGTGCAGTTATGCTTGTTGCTGTCAGCTAGTCCACACTAATTTATTAAATCTCAGAAACTCAGTCAGTGGTCTCAGTCCAAAGCACTGGCATATGTTGCTGCTTCTGCTGTGATGGATTTTCATATGTGCATGTGAAAACAAGTTTCAATCTACTCACTGGATAACACCAGCAGCTAACACAAGAAATTAGGCAAAACAGTAATTTCTGCAGCTAGATCAAGACCAGCCTTTCAGCTCTACATTTTACAGCATTTAACCTCACTGTTTCTGACCCCACTACATATCCTGTAGCCATGAAAGTGAGAACAGTACAGGTAAATCCTCCACTTCTGTGACAGACCAACAACTGAGCTTTGCCCCGCTTTATTTAAATGCTTTGAGACTCACAAGATTTGAAAAGTATCCTATGCTATTGCTCAAGATTACTGCTCTGACAATGAAATTCTAGCTTTCCTATCATCAAAGCACTAAAATACACTATACCTCATGAACACGGATGAGAAATACAGCTGTAAAAGAAATATACAAACAGTATTTGAACTGCTTGGAGCTAAAAAAAGTAGAGTCACTGGCCTCTCTCCATTACTAAAATGCACTGAAATATTTTCTGCACAGCATTCACCAGATTATACCACTAAAGGATATAACTACCAAAAGCCTATGGAAAATCACCAGAAGTGCTACTAGACTATATAAATGAGCAATAGAATAAGTTCCTAAAATGATTACCCACTAATGATAGCTTTGAGGTGATAAAACACAAAGTCAGTGCCAGATCACACCCTGGAATAACATAATATTTTATCTACCTAGGTAACTGGAACAATCACAGCATTTATGATAATGACAATATAAACAACCTTATGTCTCCTGACTAAGTACTCCCTGTAGTTAGAAATTATTTTCTTGTATTCCACTTGCACAAATGTTGAAAATGTACACAAGGTACATCTGTGCTCTTGATACTACCTATCTAAAAACCAGTAGGCAATACTTTACATGATTTTGGCAGATAGTGGACGACATCACTGTGCAATCATGTGATGATCAGATTTTCAGATTTGTGTCCTTCTTTGGAATTCATGAGGGTAGACAGCTGTGGGCCTCCCTATCTTCTGGGAACTATATATGCATAGAAGATAATCACAGCTTTCATTTACATTTTTACGAAGTTTCTATCCAATTTTCTGTCAGAGATAACCTTGAGAGTGTAAAGGAAACAGAAATGATAGACAGATTGCTAGGCATGAAAGGATTGAGAGCTACATTCAGTTTCAACAGAAGGTTGGAAGTGAGAAACCCAAAAAACACACACCCTCATCCAAAGAGCTCGATTAAACTTGATTTGTATAAAAAACCTATGCACAAAAAAAATCCCCAACCTTCCCTTCCAGTTTACCAAAGAGAAAAAGTTCCTTAGCTGATTAAAAGGAAGCAACTGCACCTATGGCTAGCTGGAGAAAAAGAAAGCTGTGTCTCATGGTGATGAGGAGAGTGCATAGCAATCTCACTTCAGCCAGAGAAGACTAGACAAGAAGCTATTTTACGGGTCCCTCCCACTCTCAATTGCTATACTACTTCTCATGGTTTATCTCCCTTCACCTTGAAGAGTTGCCCTATTTTCTTGAAATCATCCAGCTTGAGAAATATTTCCCTTTTGTCTTCATATTTATGTGTCAGGGAAAAAATTGGGGAGAGTGACAGAGAGCTCTCTTCAAGCACATAAAATGATGTTATAAAAAGAACAGGAATCAATTATTCCCCTTAATTAATGAGGATAGAAGAGGAAGTAATGAACTTAAGCAGCATCAGGGGAAATTTAGGTCAAATACAGTTACTGCTTGAAGCTTCTCACAGTAAGAAGAGTTAGGCAACTGAACCAACCGCCAAGGGAAGTTAAAGAGTCCTCATCCATAGTACATAGCCAAGGTTAGAAATTTCCCTGGAGGACAACTGAAGAATAAATTAAGTTATTCCTATTCCCTTAGTGGGAGAATGAACAAGAGGTTCAACTCAAAGCTTCTTTGAACATTCACAATTCTCCTTTCCTCTCTTGTTCTTCTCTCCTCCTTATCAACATGTATATTGTCATGTTGTGTGACATGTTCTGCATTGGATAGCTGGTATTCTTTTAATGGTCCACTGTAATATATTTATTATATATAATATACTAATATGTACTTTTAATATTTATTATTATTATTATTTATTATTAAAATCAGTTCTTTGTAAAGCACTCCTCTCATTCTCTCTCCCCTTTTTTATTTGTGTGTTATCAGGGCAACGAACATATGAAAGAAAAAAAATTTTTCTTCACAAGTGGAATTTTTTTTGTTTGTTTTTAAAGGGAAAGTCTGGACACACTTTTTATTACTATTTTTACATTTTCTTTTTTTTTTTTTTATTTCTGAGAAACAAACAAACAAAAGTGAATTTGATGTGTAAAAAGGCCATGGTTTTTATTTTATTTTTTTATTAGGATTTCTAAGGATTTATTTCTGCTTCTGCTTCCCACTTAAAGAGAAACTGGAAAAGTGTACCATTTAAAAGTAAAATACTAGGACTAACATTCTAAAAGGAGTAAAATAAAAAAAAATTATTCCTTTAAATTTTAGGCATCCAGCTTGCCTTTTTTCTATTGCTTTCATGTCAAGAGTTTAAAATATTTTATAAATAACAAAAAATCCCAAACCAAACCCTACAAACATTCTCAAACATAACAAAAATAATCAGTGAATTTTTAAAATTCTTCCAAAATTATGCATATGTTTTCCCATATAATCACACAGAGGCTTTTTACATAAGCAAATATAGAGAGATGAAGAGACACATAGAAATAGCATATTTTCTTGTGGACAAAATGTTGTCAGGGAAAGGAAAAAGAAAAACCTTCCAAAAGTTTTAACTTAGTAATCAAAATTATTTACTGGGATTTCTCAATATGTCAGGAACAATTCAGAATTTTGCAGAGTGCAGGATGTAGAAGAAACTGGGCTTGAGATATATAGATTTTCATTGGAACTATTACCCACACTAAAGAGAAATTTAATTCATCATAATCTGTGTAATGCCCAGAGTTCACTAGGGCCATGTCTATCTTGGTTAAAATATGCCTCACTTTAAGATAGCTGTCTAATATCCTTGAGATGGGCTGTATGGTGGACATTTCTTCCTCTTTCCATGCCTACCAACCCAGCATTTCTGAGATTTTTGAAGTTGACTAAGATTTAAGTTTCGAGTTCCAGATGACTAATCACAGCTCTAAACTCTGCACACATGATCAGTGAGGAACTGATTACTCCTAAGGAGCTTACTGTCTAAACAGAAGGTCAGTGAAGGCAAACAGAGACTAATGGTGTAACTTAAAGAAATCAAAAAAGACCATAAGACAGGCTGCCATCTCAGTCACATATTTTTTTTTAAATTAGAGCAAACTAGTGGAGGTAGCAAAGATGTTTGTATCCTGCTTACTCCTATTCTGAAAACTGCAGGTTTGAATGCTAAAGATATAATACTCTTCTAGCTTTAATTTAGCTAGAGAAAAGAGCAGCACAAAGAGTGGAATCTACTAACCTTGAGATACACCTATACTAATATAGTCCACAATGAAAGTATCACTAACACGTTTTCACCACTACTATTGAAAATGTCATCTAGGTTAGGTATCCATCATCCCATCCACAATGACATTATACACTCTATTACAGCCTAATTATACTTACACAAATATAACCATCTCTTACCTTTATTAGAACAATACTACAAGGCCAGACTAATGGTTGAAACACCATAAAATTCTGTCGCAGTTGCTAATCTCACGATGTTTCCCCAAAGTTGAAACTGAAATTCTGAATTTGTCCAACTACAGGACTCCTATAACTATATATGTGTATTTTTTTAGAACAGACTTCTTTTATGAAACAAAGCTTTACTTCAGGCAACCAAGAGTTTAAGCCTCTGTTCCAAGAAGAGCCAAAAAATAAGGACCACAAAGTAGTCATTATTATCTTTCTTCTGCTTGATTCCAAGTTTAGGCTTTTAATCAAAACCTGTGAAAATTCCAAATTCAATAGGTGGACTTCATCAGGCAGAAACTTAACTCACAGTTTAGAGTTTAGAAAGCAAGCATATGAGTCAAAAGGACACGATCAAAGTCCCCATTGAGAGGAAGACATTGCCGGTGTTAACATCAGCAAAATCTAGCTTGAGATAACAAAAATGAGAAAGCTTTGCATTGCACAGTCAGGAAAGGAATTAGAAAGCATGTGTACCAAGTGATGCCATGTTATCCATTCACATTATTATGGAAAAGGGAAAGAGTTTTGAAAAAAGGGAAGAATGGGAAATTTAAAGTAAATATAGGAAGGAGACAAGGATAGGTAGAAGAGGGAAGCATGACCAGACATGAAAGAAGATTCTCTAGGGAAAAAAACAAGGTGCACAGAAAATTGAAAACTGGAGTAAGTCAGAGGACTGAACAGAGAAGTATCAAGAGGTGAAACAGCTGGAGAAAATTCATGCTGACAGCAACATATCTCTCTGGCAGTCACAAAGGCGTACTACCTTGTGAAAAGCCAGTTTAGGTGTCTGGAAGAGTCAGAAAAGAATTCCAAAATGCAGGTGAAGGGATTAGCAGTTTGGACTGGCCCAGTTACTGCAGAATGGGCTATACCATAGAGAAAGAAACCCAAGTTTATTTCTGTGTTTCCTAGAACAAAAGGGGAAAAGTGTAAAGGAAGAAGGGACCACTGAAGTTGTGAAAACAGTAGCAAATTACTATATCTGGGCAAATTATAAGCAGCAGTAAAAAGCCACCACCAGGCTAGAATTTTTTTTAATTGCTTCATGGTGCATCCATGCCAAAACACAATACAGAAAAAAGATTCCAGGGCCAAACACTGCTCTGGAATATAAGGTTATCTAGGAACTTCAGTGCTGTCCCAGCTGTGTGACATCCTCCTCTTATGTGGCTTATAGTTATAATAATTTAAAATAAATTTACAATATGCTTTTCTGCCATAGCACAAGTACTGGCCATGGAGATGATTACTAGGAAAACAAAAAATAGATACAACTTCCACTTCTGTATAGCAGCTTTTTTGAAGACAAATCAAAAAACCTACTTTTATGCAAATATTCCCAGTACCTCAATTGTGATTTCTGCCAGAACTTTTATTTCAGGATTCTATATGCTACAGCACAGCAGATGTGCCCAGTTTACTTGCAAGACCCAGGCTGGCTGCCAGGTGTGGTACAGGACAGGTCGTATGGGGTTAACCAGTCCTGCAAAAAAGACAGAGGATTTGCTCCCAGTCAGGACATTGAGCTGATACAGCAACATTTCTGTTACTTGACCCAGCTCATTGAAATCTTGGTAAGCTGGGGTGCCTCTGCATCATTTAAAAGCAACCAAAGAATTAGTCTGCTGAAGGAAAAATATTCTATGAAGTTTTCAAAGGAGGCAGCAAGAATATTTCTGCATTTGGACTTACAGCTTAATTTCTTCATGTGACATGCAGAAAAAATGCCATTTGGAAATCCAAATTTGAAGGCTTATTTTTCAAACTCCTATTGCAGAATGAAAACTAGCCCTTTTAAACCCATGGAGCTATATATATAGCTGAAAATACTTATATATATTAGATATAATAATACCTATTATAGGTGTTTTTAAATTATCTCTCTTCATAGCTTTACTTCACCAATACTTAAAATAATTGGTTCACCCTGCTGTTTTAAGGCCCTCATGTCTAAAAATTCCTCTCAGCATTCCACAATGTTGTTTTTTAATAGACTCTACAATGCATCCTGTCTTCCTTTCACTTGCTTTCTGTCATATGCTTGTGTAAATAACAGCAACAAAACCAAACAGTTACAATTATTTTCACTACTTGAATTAAAAGTATTTATTGCAAAACATATGGTTCATCTGCCTCAGAAACAAAAAAGCACAGGCTTTTCAAAGCATAAATTAGCATCAGCATCATTCTACCTCTACTCAATATCACAATTAGCAAAAGTTTTCATACATGCAATCTTACCACTTTAAACAGTTTCTAGGATACTGAAAGAGGAAACCTAAGTTTCTCAGCAGTTTCACAACCTGGTGATAATAAAAGATCAAACATTTTGATTTCTCTGTTTTATTTGGATGTTGTTTTGATAGGGATTTTTTTCATCTCTTCAGCAAGCTTAGATAATTGCCTACTGTTGATTTCGACTTTGGTTGGGACAACTTATTGTATGGAAAATAAGATTTCCAGTGAAGCAACATTTCTCCTTCTCCTATGCTAGAAAATGTCTACCTTGCCATCAAAGAGCTTGTTATAAAGTACAAATCTGTGTGGAAATGCAAACAAAAGAAAAATATGAAAAGACATCTCGGATATGAACACTGATAAAACTTACTTTCACCTCAGGTTTAAAATTGAAGCTTTAAAATTCTCAATTTGTTCTAGGAAAAATATTAAATATTTAAAGCACACTTTGTTCTACCATCGGATCAGAAAACAGCAAGAAAGCATTTTATCAGGCAACATAATCCCCATTAATAATTTTTCCTCTGATTTTAAAGACATACTTTGTATTACTCAACGGATAGAGAAACAGTGATGGAAAGTGCTGTCATTCTGCCAAAAGCACATAAAGAACAAGACAAGTGAGAGCAATTAAATTTCTGATCAGGATAATAATTTAACTGCAGATCTAGAGACTATAATCATCTGGAACATTTGAACAGTATAAAATACTACAAGGACTATGTTCCATAAATTACCATATACAACTTGTCACCTGAAGATACTTCACCTGAAGGTTTGTAGCAGCTTCCTACCACTCCTCCAGAGATGTTATTTCTTCTAACAACAACAACAAAAATCACAAAAAATAGAAGGGTCACAGAGCATATAAAGAACAGTTTGTGTATCCATTCAGAGCAACACAGAGAGAATTCCCACATGCAGGGTGATCATTCTCACTACCTTACTTTGGCAGGGTAGTGCCTTTATTGTCAAGACTTGATTCACTTTCAGACTAAAAAGTAACCTGATGATTCAAGTAATCCCTTGTCCCATTCATGTACAGAGCAGACTGGATGTTGGCCTCCTCACAATAAACTGAATTGATATTTCATCATGACACAGATAAGGTAAGGTGAGTCTTCTGTATTCAGTCACTGGACAATGTCATGCCCCTAATGACTCAAAGATTCAGTATAGTATTCAGAAAGACCCACAAAAGACCAGTCCTTGACAATTAAAGGCACCTTTTTACTGATGTTCCAGCATGTCACAGACCTTTCTGCTTGCTTAGGAAAAAGTGGTAAGCAATCATTTTAGCTGAGAGAGAAAAAGCATGGCTACTTGTTAATGCATCAGTTGCAGCTGCTTTATCACAGCCATTCTGAGGCAAATAATTTGGGGTGACATTTATCTCCGTTCATTTTAGCAGTCTAAAAGTCAGGTGTGTAATTTAATCTATTCATTTAGCTCCACTTGAAAGTCAGTGAAAAAAGCAGGACCCCTCCAGGAGACTGGGGATAAGGCAAGCCATCAGTGCATCCTGAAGCAGCTGGATGGATTGTCCTCCACCAGCAAAGGAGAGACACATCATCTGTTTAGGCTCAACACCTTTTAAATTGCTAGAGATAGGCGAGATGAATCCAAACATCAGAAGGACATCTGTGAAGTTATTTATACCCCAAGCTGTCATGGAAATCTCACTTACTAAACCTTTATTTTTTGATCTGAGAGGAACAAAGGGAATTTAGGGACTCAAATTTGTTTTTAAAGCTTGCACATACTCACTTTATGCATTAACTGTCCACCTGTCAGATGAGGCCGATTGCACATCCACTCCCTCAACAGCTTGTGACAATGATAAGATTGCTGGAGGCTGCAGCAACCTTCACATCTGAAGGCACTTTGATTGCATAAGGTGGTGAGGAGTGGTAAACTACCCTGACCTTTGACACAGCCCACTCCAGCAGAGAAATAAAACGTGCAAACTGAAACCACCCCTTCAAAAGTGGGGTGCACACAGAGCTTCCAGGTAGCCTGTTAGTGTAGTCCAGCAGTGGTAACCAAACCCCTCAGAATCATCTGACCATGCAGTAGGTTTCGTATGAGTTAAAAGGACAGCTTTTTTGTATACAACAATGCCTCCACTACATGGAGACAGCTCATAATTTGAACTTGAGATCTGCAGGGTTTCTGGCAGGAGATCTAACCAGGCACACTGAGAGAAAGCAGTCACCCCTTATTTTGCTCTATTGTAAAGAACAGCTTTTCCAATTAAATAGCATTCTTTTAAGCTTGGCTATTCCCACCTCTCAAAAACAGTTCCACCAAGCCTGTGTGGACAAGATTTCCGTCAGATTTTGCCAAAAGCCTGATATTTTTCTCCTATATTATACAGCACGTGGACCGCAATCCAAACTCAGTGAAAGGCAGCTTCTCACTGCATTTTTCATCATAATACTGTGTGACAAATGCACTTATCCTGCCTTCTGAGTAACAAGGCCTATTTCAAATTTTTTTAAATTACTGTCACTACAATTTACATTTAACAATGTCTTTCTTGGCTAGTACTGGGAAAATACTGCAAGGAGAATTCACCAATATTAATTTGACTAAAAGCATACATTTGCTTTGACAGCTTTTGCAAGGGTCACTGTTTGCCTTTCTCAGATATTCAGTCTGGTTTTTTCCAGGGTTTTCTGTGAAGTCAGTTGTGGGGAAGCTATACCTGGGCAAAAAAATTGGAAGGTTTGTGAAATAACTCTTCACATAGCCATGAAGCCTCTGATTGTCCTCTCTGCTGACAAAAGATTTATAGAATCATGGAATGGCTTGGGTTGGAAGGGACCTTAAGGATAATTCAGTTCCAAGCTGTCACGGACAGAGAGATGCCTTCAATTAGATCAGGTTGCTCAAAGCCCCATTCAACTTGTCCTTGAACACTTCCAGGGATGGGGCATCCACAGCTTCTCTGGGCAATCTGTTCTAATGCCTCACCACCCTCAAAGTAAAAGAATTCTTTCTAATATCTAATCTAAAGCTACTCTGGACTTGTTCCAACACCTCCACATCCTTTTTATGTTGGGGGTCCCACAGCTGGATGCAGTACTCTAGGCAGGGTCTCATAAGAGCAGAGTAGTGGGGAGAATCACCTCCCTCAGCCCCGCGGTCACACTCCTTTGGATGCAGCCCAGGATACATTTGACTTTCTGGGCTGCAAGGGCACATTACTGGTTAATGTAGAGCTTCTCATCTACCAACACTCACAAGTCATTCTCCTCAGGACTGCTCTCAATCCATTCTCCACCCTGCCCGTATTTGTGGTTGGGATTGCCCTGACTCAGGTGCAGGACCTTGCACTTGACCTTGTTGAACTTTATGAGGTTTGAATATGCCACCTCTCAAACCTGCCAAGGTGCCTCTGTATGACATCTCCCCCAGCATGAGGGAGGACAACACCACACAGCTTGTTATCATCAGCAAACTTTATGAAGCTGCTCTTAATCACACTGTCCATCTTGTCAGCTAAGGAGTTAAACTGTGCCATACCCAATGCCAGTCCCTGAGGAACACCACTCATCATGAGTCTCTACTCAGACATGAAGTCATTGATCACAACTCTTTGACAGTGGCTGTCTAGCCAATTCCTTATCCACTGAGTGGTCCATCCATCAAATCCATGTCTCTCCAGTTTAGAGACAAGGATGTCATGTGGAACAGTGTCAAATGCTTTGTAGAAGTCCAGGTACATGGGGTCAGTTGTTCTTCCCTTATCAAACAATGCTATAACCCTGTCATAGAAGGCCACCAAGTTTGTCAGGCACAATTTACCCGTGTTGGCTTTTACCAACTGACAATTTACCAATTGACTCCTTAATATTCATGTGCCTTAGGATAGTTTCCAGGAGGATCTGCCCCTTGATCTTGCTAGGCACCAAGGTGAGATTGACCAGCCTGTAAATTGCCCAGGTCTTCTTCCTTGTTTCTCTTTTTAAAAATGAGGGTTCTATTTCTCCATTTCCAGTTAGTGAGAACTTCAACAAACTGTCATGACTTCTCATATATGAAGGGTAGTGGCTTAACCACTTCATCTGTCAGTTCCCTCAGAACTCAGGATGTTCAGACATCAAATCAGCTAATAAAAACAATTCTGCATGACAAAGAGATCATCAAATAATTACACAAGCTTGTAGAAGGAAATAGAATAATAACCCCTTCATAAAGCACTATTTCGCCATTTGTCTTAAAAAGCTTTAAAATAAAGTTCCAATCTACTTTAGTTAAGCACAAATTATTGAACTCAGTATGGGAGAAATTAGATGAATTCCTACTATATCTGCATCATAAAAACGATTAGAATAGATGATCTAATAGTCCCTTCTCACCTAAAATCCTACCAATAAAAAGGAAAAGCTGCTACACTATTCACATTTTCAGCAAATATAGCAAATAACCCACAGAAAATAGGTTATTTTCCCCTCAGTCAAAAGCACACTAAAAAAGAACATTCAGGTTTCTTGAGTCCCACTGTAAAAACCCTCCTTGTATAACCCTAATCTTCTAAAGGAAGAAAGAGAGAAAAAAATACCCAAAAAGGCACTCACACAAAGCATTTGCTGAGAAAATTTGAATAATGAACAAATTAGTGGGGAAAAAACCTGTTTGTGGATAATTCATGAACAGAAAGGAGGACAATATTAATCAAATAAACTATTCACTGTAAATAGTTCATTCAGCTCTGGCTTCAACACATGTTACCAATTAAATCAAACAGAGCCCAGTCCCACAGTAATTATTTAAGACGTACAATCTGGCCACTTGAAAACACGTCCAGATTGGTTAAACTGCTTCTTTTTTTGTTGATATGTCATCTTTCCCATCCCTCTGAGTTAGGTCACTCTTGCCTATCTACAATACCTCTCATTTTTCAGCTCTTTTAACATATTTTCGAATTTTTTAAAACTGCTGCTTTCCCAGCTACAACTGACCTTAGTAAAAAAATTTCTCAATCTTCATTAGTCCTTGTGTGGAGGTTTGGGTTGGCTCCCTGCCAAACCCAATGGCTCACCACACAGATTTCACCCCCCACCCCAAGAGAAAAGGGAAAAAAAACCCAAAAGAGAATTGTAGTAAAAATATATATATTCACATATATTACAATTATATACAATCAAACACTATGAATTTACAGAATAAGAACCCCAAACAACTCCAAAAGGGAAAAGGGGAAAGGGAAGGGGAAATGGGACAAAAATAGGTAAAAACTAAACAAAACAGGTACACACACACTCTTAAACTCAGGAAAAAGCTCAATAAGTAACTAATACAATAAATTCTCACCAAAAGTCTTCTTAAGAGAAACAGTAGAAATGCCCACCTCCGAATGACTGAGGCACCAGCTTCTCCGATAGGCCTCAGCTCACATAGATAAGAGCTAAGCTGACACAGAGACCTGATGTCCTCCCCAGCAGACGAAAGGAAGAGAGAGCAAAAAGGGAGGAAACTCTCCATCTTATATACCCCTGATTACGTGAAGGAATGGTGTGGAATACTTCCTTAGTTATAACCTGGTTACTAGGGAAGGCCCAGACCAAAACCAAGAAAACTAAACCACCACACCTTATTATAGACGCAGGTCTCAGAGGACAAGCCTACGTTACAGGTAAATCCATTTCCAGTTCCATGTTTGCTTTCTGCTGTTTTTTTTTCTTCTAAAATGACCAGTTGTACATTTAGGTTCATATGCTGTAAATCAGGTCTGCCTTTTCTGCAGTTCAAGCAGTTATTTGCATTAATATTGGGTTTCATCTCATTGAGTTCAATAAATTTTAAACAATAATTTCTGAAAGATTCATTTCAGTCTCCAACTTAAAGACCAATTGACTCAGTCCTGGGCTCTTTAAGTCTTATATTTCTTATATTCTGTAGTTCAGACCATTTTTCCACAGGCTAAATTAATCTCTTTTGGGGTCTATTTCTGCCAACAAATATGAGCCATTTTACTTGTTATACCTTTCATGTTGTTAAACAGGATGGCAACAGAAGCAATCCAGACTTGTGGGTATGAGCATGAAAGTTTTTAGAGCCTTAGGTGTGAGCCAGCTTTGGTCTGTCAGTGAAGACGAGCACACCTGCTGGTCCTGTGTGCATTCATCCCACTAAACAAAGGCCAAAGTGTCAGTGAGACTCTGCAAATTACTGAAAATTGTGTCAGGCTCTAAGACAAGTTTTTCCCTAATTTAAGCATGCAATACCTCCATGAAAAAAGCTTTCTACATTTGTATGGATCCCACCTGATCCTCACAAGGTTCCCTAGAGCTGTTCAAGATTCCTTTCGCCAAAAGGGGTGACTTAATTCTGTAAACTAAAAATAAAATAAATGAAATACTGAAAAGTCAGCATTCCAGACACCTAGCAAATAACTTCTCTGTTGTAGTCTGACATTTTGGTCACTTATGACAACATCTATATTATTCTGACGCTTCATGTCTCACAGTGATCTCTTTGGCTGTCCGTAGAGCTTCCACAAAAGTTTCCAGCCTGCTGAGTCCCAGAAGACAACCTGAAGAACAAGGCACAAATTTTGTTCACACCGTCACTCTCCCTCAGAGATAGCATGGACAGAATTAATTTATTCAAGATACTTGACTTTAAGTCCTCAGCAATGGCCAAACACAAATTTAGTTGTCATTTCTGCTTGGGCATGAAAGGGAAATAGCACGAGAATGAAAGGGCAAGTGTATGAACTTGCATTGTCCACAGCTACAGACTCAAAGACTTTTGAAAGTTAAAGACAAGAGTCAGTTGAAATCTTTCAGCCAAAACTGGGAAGTCTGTCAACCTCAACAGGACTGAAGTACGGGTTCTCCTTTCTTTACTTTTTGCTGTATCAGAGCAATAACTTATATGGCCATACATATTAGTTTGGACATTGGTTTCATGATATAGCTTTATCAGTCACATGGACAGTTTGCATATTTCCTTGCTCTGTCATTCTGGAATGACAAGCAGACTGTTTTGTAGCCAAGTAACTTTTTACCACCAATTCTCATAAATGTTTTATGGATACTTTTCCTTCTCATATTCTGCCAGCTGGGCTTCACCATCGTGTTAGATATTTTCTAATTCACCTCCCCACTTTCATCTAGGTGTTTGATTTCTCTGTCTTTCCTTAGTTTCATTACATGTTAATGTCCTTTTCAAGGTGTCCATCATCCTGTGATGCAATTCGTTGCAGTCTTGGATGAAGACCTTTTAGGAGAGTTACATTTCTGGACCATATGGATAGAACTAATTCGTTGGAAGAGCAAGGAGTGCTAATCAAAACAGGTAAATGTACAGACCAAATGATTTAACCCTGAATTCCTTCCAGTGCAAATAATAAAGGCTTTACCTCGAAAAAAGCTGTAGCATCACAGGCAGTATGACTTGACCTGCACTGTTCTGTATAAAAAATTCATTTTCTATGATGCATCCTATCTTTCAAGAACATTTTATTCACTGTAGTAATATTTTAAAATAAATCTTCAGAAGATTTCTTCCTGCAAGTACATTTTTGTAAAAGCTCATATATGTATAAACACATCCACAAGAAATACGTAGCAATCCTTGGAAACTGCTTCTTTTATTCTGCTTACTAAAAGAAAAATCCAGATTCTACACAGGGAATTGAAGATGGTTTTTCCTTATGCTATAATTTGTTGGTGTTGAAGAAATTTTTAAAGTAACAAAAAGAAATTAGGTTCACACTGTGATAGTAAGTATGTAGAAAAGCAGATGAGAAGCTATCTGAGGAGGTGCAATTGCTCAATTGTGTTACTGACTACACCCAGCTAAACAATGAGACATATTAGCAAGGCAAATGGAAGATCCCAACCAGGTTAGGTTTTCCAGTGCAGACTTAAGGGCTAAAATCTATAACAGGTTGAACATCTTACTGCTATGTCCTTTAGCACATGCACAACTCAGAAATCAGAGCAACAACGCCTATGTAAAGTCTGTGGTTATGCAACACTTTTCTGAATTGAACCTCAGGAGAGAACAAAGGGGAAAGGACAAGGGGAGGAGCTCGACAGTGTACAGAAAGATTCTTCCAAAGTATGAGGAATAGCATGACCTACTTTTTGTAGGAATAAATATGCCGAAGGCTGCTCCTTCTCAGAACAGAGGGTTGGGGGTTATTTGCCATACAAAAGCAAACCTAAAAGTCATTGAGACTCAATAACTATTCAGGTGACAATGAAGACACTTGTGCTTAATGCAGTGGACAAAGCAAAAGCAACAGAGAAATAAAACGGGCAGAAAAGTTGGCCAGACGGAAAAGCGAAGCAGAAGCACAGCAAACAGACTTGAGATGATGTGGTTAGGAGACAGCTGTTATCAGTTTGGACATAGATAAAGAGAGTGCTTTGATAGTACAGGCTGAAAGGTCAGAGGAGTGGGTCTCAAAGCAAATTACCTACTCATTGACTAAGGCAGTGCCATACCCCTGGAAGCTGGGTACATAACTTGACAGTTGTCACAAAAGTCACTAAAGGTTGGCACAGAGTGGTTCAGTGACTTTCTGCAAGTCTACTGACCTGGGAGTACAAATCCTACAACAGCTGCTCCAGCATCAGCCTGTCCTCTGTGTTTTTGAGACAAGGGAATTCACTTTGTGAATCCAGCTGTAGTCATGATCATTCTAGCAATAAAAAACATTCAAGAACATTTTTTGAATTTTCAGCTCCAACAAGTGTAACACAAAAGGACATTTTTACACAGTACCTTGGTAAAGGGGACTTTCTGTCTTATACCAAACTGGAGGCAGAGCTAGAAGACAACCAGTCAATGGTATCATGTACAAATGAGAGAAATGTTAACATAATTAAGACACAGGTCCTGTAATGTGTTCAGCACACTCATAGTCATTCATCTCTGAGGATCAGGCTTTAGCACTTAAGAGAGAAATTCCTCATTTGCTCCATATGAACACGAGAAAAACATTTAACAGAATTAATGTTTTCTTACATGACTACAAGCTTTTCCTACTTCCCAAATTATAGTATGAAACCAATCTTTTTTTCTATAGCAATGATAAGGTAACTCATTATGTAGCAACATTTCCAGTCACATCTTGTTGATCAACAGATCCTTTTAAATTTGTAATCAAAGTCATGATCAAACATGCAAATCCAACTATACTTCAGAAATGAAACCTGTTTCTTTGGATGTAGTTTACATTCTTGAATAAATGAAAATTGACAGATGCAAAATAAAATAGCACTATATATGATTTATGAACATGGAAATAATTAATCTGTAATCATTAATTTTTCCCAAAAAAACCTTGAGCTGAAGCTTTTTATTTTCAGAAAACTAAATTTTCTTTATTGAACCCCTCTTTCTTTGCTAGATAGCCTTTAAATTTCTGCAAGTAACACAATATGGTGAGGAAGATATTTGTTGTCTCTGGATAAGAGAACTGCTCCTGTTCCCAAGAAAATGGTTGAATTAAGGTTGAGTAGGTTTGGATTTTTTTTATTGGGAGGATGGGTGTATTAGTGATGATATTTTTAGTAGTATGAGAGTTTATGCCTTGCCCAGATTTGTAGAATTTTCTCTCAACTGCCATTCTTAACATTGTGGTAATGTGTATTCCTGATATTTTTTATGTAAGTGGTTCACACACCATTTCTATGTTTACTTTTTCTTCTTCAAGATCTGCCCTTCCTCCATGCAACCAAATAGTATACCAGCAAGTTTCAGAGATCAGCCGGGTAAAATAATGATTGTTTGATTTTGGGTGATTTTCATTTTGAAATTATGAGCCTTGTAGTTGAGCAGAACCCCACAAAATAAATTGTCTTCTTTACAAGACATATTTTGTAGCACTGAAGGGTTGCTTTCTCGTCTCTTCAGAAAAGAAAAAAAAACAAACAACCAAATTGAACACCTTCATAGACCATAACTATTAAAATAATTCATGGACTTTGAATAACTTTTGGGGGAAGTCCTCAAAAATCATTCTTTGGATCTGCTGGCATTTCTAATTTTTTCAGGGCTAGAAAGATTAATGCATTCTTAAGCTATGTGTGCAGCTGAAATGCAATGACCCTTTGCTCATAGGTCTTTAAAAACATTACTATTTGATTAGCATATCCAGTTCTGATTACTGGATCCCATATAGCTCAATACACTCCAGAAGCTCAGCTGCTACAGAAGACCACACACTTATTCCAGCATCTCTTCTCTTGTATAGGACCACAGACACAAAAAAATACCGTGGATCTCCAAACTAAAAAAGTGTAGATCTTCATTTTCCAGGGCAAGTAAACTGTCAACATCCAAGTAATCTTAATGGCCCATGTAATCACACAAGCAAGCAATTGCTTTTCTAGCATTATCTTTCCGACAGCATTCTTGCACAAATTGTAAAATAATTTAGAAAAGAACATTAGGTAAATACAGAAGCTGCCTACTTATATCAGTGTTTCACTGACTGGAGGCCTTAAAAGTATCTGACAGATAAGCAAATCCAGGTCAAAACGTGAAAAAAAAAAAGATACCTCCTATTATATCTAGGAAATTATTTGTGTTTCTTTGTTTGTGAAGGAACACACAATGTCATTTGTGAAAACATGGGAGGACTGACACACATAGCTCAATACAGCAAATAAGCTTTTTTATATATATCTTTATCCGGTATTCTTTAAAACATTGTTTCATAGCCTACTTTTTCAAAAGTCATTCTTTTTAAAGTCCTTCCCTTCCTGCTGAAAAGTAGTTAAATGTTTACGCACAATACAAGGCTCCATAAATCTCAACATTTAAAATCCTGTTTTGCAGGATCAGGGCTTCTATGAAGGACTGTAATCTGTATCAGAAGATGTTCATTGTATTGAATAGAACTTTTTTCCCCTCCATACAAGTCTTTATTACAAAATGCATAAGTAATATACCCCATGTTGTGTTGCAATACAGCCTGTCCTGATGTGCCCAACCTGCTTCTATTTTTTCTCAGAATCATTATTCCAGCATTCTGCTCTTCTTCAAACACTTCAAATACATTAGTGAACCTGTCAGATTCACTTTAACACTTTTGCCAGAACAATTCTCATCTTAATTCTGGCCTGAAAAACTTTTAAGGTATCCAATAAAATACAAAGATATTTTTAATCATTGCTTTATGGTTTTGCACCTTCTATTGTGTTACAAACAATAGCCCATTAATCATGTCAATCAAGTCAATCTATGATCCTCATAGATTTTTTCTAATTCTTTTGCAAACTCTTTCAGCATTTGTTAGCATGCAAATACACTTGTACTAAGTGATTTAAAATCGTTTAGGAAACAGAAGAGCTCAACATTTCAGCTTCTGATTTTATCCCAAAATAAAGAGAAAATTTGTTTTCTCAAATCAAAGGGTCTGAAAACCATGTCAAAGCTAACTGAGTTTTTCATATGGGGCTAGGCACTACATGACCCTATAGTCCTTTGGGCCTGATCCTTGGCCCATTCCATGCATCCCAGAAACCACAGCACTGCCTGGGGAGAAAGCAGAAGAAAAGAGATATATAGTCCTTTCTGCTCCTAATCGATGAGATAAGGACCACAACTATTACTCCAGCGGTGGAGGGTCCAAGTAGTAATTTTGTTGTTTTGGTTTTGTTTTGGAGGGTTGGTTTTTGGTTTGGTTTGGTTTTATTTGTTTGGTTTTGGGTTGGGGTTTCTTTGGTGTAAAAGAATGAAGCGGTTTCTATTCAGATTAAATAGAGTACAGAATTTTGTTCCAGCTTTTCCAGCTGTTATTTTTTAAAGCTCAGTGAAAAGTAAGATCCAATTGCTTTTCCTGTGAAGAATTTTTACAGTGGGGATTGCAAAGTATTTGGGCCACCAAAAGAGCACACAAAACTCTGGGCAGACTTTTGATGTCACTAACTATTTCTTGATAATAATTA
The DNA here is from genome assembly GCA_013396755.1 of Sclerurus mexicanus. NCBI lineage: Eukaryota > Metazoa > Chordata > Aves > Passeriformes > Furnariidae > Sclerurus > Sclerurus mexicanus. The sequence continues at coordinate 67,162 of VWZF01001240.1, forward strand.
AAACTCTTCTGACTTAACTACAGAATAACAGAGAAAGCATGCCAAAATCTTATTGTATTCACAGGACATTCTGTCAGTTCAGAAGAGCCTGCCTGAATAAACTTAGGACAAAGAGGAAACAGCACATTTGCACCTGTGCTTGGGAGCTGGGACCAGGTAGACTTTTACAGATGACTGATGACATGCACTGTCTAGTCTGGAATGTTCAGCTGTGACTAGAATGTTGGAGGTCAGCACTGAGTAATTTCTTAGTAATATCAACCTCCTTTCAGGTGTCTCCATTTAGTGTCTGAAACATAGGGCACCCAACCCACTGTAATCACTCATAAAAACCTTGGCTAATGGCCATGACATCCTCTCAAAACTGCTTTCTGAGGTACTCTGAACTAGAAACAGTAGCAGAAGTTTGCAGTGGTTTGCAAAAGATTTCATACTAGAGTACAAGAGCATAAGAGGGCAAAAAGAATGGTGGAACAACCAGGAGGTCAGGGATACCAGCACTGTGAGGCTCAAATGCACTCACACCAAACCAACTGCTTGTGTTAATTCTGAACTTAAATAAAACTGACAGCCTGGGAACCAAACCACAACAAAAAAAAAGTCTGCAGTGTAAGATTTTTCATTTTCAATTTGACCCACCTCTATTTTTTATTTACCAGCTTACAATATGCCTGCTGTTGTATCTGGACATGCTACATTTATATTTGGCCTAAACTTTTACATTTTCATCCTTCATTTCCAATTAGATGCCAAATAAACTCTTCTGTTGCATGAGAGTATTGAAAGTGCTAGCTGAAAGACTGTTTTTTTCTCCTAAGAGATGTAAGGGATGAGAGTGAGGATATAAGCCTTTCTGTACATTTTCAAGAGAAGGAATTGCTCTTCTTTACTAATATGGTAGGTATGGACAGATCAGATAAGACTAACATCTCCAGAGGGTCAGCAGGAAGTCCTCACAGACTGAGTGAAATGCTAGGGTTAGGCTCATGCTTTAATAATTCCCAGTTTAATACATGTACTGCTTGGGGCCACCTGACTACTCTGTGGAATAGGAATATATTTGCTTCTATGCCTTTCCCGAGGGAGGGTACAGACATCCCATTCCAGTAGTTCTGCAGTGTCAAATTTGTCTGTGCAAGGAAACCACAGGGCCATTCCCAAGACGTGTTACATAGATGCTGGCATGAGTGTGCAGCTAGTGGTCAACATGGAAAGGCAGAAGTCCTGGTAAGGATCAGCTGATTTGCAGGCAGTGCACATGAAAGGGCCGGTATGGGCATTTGATGCCATGGGAGGTACATAATTCACAGCAGTTAAGATTCAAGTAGTGAGACATGCTACTGCCCAAATTAAGGTGCAAATGAGACCATATGCCAAAGTCAATAAGGCAGATTTAGAAATGAATGTGAGGTAGAGAGACTGAAAGATAAAGAAAAGAGAGATGAGAGAGAGAGAGAGAGAGAGAGAAATATTAAGCAGAAGATAGCCACCACCTATGGATCCAGCAGCATCTCATTGGTCCTTCTTCTCAATGGTGGGAGTCTCAAGGTCACTTGAAACTTTTCACTATGTATACATTTTAGCAAGCAAAGTAATTAATTTTCATTGGCCACACAGTTCTCTTATTCTATTGGTTAAATGATTTCCTCACTTCTAATGCTAAATAGTACATAAGCTCAGTCATTCTCTTCTTTTGAGTTTCTTGGGTTGGTGGGCCAGGAGTCAGTGGTCACAGTCTCCCACTGTCAGAATTACCTTATATCCAGTTGGAGCTGATTTCAGCACAGTTGCTGAGTTGGCTTTCCTCACGGCCTGTAAATTCTGCATCCTTTGTGTCCATCAGCAGTGATACATTTATCACTATCATTTATATAACAGCTTTGTTAACCTCTCCCTAGGTCTGAGATAGCACCTGGACAACAGTACCACCTTTATCTTATCTCCAGTTCCCACTGTGGTGGCTTAACTTACAGTTCAAGTTCCAGGTATCCACTGAGGCGTATTCGGAAGGATGTCTTTGGTGGTCAAAGATGCCATCTGTCCCATGTCCTGGGGTGATATTTGTTTGACCAGTGATATACATAGGAGAAGTTGCTTCTTTATAAAGTTTGCCACAGGGGGAATTTTTGTTTGGATGCAGTACCCAGGATGTGCTAACTGGATCTCACCTCTGCCAGGCCTGGAGTTAGCTCCATTCTCTTGCTCCATTCTGTGCTTATCTCATGGGAGAGTCCCTCAGTGACCTTAACAATGTTTGAGACAGGACAACTGTGCTCTTTGAGATCTTAGAACAGTCTCAGTTTGGCCCCTGCATATGAGTCAGAAAGACCTGTAGTATCCATAGGTGTGAAGAGGAGACCAGTGAAATGAACATCAACATGACATTGCATTGCATCTAAGGTTTGTCACCACTCTGTTTCATCAAACCCCATTTAAGCAAGATAAGGTGTTAAGAGTAGCACAGGTCTCCTCACTGTGAGGAGTACTTTATCTGATGGTTAAAGCACACACCACTGCAGCTTCCTTTTTGTCTTGAATCAGTTTAAAAACTGCTCAGCTGTATATATATGAGGCTTAATCAAACCTCTGTGCTGCATGTCCTTCAGTATTTGGAGACAGCCTTTCTGGTGGTACTCTGCCTGCAGCCCTTCCAGCCGCATCATTTGATGCTAACCAGATACACCACATATCTTGATTCTTGTTGGTCTGTCCTGAGAGTTAGTCCCACTCTGACCTCACCACAACACCTAATGCTCAAGAACTTGCTCAGGGAGGAAGAAATACCTCATTACAAATGCTACAAATGTGGATCTTAATAGTACTGAAACAAACTATGTCATAAATTTTGCATGTAGCTTCCTTAACACAGACACACACACAGAATACATCTCCTTACAATCACACATACTCTTCTCTGTCCTGAACCTTTCTTTCATACTTTGTAAGGTAGATCACAGAAGTATCTCCTTTTGTCCAATTTTCCTTGCAGAAAGATAAAACAATACTTTTATACCATTAATAAAGTGCAATCGATTCTGGCAAGATGGTATTAGTGAGTCACAGCAGGACAAGTAGGTTAAGGCATAGATTCCACAGAATTTCTGTGCTCTCTTTAGTTATCTGAGCTACAACTATTAGCAACAGTTCACCCAGTCTAAACTAAATAAAGCCACATAAAGCCGAGAAATCAGAAAATGTGAGAAGAATCCCAATATAAATTAGTTGATACATATCCTGGAGGTTTTTGTCACCTGTACTAATATCTATGTATTAATAGTTTACCAGTGTGACAAAGCCAATGTGTCTACTGACAGAAAGCCTCGTTTCCTCATGATACATCAATGAAGCAAATTCAGTCAATCAAGTGACATGAGTCATTCAATCTCTCATATTAGTTAACAATGAAGGGCAGAATAAATTCTGTAGAACAGAAAAAGTTTCTAATAACACATTGCACATAGAGTACTTCTATGCTTCAAGTACTGGAAGTTTTGCATTATGAAAGACTTTAATAATTCATGCAGTTAGTGGGGCTTTCTTGACAAAAATCCAAATGGAAATATACTGCAAACATTTTATGAGCAAATGTTAGAATTGTTAAACCAAACACAATATTTACTCATTTTTTGAATTATGATACCGCTCAAAAGCCCCAGGCTAGTGTACCACTTTGCTAGGAACTATGCAAATAAAACAAAAAAGGCATTCCCTTGATACAAGTACATATACATGGGAGATATTTCAGTGGATCAGAGGGAGTAACGAAACTTCAGAGAATATATAAATTTAGACATTCAAACTGTCTCTTAAGCACGCAGATCAGCTCAGTGAAGTCTTGGTCTGAAGCCAAGAAAAAACGTAGCAAATTTAACAAAAGCAGAATCTCACCCTTTTTTCAGTTGTCGTGCTGCTTTGCACTTCAAAATACAGCTCTGGAATGTCTACAGAGCCACCCAGGTCAGCAGATTAAGGCTGTTGAGTTTTCTAAATCACAGAATACCACAGAGTTAAACCATGGGAAAGTATGAAAACTACATCTACAGAGAGTCTAACAAAAGTCTTCTTGGAACAGCAACAATTGCCTCTTCAACAGACTTTCAACCGTGTTAGTGGGCCAGGGCAAAACCTTCATCCCCTGACATTTAGAGGAACCTTAATAAAGATGACAGGTAAAAAGTGTGTTATAGGCAGTTCAAATGTATCCCGTCTTATACACCTTAGTGTATTGTGGTTTAACACAGTTCCACAAATGCAGTCAGCAAATCTGATGAAAGCTGCCAGAAGACAGACTGCAATTTACTACTGAAAACATCTATCAACTGCCTATTGTTACAACAAGTGTAAGCAGTAGAAAAGAAAACATAAAACATGGGGTTTGTTTGTTTACATTCATCATGTAAGCTCACTCCTGTGTACTGTCAAGGCTGAACAGAATTTGCTATTTTAGTTTCCAACCTCTTATAAATAGAGCCACCTTTTAATTTCTTAGCTATTTAATCCACAATGTCACTTGATGACTGTGTCAAAGCTCCAATGTAGGAAAAGATTTTCAAAGATATCTAGATTACCGAGAATGAAGAAAAAGTCACGTAGGAATTTTTCAACAGCATTTAAGGCAGACAAATTACCTAATTTCCCTGGGTTTAGGACACATCTGTATCTGGACTATGCTATACACCCAAACAAGCTTAAAGCAGTCAAGACTGGTTCTGGGCACAAAAGCACAACAGTCATATCAGCACCATAAGACACCAACCTTAATTACTCCAAATATTTTATAGATCTAACTGATTCATAATTGAAAGAGTCTTAGCAACCACAACAGGCATGTACCTGGATCTTCACATGTCTTAGTTCAAGGGGAGAACTAAGATATCTATGTTCACCAAGAAATAATCCCTCTCCCTTTACATTTAGAAAACAGAACTTTAATTAGGAAAAATATATATATATATGGGAAAAAAATAACAATTCTTAACCACAATACATTTATATGTATATCCAGAAAGGACCAAACACCAACAGCTTGTAACAAAACCTCGCCCCTCCCCAAACAACAAGGTAAACAGTTCAAAGGTATTTTGGCTACCCCCCCAAAAAGGACTGCAATTGT
>VWZF01001242.1:0-25871 GCA_013396755.1 Sclerurus mexicanus
CAAGCAGGCTCTGTCCAAATGTGCAGACTGTCTCTCTGTTGCCTGCAGTGACTCCTCCACATCTCTATGTGACAGAACCATCTGCCTTCTCTGTCAGTGGGAGAGACTCACTTTTAAAAATGATGCTTCTTAAAGTGTACCTAAAGGATTTTATCTGCAGGTATTAAAAAGTCACTGTGTTGCAAAATGTTCTGTGCTTCTACCACAAATGATATCATTTAAGTAATTATAGGTCAGAATATTGTGCTAATTTTTTGCTGATGCTTTTTGAAGACTGCTACAATTCAGAACTCATAAAGAACGACATTTCTGCACTTTGTGCCATTAGCTTGTATGCAGAAAGACCAATTATGAGGACCACATACATTTTGTCTTGTTATGAATAAAACCAGAATGTACCAAATAATGCTACTGACTGTAAAATGAAAGCCAGTGTCCCTTTTGCAAAATGACAGTTCAGTTTATACAAATGAAACATGAAGAAGGCAACAAATCTTGAGTAATGTAGGAACTAAGCAAGACAAAGAGGTGTGTTGTTTGCACTAAAAGCTTAATGAAATTGCCATTTCCTTCCTCTGCACAGCATGCAGACGTAGCACGGAGCAATTAACTTGGTATCTTTGGATTACTCCCAAAATATATTTGACTTCATTACACACCCACAGAGGAATGACTGCTTCTGCTTCCACTGACACCAGGGTGTAAATCCAGATCCTACACTGATCATGTGGATCACAGACAGGTCTTTCTAGGCCCTAGTGTACTCTGAAGTTGTAATTTCCTTCTTCTCACAAGTTTTGCTTCATGGCTGAACCCACTCACAGTTCTCTCTCTGGCTGGAAAGGAGTGGGTCAGCTTTGCTAGGAAATGAACCCTTCAGAAGAGAGGGCACTTTAGATTTCTCTGGCTATGACCTATATATGGCATTTATATGACATATCAACCCTGGAATATGGGTAGGAGTCTGGGAGACAGAGATTAAAGTTCTTCTGGTGCAGTAACTTACTATACAAAATGAAAAAACAGGAGCTGGGTCTCTTGCACCACAGAGAGATCTCAGATTTGAGGCCCATTTGAGTGAAAGAAAAAGCTGTCTGTGTTTCTGTCTGCTATTTTTACTGGCTTTGTTTTGTTCCAAAAATAGTCTGTCATTCAAAGCCCATAGCTTTGTTGCATGTGCAACAGATAGGATTCCTGAAGATTCACCAGAAAAATAATTCATGTCCAAGGAACATCCCAATGAAATAAGAAAAAAAAAATTGTAAAAGCAGGAAAAATAAAGCTTGTTTAGAGATAATTGCTGTGGGGAAAGTAGCCTACACTGGTACCCTGTGAGGAAAGCTGAGAATCTGATTTGAACAATTTTCAGAAACCATGGTCCCACAAAATGGCTTTAAAAGGCTTGTTTGCTGAGAGCTTCTGTTTTCATCTTCACAGAGAGGGACACTCCATTAAAGACATGAGGCCATTTTCCCTAAGCTTAAATCAGAGGAAAATCTAATTATATGTGGACTGTCTCCTAAGCAAGATACACCCTGAATTAAATAAAGATGGCAGACCCTGGCCCAGGATGAGCCATAAAATACTTGTCAGTGTACTAGATATACTTTGAGGTTGTTTAGTGTTGGTGCGTTTGCAGTCAGATTTCTACTTCCTTTGTAAATCGAAGAGTGAACAGAGGAATGTTAGGAACTGTGAGAATACCTAGCAGTATATATGGATGTCAGACGTAACAGATAGTCCAGATATATCTGGAATATTTCACATTTGTTTGGAAGCTTAAAACACTATATTAGTGAGCATGAAGACTGAAATTTTGAGTTCTCAGAAAATACAGGATTTGAGATTATCTGTGCAATTAGGTCCCTGTGTATGTCTCTTGTGTTAAATCCTTAGCATCAAAGAGGAAGTCTGCAACTGATCCAGAACCTTTGACTCATTTTCCAGTGCTTTAGGCCCATAAGGCCCCCTGTCTTTTCCTGCAGTTCTCTTCCTCATGCACTGCCCACTCTGTGCACTCCATGAGCTAACAACTTTCCAGAGACACTAGTCAGAAAATAAAGATTGTGTTGGTGTATTATTGGAAGGAAGGAATTTAGATCTGTCATATAGACTGCTAACACTTACACTAGGGAATTAACTAGTAGAAAAGAAATAAAAAAGCAACAGGTTTTGGCTTATGTAGATATATGTGCAATCCTGACATTTTACAGACTCCTTGTCTAACTCTAGTGCACCTCCAGTGCATCTCCAGCCATCTGCAACAGAGTGCTGTGGCAGAGAATGGAGCTGGTATGCTATAGAAACAGGGGTGTAGTTCACTAAGTATGTTTGGGAAGGTCACATCAGGGCTGAGGGAAGAAAAAGAAGTCTTTAGATAGAGGTTTTACTTTGGAGCAGTAGTTCAGCAGTTATCTGGCTCCCTTATCCAGGTCAGTTTGCCCAGCATTTGTGTTTATGCTTTAGCACAATCTGAAAAATGCTAAGTTACCAGAGAAATCCTCATAAAAGAAGGCAGATGCTTACTGATGGCTGATGCAAAATCCTTGAAAGAAGAGATTTCAGTGCTGAACAGGGTGTCTCAATGCAGGAAAGGGCAGTGCCAAGCAGAGTGATGGGTGCTGTGTGATAGGTTACATTGTGAATGAGATATCTAGTGTCTCTTCTTCAGGTGCCTTATTTCAGAGGCTGAGTGTTTTATATACGCCTTGGTGCATTACAAGGAGTGATTTTAAGGGTATTGAAGCTATACTTATCTGTAAGCATTGCAGCAGATTGAAAATGCAGCTGCAGGAGGTATTTGAAGATGTCTACTGCTGCAGAGAAATTGTTGGGTACACTGCACTGGTTTTTCTGATTAACCTAGGAGTGAATTAATGGGGAAGTCAGTGAGGTTGGCAGTCTGAACATTGCAAACAGCACAGACTGAATCAGGGGAGCTAACATAAGGCACTCTGGTTTCACATACAGATAACGGGAAGAGATCAGACAACCTGCATGAGTTGTCACCTCACCTGCTGAGTGGGCAACCAACCTGGCATGTGCAAAGGGTAGCTCAGTGTCTCTCAAGCAAGAGCTACCTGACAGATAGTGCTAGAAACTGGCTTGCCCTATATTTGTATACAAAATGTACCAATATGTATGCATGTATTTCAGTCAGTACTATAGATTAATACACCAAATAATGTGTATTCTTTCCTCTTCCATACCATGTCCGTCATTTCTTTTATCCTATGAGCCATTCAGGTCGGGTGTTGTCTCATACACTTGCTGTCTGGGGGTTATTTGAACACAGATTAGAAAAACTGCTCAGGGCTGTGCTGGTGGATGTTGTTGATTTTTGAAATCTTGCCTTCATGCCCAAACCAAGTTTTTAGTTCCTTTCATCAAAAATACCTCTTTCCATTCTGAGAGCAAGGCAAGGCTAATCATTATCATTATCCTGTAATGGAGTGATAAAACCCAGTGACACATACGAAGCAGCTGTCACAGCTTCTCTCAGCCAGCCCATCAGCCCTGTCTCTTTTTTTACAACAGTTTTAATGACAGTGATGTGCTGATGACAGGGACAGGAAGGGCTGTAGGAGGGGCAGAGCATCACTTAGTTTGTCCTGTTGCCCAAGGCGACTGAGTGTGCACAGACCTTTGTAAGCTGCATGAAAATACATTATTTTCATGGCTCTTGTCTTGCTTAATTATCACTTCAGCAAGATAATTTCATTTCTTTTTTTCTCCCCATCCCTACTTATTCTTTATAAAGATCTCTCTTGAAGTAGAAAAGGTCAACTATGAAAAAAGTCATAGCAGAACCCAATGCTAAATAAAGGTTAGATGATTTTATTTGACTCCTGTGTAAACAGTAATTGTGTTTTCTTCCTTGTGATTTATTAATGAGGGAACTGACAGAAATGTCTATATTTAGATTCTGTGAAAAATTTCATTAGAATGGGTTCTTGAGACTTATTATTTGCATGAATAAACTTGATGCTTGGCAGAAGGACTGCCCCATTCCTGTAGAATGCCTCTGCTTTGCTCATGAAGTTCTATACAGCTTTCATTCTTGTGAACATGTACATCCAGAAAGGTACACGGTGCAGAGTCAAGCAGGACACCTTTTGAAGTCAGTAACCAAAGGGTAAATCCAACCAAAGCAACTTTTAAAGAGATGTAAGCTCTGCACTTGCTGGGAGAGGATATTAAATTTTTTTTATCTCTGTTCTTTGACATCTGATAAATGCAAATTTTTACACTGGACCATATCCTCCCTTTGAGTCCTAGGAGCGACTGCAGCTCCTCCAGACCTAAACTGACATGGGTTATAAAGAATATACACTTAAGAGGCTAGAAGGTAAAAATAGAAAGGAACTTTCTATTTAATGTTCTGAAATCACAGAAATATGCCCTGGGGAAAAAACCCCAAAGTTTAGATGCTGAAACCCTTAGGTCTTCTGTTAGTTGTTTTTTTATGTAACACACCTTCGTCTTCCAGCCAGTCAGCATGTGAAGCTGTAAGACTTAAGAGTCCATTGCACCTCCCTAAGCATGTTTAACGATATGATACTTACTCCAGCTGTCATATCACCTTCCTTTTGGTCTATTGAACTGAACAGTGTGGAGCTCAGATGGTCTGTCACTTCTCTGAAATGTCTGCAAAATAAAGCCTCTTGGATAAAGGTGCTATAAAATAATAATGCAAACAAGAAGCACAGGGAGTTGGAGGACAAAGACTTGCAGACATAGACTAGGTCTAAAGGGAGGCTTAAGGTATAAAACGGAAGGAGTAAGGCAGAGTCATTTCAGTTGCAACAGGCGGATTGTTGTGGATGAGTACCAGAAAGCCAGACAGTTTTCACAGCAGGCTTTTGCCTTTCCTGTCTATTTGTATGCAACACATCACACGTTCAAGCTGGTGGAGAAAGTGACCTTACACAGGGGAAAGCAAGAGTGAGCCCAACTGCTGTGCTGTTCCAGGGCAGCCAATCCACAGCTGATGCCTTGTTGCTAAATTAAGCAACAGGCCAGGGTCTGAAGCAGACATGGACTCAGGGCTTCATAAATCAAATTTCCCTGCAGCAACAGAAGCTTCCAGGGAAAAAGCAAACAGTGCTCTTGCAAATCCATTCATGCATTTCCAGACTGGGTTGTTCTTTTTTTTCCCTTTGGCCATTTCTGAACAGTTCAGAGCTATTAGTAAATAAATGTTGCCACAGATTTTTACTATATGATAATAGACTATTACTGAAATATTTACTGAAACTAAACAGTATTATGTCTGCAAAATCCAAATTTCATCTGCAGGAAAACTGAAACAGCAGTAGTATAAATATTGGATCCTAATTATCCTTAATTGCAAAAGCTTTGAACTAAAAAAGAATTGAATCTTTCCACTTGCTGGGCTTGATTTAGCACTTCATTAGTCAGATTTTTCACCAGTTATGGAGCTGCTTTGGAATTCAGCTGGAGTAGCACAGCAGTGAATAATAGGCATGCTTTATAGATGTATTGCTTATGGAATTGGAGATTTTAGGGCTTCTGAGGTTAATGTCTAGAGGGCTGCCAACCTGAAGTTCTTCTCAAGGGTAGAATCTGAAAGCTCTCACTTTTGTGGGTAAAATTTGAATGCTATGTTCAACTTAGCAAGTTGTCTTGCAGGGATGCCTGACCCACTTGAAGTTCTCAGCTAGAAAAGCTTTGGTGAATTCTGTAAAGACACTTGCCTTCCAGTGGCAGTCCAATGAAAAGTAGGCAGGGCCCTGGAGCCACCTGCCTGATCTCTGCAGAAACTTCCTCATTTGTCCTGTTCAGCTGCTCTGTGATATATTATTGCATTACCTATGCAGCGACAGAGAATCAGGTTTCATTGGTAAAGCTTTTGCAAATATGGAATAAGGAACGCTGTATGCCAAATGAGTTTACAGTATCCATCACAAGTTATTCTCTTGTATGGGACCACTCAGCCTCTCCAGAACTGTTCTCTGTGTCCACTCTTTTTTGTAAGTTCCATGCTTCATTAGTGACCACTATGTGGTGAGATCCATGAAAACATTTCTTTAATCTTCTGAACTTTGAAAAAGGTATTCTTCCTTTTGAATTAAACCTTGGAGTATGATGTCTTATTTGAAGAAGGGCAGGATTTTATTCATAGAAACTGAAAGGCCCCTTTCTTGTTTCTGAAGCAGAACCGAGAAGCAATTGCTTCTTTTATCAGCATTGAAGACAAATGGTAGAAGAGTGCTGGGACCTTATCCATGGCTTAAGTATTGTTCCACAACAGCTTAGGCCTAAACTATGATCTGGAGGTTTCCTCTCCCCACCTTTCCCTTGAGGTGGTAAGAGATCCCTACTCACTTGTTTGGACAGCTGGTATAGATAAAATTAATAATTTGGAGACTAGTAATTTTTGCCTGCATTAGCTCTCTGCTCCAGCTCATGGTAGAAGCAAGGCAGTGTTTATGCTGGTCTGGGGGGAGGCAGGAGGGTGCAGCTATGGGGAGGAGGCAGGCACGACCATAGCCACTGCAAACTACCCTGAAACTACATTCCCACACACCCTTCTGGCAGTCCTCAAGCAAAGACTGTGTCTGTGGCCCCTCTGCTGAAGGACAAGGCCAAATGTCATGGAGCAAACTCCATCGTAAATGGAGTAAATAACAATGGAATGATCGCATCCAAAGTGCTATTAGGCATGGACCTGCAGCATCCTATCTGCCAGCCAGCCAAGTCCAGGAATTACTTGGCAGAGTGCTAGCTGGCACTGGTAAAATAATGAAATACATGAAGGCACAATGCTCCAGTCTAGCAGGTTATATCAGCATAGCCCCTGGACCCTGCAGGAGCTTGAGCTTTGCTACATCAGCATTAGTTTTCCAGAAAAAAATGTTGTCCAGCTGCATGCCCTGTATTGTATGAGCCCTTTGGGCTGCATGAGGATCAGAAAATCCATATAAAAGCAGAAAACTATCTTAGGTTACTGCCTTTTTTTTCCCTGTTGAATTCCCTTCTTCACCTTTATTTCATGCATCCTAAATGGCTCTCCTTGCTCCTGCATCATAGAGGCAGGGAAAAGTCCTGGAGGACACAGGGCTAAGTCGAGCTAAGTCTGAGCTCAGTGGCTATAGATAGCAAGCTCATTGTTATCCTCTGTGGAAAGACAATTAAAATGAGTCAGTAAACAGCACATGCAGCATAAGAGAAAAATCCACACGCTGCTGACTTATACAGAAAAACAACATGTTGGTTACTCTACAAATACACTAAGTCTTTTGTGTATGAGAGACTTGAAATTAACTCATTTGTCTCCATTCACTACACAATTTTCTTTAGAGTCAGTCAGTTAAAGCTGACACATCAAGGCTCAGCACACTAGAGGTTATGCTGTATTTTCCAGAAGTTTAAACATTTGGAAAACATATGGACTTTAATGTTGTTGAGAGACATTTCTAATGGTTGCAGCTTTTTCAGAGGTTGGGGTGTTGACTTTTTTTCTTAGGGACTCAGTTGTGCTCTTTCTGGAATAGTACGAAATTCCCAGTGAGTTTCAGAGAAGGAGGTGACTCGGTCTTATCTCTCACTATCATGGGGTGTGCCTTGCATCTTCTTTTCCCTTGAGTATTCTTCCTTTAAACAAAGCTAGCCTGTGCCAAGCAGTTAAGGAACTTCAAAAAAATTAGAACTTCATCTTTGGTCAGTGTTTCACAGGGCAGTATATCTAGTCTAATTCTATAAAGACTCATTAATCTTACAGGAGCATCCCTAATGTCAGGGATGTCCCAGTTTGTAGTGTTAGAGGTGCCAAACCCTTCATAGATTGTAGGTCATGTGTGCCATTTCCTTTGAAAAACAAAGTACAATGTTACTTCAGGCGCTGCTTGAAATGGGTAGTCCCCAGACCTGTTCTCTGTCTTCACTGGGTAGAAAACCAGGTCCAAACGTAACAAACCAGAGAGGCCCAGAAGCACATCCTCAGAACTGATGAGGAGGAGTTAGAATGGGAGCAAGGCGTGATGGCTGGCTCACTCTGGAGGGCAAAGCTTGGCAGGGCCATCCTGGCATTCTGTGACAGAGGGACATTTTCACGCCGATGCATGAGGTGCAGATGTGCACCCAGTCCTGGAGCGGCGGAAATGACAGTACCACCCAGAACACACCTGCAGCCTGTGAGGGGTGACCAACAGGGAGAAGGCACCTGGGTTCCTGGTTTGGGAGAGCAAGATGCTGTTTGGTCAGGGCTGTGCGCATCCTGAGGGAAAAGCTTCCCAAAGTGAGGGAGAAACCAAGTCTTTCTGAGATGGGCTAGCTTTGCTGAGGAAGCCCAGATGGGGGGTACTGACTTGGCCCAGTTGTACATACCCAAGGGCAAAAGGTATGTATGTCAAGACCCTTGTCATCTAACCTAAGTCCTGATAAACACTGTGGTGCCACTTAACAGAGGTCACGCAATAGCATGGGACAAAGAGGCAAGCACAGAGGGGGCAAATTTGCCTGTGCCCCGCCACTGTAATGGTTCATATCTGTGACATGGAAGGGACTGTCCCTGGAGATAGCATGGCTATCTCTGCAGTTCTGCAATACAACTGAACACAGCGGGGAATATTGCTTTCATTTCTCTAGCCTCTTCTCATCAGTCTTGGTAAATAAATAGTTTTTTTCTCTTCAGCTCACTTTTAACTTAAGTAAATGAGACTAAGAAGAATCTGCCTCTGACTGTGCTGAGCCCCTTCTCAGCAATGCTATTGAGATCAGAGAAGCATTACTTACCATTAGGCTAGGGCGAGAGCACAATGGGATCCAGCTTTGATTACAGTTTTTAATAAAAAGTTTAAACTCTTTGATGGATTCTTTAATGCTTTTGGGGTATTATTTTTTCTTCTATTCTCCACTCCTATTTCAAGAGAGTCATTCAGTGCATTGGTGATAGCCAATTTATTCTTCTAGTTCTGAGTAATATCCTCTGTTAGCAGTATAAATTGTACCCGTTGCCCTTGGCAGAATTCTCAACAATTCTCCTGCTGCCTATTGAAGCGGTTTCATAAATAGGCACACTTCATTAATATACACGTTTTAGAAGACCAATTGAATTTTTCCAATATATCCCTCAGCAGCCATTGAATTATTTAGCTGCTGGTGGATGTGTGCAAGCTCATGGATATTGATGCTGAAGAGTCACCAGTGGCTAAGGGAAAGTACAGGACATGCTCTGCTTATGTGTTGGATGAGATGCTTCTGAAGGCCACAGTCCTGAGAAAACACAAAAAATAGGAAGTTTTTGTCAGCATCATCTTGCTGTGACAGTGATGCTTGCTTGTGGGTCAAAAGACTTGTCAAAATCATCTGATGAGAATACACTGGGACAGCAAAAGGTAACCCTAGGCTGAGAAAGGAAGGAACAGCAGAAGATCTTTTGCAAAAGGTACAGATTGCACTGTAACCTTTGATAGAAACCTTAGCAACCCAAGACTTCCTTGGAAGAATTCTGCAGTGATGATAAATTCTGTGCTCACTTCACATACAGGTAATTGGCATAACTAGAAGTAAATGCAGAGAATTGATACAGGAGGAACAAAAGGGAACCAGTAAAGGGGAACAGTAAAAAAAAATCCCAGCACTCAAGATGGGGATCTAGTTCTAGGGTCAGCAAGATAGTCACTATTCCTACAGTAAAACTAGCATAGACAAATGCATGTCTGAGTCTGACAGGAATTAATTAAGAAGTTCATGACACAGACTTATCACTAACAGAAAAGAGCCACTTTAACAACTAAGGGCTCTTTAACAACTAAGCACAAGGGCTCTTAGCATGATTCCATGTGGAGTCCCAACAAGTGTTTTCAAGGAACTAATAAATGGACTTGTGACTTTTTCTGGTGCAAGTAAAGCAGGAATTAACTTCTCTCTTTTTTATTTTTTTATTTTTCACCTCCCCATCTGCCTATTCCACTCCTTAACTACAGCTTACTGCCTGTAGAATGAAGTCAATACAGAGAAACGTGTCCTTGAATGCCTGAGGCTTCAAAGATTTTTATTTAAATCACAATGAAGATGGCTTTAAGCATCACATCTCTCAGACCTAAGAATGACAATTCTCAGTCGGAAAGGATGGGTCTGAGGAAGAAGTAGCTTTCAGTCTCAAAGAGGATTTCCAGGGCTCATTTAGAAAATATTCTAGCAGCCTGCCATTTATCCTAGTGCAAAGGATTTGGCTCATTAAAAAAACAAACAAAAAAAACCCCAAAAACCAACCAAACAAAAAAAAACACCAAAAAAAGATGGATTGAGTCAGATGAACAGAATCAGAAGTGAGTTTTCTTCTGTGAAAAGTCTTCATGTGTGACTAGTTCATACTGCTCTCAGCTTAGTAGATTTTTAACATTTTTTCCTCAGTATGAATTCTTTGTATGCACATGCATAATAGACAATTGATAATGTGTACAGGAAGATAATCCTACAGCAATTAGTATCAATAGAAAATTCACTCATCCTGGTGGAAATTATATGAAGACTTACCAATGCTGATTGTTTTCATTAATTACTAAAGTTATTGTTTATTTTAGTCTATGTTAATGTTTGATGCTGTGCTGAGCTCAGAAGAAGTTACACAGGGGTAGAGTTTCTTCCAAAGGACCTGCAAAGGATGAGGCTTTATCACTGATTGTATTGCCAAAATGGCTGTACACTACCTGTTACAGGCTGCTGCCTTTGTGTCCACTAGTACAAGGCACTTAAAGACTAGTCACAATCAAATTTGCTATGCTGCACAGCAGTTCTCAGGCTGCTATGCCAATGAGCAGTATGACCCCTTCCAGTGAGGAGCAGAAAAACATGAAGTAAGCGCACACCCTTACAAAACTGGGGACATTCCAGTGAACAAAAATCTCTGCGGTGACTCCTGAAACAGGATATTGGTGTCTCCTGGGAGCAGGGTACTTCTGCACATACATGCAGGTTAAAAGGAATTAGAGCTAATCTGCAATGGCTGCAGCTGCAAATAACATTTACCACACACAAATCAATTTTTCAATTACACTGAAGATATTGGAAAAGAATTCACTGCCTTAAAATATTCTGTTTTGAATAGTAAGCCATTCTCTAGTAAATTTTAATGTCCACAAGCCTCTCAAACATCACAATGTTCTGTGGAGTATATGGCTTGTATGGTAGTTATGTCAAAATCAAGTGAAAAATAGCAGTCTTATCCATCCTTTGCAATCTGGCAGTTAATGTACTATAGATTTATGGAGATTATTATAGTTTAACTTACATCTCTCAGATGCATAAGGTTGCCTCACAGCTGAGTTTTTCTATATGACTCCCTTAACTACAAGAATGTTTCCCAGAGAGCAACACTGTAAATCTTTTCGTTGGGAAATGGATAGGTGATAGGAATGTCAGTTCATATTTATGCTTTTATCCCCCTGTAATGAGGAAATGTGAATTATACTTAGGCAAAGAGCTGATCTAAAAAGACTCCTATAAATTTTAAATTTTTATTATTCCAGGGACATAAAAACATTGTATTTTGCTGGAAGTGAGAAACATGCATTCTCTCAGTATTACAGAGGTATAAAAAGGTAGCAATGAGAGAGAGTTAATGAATTAACAACTGTTTTTGAAAACTCAGGAATCTTTTCTGACTGGACTTCCACATGTCTTCCCAGGACCTAGCCTGACTCATATCACCGTCTTGTTCCCCCCTGTTTACAGCTCTCAATACCCACCAAAAGGAGGGCAGTTTCACAACTACTTTGTGGCAGCCACCTGCTTCATCTCTCAGGGTTTTTGCAGCAAGCACAGGGCTCTGTATCTGGCAGTGCCACCCTGCGAGTCCCCAGGATGCTCACTTAACCCAAAGCTTTCAGCTTCACCCCGTTATGACAGCTTTATGACTGCCGAGGATTGCTGTGTCCTGCCACACATTTCAGATCAGCATTAAGGCTTTCCCTTTTGCTAAAGGCAGATCTTGCACATTATAAATTGCCAGAGATTCATTGATTTCAGTTTACTGATAATGACTGTTTCTTACAGTATTATTCCCAGTTGGCCTCACTTTGACCAAGATGCTGGCTCAGAGCACTCTGGCAGGAAAAACAGGCACAATTCACTCATTTAAATCCAATGTGGTTCTAGCTAGGGGACTGAGCATTAAAAAAAATGGGGAGGTCCAGCTCCTTTGAAGCAACTGGTCACACAGCATGAAGATGTAGGTGTGGAAAACCTTAGCCTAGGTTATCTATTTCTCTGTGTGTGTGTGTTTGTATATATAACCACAGAAAGCACTGGCCATAATGGCTGACAACTCTGCAGTTTTTTCATCTGTGATATGGAAGCAATAGAGGACAGAGGATTTTTATTTGCCTTATGCTCTCACTACTTCGGCATGCTGTTCAGTGACCACATCCGGCATCTCACACCAGCTGAACCTGATGATGAGCAGGAAGGCAGGACTAGTCCCAGGCCTCTGATTTTGGAGTCATCCCATCAGGATGCCATCACAGGAGGGAGAAAATTGCAGCTGATTTATAACCATTTAGCACAAATAGGAAAAATATGGGAGGGTGAAAGGTGCCATCACATGAGGGCTGAGGTCATTGCCTATGGGAGCATGGGGAAACGTGATCTGGTGGAGACTTGTCTTTGTGTTTAATAGTAGTGTCAGAGTAAAGAGAGGATTTTGTGGTCATTCTAGAGGTAAGAGACTGGGGGAATTGGTAACTGGATTGGGGGAAAGTCACTAGGCTGTCCAAAGGGTTTTGTCAGGTGGGAAACAGTTCTGTGCTATTTGACAAGGGAACAGGGTGACAATATGTATCCCATAATACTCAGCAGCTGCTTCACCAGAGCACAGCAGGAGAAATTTTGTCATGCTTGTTCTGCTGTCTTGGCAAATGGGTGACTTCCCTTTGCAAAGCCCCAGGGCATAATGCTGCTAACGGCTGCTGTTAGAAATCTGAAGAAGACTTTCTCAACATAAAACCCAAACCATGCCACTCTGGTAGTGCTTTGACCATTTCTATTTCCTGGGAGACAGGAGACATTAGCACCTTAGCATTCACAGGTAAGGAGATCAGCCAACCTTTCACAGGAAGAATGGGGAAAAACAAGCTGCTCTAGTGGGACAGAGATGCATGAGATCCTTGGCCTGAGCTGTCTGGCTTCTTCCACGTGTGCCTTGTGGGGACGCCTACAGAACCTGTCAAATGCTCCTATCCATTAAAGACCACTTTGTATATGATACAGGTTTCAGGTAGTTTCTATTCCCAAATATCAAACCTGCAGGTTTTGTAAAAAGTTGAACGGATGATATGGCTACTGCAGATTTTTGTGCCTCTTGCACACAATACTAGCTCTGCAAAGCAAACCTAGACTGAGTCCTCGCTGTCAGCTCTGGTGATCACAGTACTCAGGCATGTCCTACTCCACTGAAAGCTTGACAAAGAAGAAAAAATCACTGAAAACCTGGCAGCCCTGTTTTACAGAGAGCCATCTCCTTTGCTCCACATAGCTCCCAATTCTGTTATTCTTGAGCAACTGTCCTGTAAAGTGGAGAGAACCAAGGCCCTAAGGGTTTGACTAACATCATGGAGGAGATCTATGATCATGCTCAAATGGGTCTAAAATGTCAGAATCCAGTGCCCTAACCATTGAACCATTTATGTCTTTCTCATATTTAAAAAAAAAAAAAAAGAAAGAAATCTTTCCAAAAGCACTTGAGCCAGCCTTAGTCATTTGTTAGCCTGAAACAGATTTATACTCAAAAGCACAATGAGACATTTGGAGTCCTGCAGCTCCAAAACACTTACATTTCTGTGCCAATTGGGAATATTCTGGTGAGTAATCTCTTGACTGTAGTGAGGCCCATGAGTGCATCTTCACAATTTTTTTCTAAAATATGCAGCCTCTCAAATACTCATGTAGGCAATTTGTTTCCACTTTACAGTTTTGGTTGGAGGGAGGTTGTTTTTAATATGCTGGTGGTTTAGCATTGTGAATGGTATCAGCAAGTGCCTCTTAATGTCTTTGGCTACACACACACCATTGATCTTAACAGTCTTAGCTACACAGAGTAGCATTGTATCTCCAACCAAGAAGAATGGCAAATATCAATAGTAAGGGAATAAATGAAAGACAGAGCCAGGCTTGTGTATTCTAGACAGTGTATTTTCTAAAATATCACATCTTTCTGGAATTTGGGGAGTATTCACCACTATTCGTACCTCTACAATGTTTTCTGAGACCAATATAACAAGATTTACACATGGTGGGTTTTTGGTTTTGGGGTGGGGTTTTTTTATTGTCAGGTATAACAGAAGAATTAACAATTTTTGCCTTCCTGTTACACCATGGGCAAAAAAATGAAGTCATCTGGTCAGCTATAGTGTCTGACTTTATTTTGCAAAGCCAAGAGTGAAATATTTTTTCCTCCTGTGCTGTTGTTACCTGAAATACACCTGAAATGCTTATCTGAACTTTCACAAAAAATAGTCTGACCTCTGCTATCTGCAGTAGAGAGAAGTTATGATTCTTACTCCATCTGGTAGGCTACAGTGTAAAGTGCATTTGTATTCATGGCCGGGTAAGAAGATTAACATCTGTTGAGAAAAGCTTTGATACTGTCTTCAAAAGAAGAGGTCAGAGCATCTTCACTAGTAGAAGGTGCCTCCTTCTAGTTCCAGAGGGAAAGGACAGAGGAACTGACTGGACTTGGACAGGCAAACGACATGTTGGGATAGAATTGGAAGAGGAGAGGTTACTTAAGGTTGGCCTATGGAACTGGGAAGTTTTGTAATTTAGCCCTGGTGTGGGAAAAAAGGAAGATGCGACTCTGAGCATCTCATTTTGAGTTGCCTTGAATGTGATGACAGGCCTTAAATACTGGAGAGAAGTGGCTTGCTTTCTCTTTTTCTGTTGTTCCTCCAATCTTGGCACAGCAGTATTGAAACTGAACTTTCACGGAAAGGAAAAACTCCACAGCACACACAAAACGTCACAGCTAACTTTTCACCTAGTACATGTGTAGTCCCAGTACCAGGCAGTACAGGAAGGCTCACTGCTGGATTGCAGTTTAGCTTCACAAATAGGCCCAAAGGCACATTCATACTGCCCAGGGCAGTGGTGGAGTCACCATCCCGGGAGGTATTTAAAAGACATGTAGATATGGCACTTAGGGTTTAGTGGTGGGCTTGGCAGTGCGAGGTTAATGGTTGGACTCGATGATCTTAAATGTCTTTTCTAACCTAAATGATTCTATGATTCTAAGAAGAAATAACAAGTCTTAGTGATTTCTAAATTAATCACCCAGACCCAAGCTAAACTCACAGACCTTCAGTTTATTAATTCAGAATGCTGCTAATTAATCAAAGTTTCTATCATAAAGCAATGTGACATTAAATTCCCACTAGATAGAGATGGAAAAATTACTTTCTTTTTCCATGCTGAAAACCATTTTTATCTTATCAGTAGGCAAGATAATATAAAATCATTGGAATTAGTTTCAGCTATTTCTCCCTGCCTTTTTCCCTGGTTAACAGGACTCTGAAGATTTTTTAGCTCAAGGACAAGGTCAAGTTCTTCTGAAATTATATTAAGGGATGTTAACTTTAAAGGGATAGTGAAACATTTGTTCATCTGCCATCTGTGACTTAGTCCATGATTTTTGCCTTGTCCACTGAAATCAGTAATCACCTAGAGAATTCAGTGTCAGTTGTGTTGAGCTCAAAGACAATTTTTTGATAACACATTTCTTTAGCAATGACAGAAAAATATCTTCTTGCTCTGCAGCTGTGAGACAGGAATCTTCCAAATCTCCCCATGAATGCCTGAACCTCGACTGGCTCACATTTTGGAGGGATGTCCAAACTCCAGAGGAAAAACATCTTTAAATAAGTCAGACAAAGCATCTTGTAATACACATGCTGCTACCCCTAATGCAATTCACTAACAACCAAAACAGCAAGGAAGGACTGCAAAAGGAGAATAACCAAGGAAGAGTGGAAAATCAGCCTAGCAGAAAGAGCTACAAGGATAAAGAGGAAGGAAGAAACTCTCAGGTAAACCTTGTCTATTTGAGTGAAACAAGTCAGTGCGAGCTCCATGGTGAAGGCTGCTCTGGAGGAGCCCACAGGGAAGGTGCAGTGTGTCCATTTGGGCAGCCCTCTGAACGGGACTGGCTGAGTCTGCAGATGAAGGTGTCCATTGTGAACGGACTGACTTTCTTACAGCATGGCATGAAAGTTCAAACAGAAAGTAATCCTGAGAAACAGAGGGCAGGGCTTGACCAACTTTAAATTGAGAAACTGTAGTGTTTGATCAAGTGGAGACAGTTACTTCTGTGGTAAGAAAAGGACCAAAAAAAGACAAAACAGACTTTTAAAAAAGCTCAATCTCAGCTCTAGAAATACCTACCCCAAACAACTGAGCTACAGCTAAGCTTTTTCAGCCAAAGATATAATTTCTTTGTATTCAGATAAACAGAGCAGCTCTTATCCATTTCTGATACTAGTAACATTATTAGAACCGTGGATGAACAAGTGATGTAATAGATGCATGAAAAGGCAACAATCTGTAAAGATCTGACTTCCTTATGTTAGATAAAATAACACAATGGGTAGAATGCCTAAGGATTTTAATGTGTATTTTGTAGATTTTTATAGTTACATAAGTTGAATAAGTTTTCTTAAGTTTCTCACATTTTAGGTGGTATTTAGAAGTCACTAAGCACTTTCTCACACATTCCTGAACTTCCGTTAGACACACAAGGACACATTGTTTTGAAGAACACCTGCAAGAACTCCAAATGAGACAAGATAGCTTGTAGTCAAAACAGGAGAATAAGTTCAGAGCCCTTGGAGGGGTTGCAAGGGACAGTTCTGAGGAGTTCTGAGGGTGGGCACCAGTGGGAATGGTACCACAGGTTTGCTGTAGGTATCACATATGCTAATTACTGAAAGGTATAAAAACTGTGACATCTAGCTCGTGGGGGTGTGTGTGCTTTTGGTATGCACCTTGAAAGCTTTCAGTGAATGGGCTACCTTATCTATCTATCTCCACTAATGTTGTTTTGCAGTAATTTAGGGATCAGGTAGATGACTGATACATAAACTATGATGATAGACACAATGACACAAAGACGGCCAAGAGGAAGTAAATCAGATACTTTTATACAGAACTGAGGAATAATGTATGCACAGGCAAATTCAAACAAGATAACCAGGGATGTTGTTTCACAAAGCACAGTTGCATCACAGAGAGTTGAGACCACATGTCAGTAGAATTCTGGTGACAATTAGTGAATACATGCAGGAAAACAGAAACACCTGAATTTTACTTTATCAGCCACCTGGAATTAATGTAAGGCTTTCTCTTCCAGTGTAGTACTTACATGTTTAGAGATCATATTAACAAATTATTTCAATCCAGACCTCTTTTCTTTTTGGGTATATGGTTCTACACTGACCTATGGCATGTATAGTTATTCTTGGGGGGTTTTTTTACATTCTTTATATTTAAATAAGAGTCTGCTTATCTTCAGTTCTTTTTCTCTCTAATCTCTACTGTTCATGACACTTATTCTTCATGCTTACACCTACCCATCATTTATCTACTCACCTTGAAGTACCTATTACATCTGCTTTTCATCTCACCTGCTGTATGAATCAGCATAAAAATCCACTTTGTAGGAAATGCAGCTGTGAGCCATAAACAGCTTTGGTAGTGGTTCAAGGAACGGTTCTTTTGGTTACATGAGAAGTTTCTGTCTTGTGCAACGAAATGTGAAGGTATGAAAGTAGCTGCAGTAGCTCTGCCAAAGGATGTTCCCCTCTGGAAGAACACTTTACATAGTCAAGGAAGTAGGCAGAACTAGACTCACAACTGGAACAGTTTTTTAAACTCAGTGAAAGTGTAAAAACTGTGAGAGTGGTCCCATATCACAGAACTGCATTGGAAGAGCATTTCCTTTATCTTCAGCATGCATAACCACTCCTGAAAAGAATCCCTGACTGATTATTTTTTTTTTTTTTATGTCAAAGGCTTTTGATATATACATAATTTGAGATGGATCTCTGAATCCAGAGACTCCATGTATCTGACACTGCATTAGCTTAATTTATTGTTCACACTCGGCAGCAGTTGTCTGAGGAGACAGATTTTCCAGTCGTATTGTTTGACATCATTACAGTTGAATATGCACCAGAATACCATGTGGTGACTACGTAATAAATCAGCTCATTATGTCTATAATCATTATCATTATGTGTTGTTCCAGGTCTCAGTATTGTTGACATAAAAGGAGGTAAACAGTATAAATTACTGACTCATCAAATCGTTTGTTTTAATTTGTTGAGAAGGGAAAGGTTATTTTTCTGTGTGGCCTGTTTCACATGTAGAAACACAGTAATGAATACATAGAATATGTGTTAAATGGGAACAGCAGAATGTGAAATTAATCATACCCAATTGTACTCCACAGAGTCTAAGGGTGAAAATAATGTCACAGCACATTGACCAAAGGTTCCCATCATACCAAAGGAATCACAGAATTACAGACTACTAAAGGTTGAAAGGGATCTCTGGAGGTCATCTGGTGCAGCCCCCCTGTTCAAGCAGGGCCACCTAGATCAAGTTGCCTGGGACCACATCCAAATGGCTTGGCTTTGGAATACCCCCAAGGATGGAGACTCCACAGCCTCTCTGGGCACATGTGTCAGTACTTGGTCACCATCACAGCAAAGCTGCCTTCCAGATGGACATCCCCAGCATGTACCAATGCCTGGGGTTATCCCTCCCTCTACTTCCCCTTGCTGGAATGCTTCAGGTTCCTGTCAACCCATATCTCCAGCCCATTGAGGTCTCTCTGGATGGCAGCACAACCCTCTGGTGTATCAGCCACTCTGCTAGATCTGTGCCACCAGCAAAGCTGCTTTGGCTGCACTCTGCACCATCATCCAGATCATGAACAAGGATGTTTAATAGTATTAACCCAGTGCTCAACCCTGTGATATACCACTAGAGACTGATGTACAATTAGACTTTTCACCATTGATTTATCACCCTCTGGACATATCTGTTCAGCCACTATTTAATCCAGCTCATTGTTCATCCAGCCCTTATGTTCACTATGAGGATTTTAGAGGAGTCAGTGTCAAAATCTTTTCTGAAGTGCAGGTAGACAATAATCACTGTTCTCTCCTCATCTACCAAGCCAGTCATTTCACCACAGAAGTTTATCAAGTTGGTCAAACACATACTCCCCCCAGTGAAACCATGTTGGCTACTCCTGACAACTGTCTGATCTGTCATGTGTCTGGAAAGAGTTTCCAGGTTTAGCTGCTCCACCACCTTCCAAGAATTGAGGTGAGGCTGACTGGCTTGAGTTCTTCTTCCTGACCTTCCTGAAGGTGGGAGTGACAATTGCTTTCCTCCATCTTGATGTACTTCACCCAGAACCACAGAGAATGGGTGAGGCTGGAAGGGACTATCAGTGTGTTCATCTGGTCCAACCTCCCTGCACAAGCAGCATTATCCTAGAACACATTGCACAGGATTGCATCTAGACTGTTCCTAAATATCTCCAGTGAAGGAGAATCCACAGTCTCTCTGGGCATCCTGTTCCAATGAGCAGTCACCTGCACAGTAAAGAAGATCTTCCTCATATTCAGGGGGGACTTCCCATGCATCAGTTTCTGCCTGTTGCCTCCTGTCTTTTTGCTTGGTACCATGAAGAAGAGCCTGGATCCAATCTCTTGACATCCTCCCTTCAGATAATCATATACATTGATAAAGTCCCCTCTCAGTTGTCTCTTCTTGAGGCTTAACAGGCTCAGCTCCCCCAGCCTTTCCTTGTAAGAGAGATGTTCCCGTCCACTTGTCATCTTTGTTGCCCTCTGCTGGATCTGCTCCAGGAGCTCCATGTCTCTACTACTGAGGAGCCCAGAAATGGATGCAGAACTCCAGATGTGGCCTCACCAGGGCTGAGTAGAGGGGCAGGATCACCTCCCTGGACCTGCTGTCAATGCTCTTCCTAATGCAGCCTTCTTGCCCACCAGGGCACACATCTGGCTCATGGACAGCTTGTTGTCCACCAGGGCCCCCAGATCCTTCTCTGCAGAGCTGCTTTACAGCAGGTCAGTCCCCAGCCTGTGCTGGTGCAAGGAGTTAGTCTTCCCCAGGTGCAGGACCCTGCATTTGCCTTTGTTGAATTTCAGACAGTTCTCTGCCCATCTCTCCAACCTGCCAAGGTCCTTCTGAAGCACTGCACAGTCAACCTGGGGTATCAGCCACTCCTCCCAGCTTTGTGTCATCAGTGAACATACTGAGGAGGCATCTCTCCCTTCGTCCAAATTACTGATGAACAACTTAAACAAGACCGGACACACTGTCAAATCTTGGGGAACACTGCTGGTTACAGGCCTCTGACTATACTCTGTGCCACCAATCACTACCTACTTGTCCTTGTTGCCATGATCATTTGAGCAAAATTGAGAGTAACCTTGCAGTGATATCAGCCAGGTCCTCTAGAAGTTGTGGGTGTATCCCATCAGGGCTCATGGGCTTGTGTATGTCCAGTCTGCTTGTCTAACCTGATCCTTGTCCATGATGTTATGTCTTCCCAGCTACAGAGATACCATGGTCTTGGGGACCTGGGATTTCTGAAGTCTGGTCTTGCTAATAAAGACTGAGGTGAAGAAGGCATTTTTACCATCTTTTCCATCTTCTGTGTAAAGAGGTCCCCCATCTCATTCAGCAATGGGCCTACGTTTTCCTTAGTCTTCCTTTTGTTACCTATGTATCCAGAGGAGCCCTTCTTGTTATCTTGGACATTCCTAGACAGATTAAATTCCAGTTGGGCTTTTATCTTTCCTAACTTCAGCCTTGGATGCTCTGATGAGGTATCTATATTCATCTCAGGTTACCCGTCCTTGCTTCGTCTCTCCATATGCTTTCTTTTTGTCTCTAAGATTGTCCAGGAGCTTCTTGTTCATTCATGCAGAAATTTTGCCTGACTTCCTCCTCACTAGGATAGAGTGCTCCTGAGCTTGGAGGAGATGATGCTTGAATATTAACCAGATTTCTTGGGCCTCTCTTCCCTCCAGGGCTTTATTCTATGGGACTGTAGTAACCAGACCTTTGACAAGACCAAAGTCTGCTTTCCTGATATCCAGGATTATGAGCTTACTTTTTACCCTCCTGCCTCCCTTCAGGATCCCAAACTCCCAAACTCCACCATCTCATTGTCACTGCTGCCTTTGACTTTCACACCCTCAATGAACCTTTACTTGCTAACAAGTATGAGGTCCACTGAGCACCTCTCCTCTTTGGCTTCTCTGTCACTTGAATGAAGAAGCTGATGAACTCCAAGAACTTCCAGGATTGCCTATGCCCTACAGTGCTGTCCCTCCTGTATGTATTGGAATGGTTGAAGTTCCCCATGAAGACACTCAAGCAGTCAGAAGCAAAAGCTGTCAAGAGGTGCATGGCAAGGGCCAAAGACATTTTCACAATACTGTAAAAATTCACTTCCTTACATAATTTTAACTGAAATTTGACATAGATGCCCGAGGTACAGCAGCTAGCTTATGGATTCACAGGGTTTCAGAACCACCATGAAACAGAAAACCACCCCAAATATTGAATTCACTCACAATGGCATACTATTTTTTCCATGCAGTTTTCTTTATATCCCTTTTATTAGTATTTTTATAAAGACCATAATGTTTAAGGGAAACATTCTTAAAGGAAATATGAGCAACAGAACCTATTATTTCTAGCCATAAACCATGTCATCAGTCCCAGTCTAATGATCCAGGATGGTCATTACTGTGGCTAAACAGTGCATCCATTTGTGAGATGCCCAGTACAGTCCATTAGGTATCTGAGAGGTTAAGAGAGAGAGATGCTGCGTAACATGTGGAATGAATATTTACTCTGCTCTGCTGGTTATACGGAAAGTGCATGATCACAAAACACACACAGCAAGTCACCTTGTCTATAGTATGGTTTTCTTCCTTGATATATTTGTCTCTAATGACACAGCTGTCAAATCCAACTATCATACCAGAGGATTTGCGCCTTTTTTGTCTCAGCTCCCAGTCCCAAATAAACATGTTCATCCAGTCATTCACTTGTTTTTCACAATAATGGAAGGTAAAGTTGTAAGTGTCTTCACAAAAACATAAAGGTCAAATGACTGTATTCACAAATTTGCTCTTCATTGCCCATTTCATCTCAATCTTGAACTGGGAAAAGTTATGCTTTATTTACTTTTTGAAGTCTTCTTAGTCCTTTTCCTAAAGAAGACATGAAAGATGCTGCGTTAAAAAAAAAAAACAAAAACAAAAACAAACCAACCAAAACCAAAACAAAACCCCACCAAAATCAAAACAAAACAAAAACCCTCAAAACCCCAAACAAACAAAAAACCTTCTACACAATTTAAATTTGATATTACTGTCATCAAAACTCAAAATATGTTGAGAAGAACTGCCATAACAACAGGCCTAATTCACACCGATTTAAATTTGCCTATCACTACTGAAGTAAATGAAACTACACTAGTTTAGGCCAACTGCACATCTTCTCAATGTTATACCACTGTTCATTTGAATTAGTCATCAGCTCTATTTTTTTCATCTACAGTAAAGAATTTATTTTAGCCAGATAGCAATATTGTCTGAAGATGAGATTTTAAAATACTCTACAAGAGACTTCAAAGACACTGCAGAACTGTGGTTGTCATTCTGATAGTTAATTGCACTCTGGCAGCTTGTAGAAAATCCAGGCTCCTGTTGCCCTGAGCTCTGGTCTAACACATATTGAAAGATAAACTCTCTGCAGTTAAATTTGTGCTTTCACCTCAGTCAATACTAGCAAGTTAAAAAGGCTGAATTCTTTATTATTCTCAATATTATTGAGACCTATGCACACAATTAATTTCAAGCATGTTTTGAAGACTTTATTTAAAGTGCTAAGTACGGTGCTTAAAACTAAGTAATCACCTCTGTGCTGCCCTCTGTATGAATGCTTTCTGCTTTAAGACGTACAAGAAGTTAGCATAAAACAAATGTATATAGTTTGGAGATTGAAGCAGAAAAAAGGATGGGAAAATAGTAAATTGGCCATGACTCACAGGTGATTAAGTGAGATAAAAATTCAGATAAATAAATCAGAACAATCTAAATATCTGATTTGCACTGATATGCCGACACACTGATATGTTGAGATGTGATGACTTGTTTAGACTACCAGGACAGCAGACTTCAGAGCTCGTAACAGGGTTTAAAAAATGGTTTAGAGGTCTTTAAAAGCAATATTGCATGATGTACCAAATGAAACTGTTCCATGGAGACTGTTGCTCAAGGAATAGTGAAGGACATCAGGAGAAAAACAGGTACATGAGAACAGTTCATAAAAATTGCCTATGCCCTGAGCACACAACCTGAACCAACTTCTGCAATGATCTGAGTCCCTTCAATATCTCTTCTCAGCTTTCCCAGATCATCACTGCATTTGGAAAATACAGCATCCATGCCTTACTAGGCATGGGAAAAAGGTTATTAGTTGAGATGTATTTCAGTCACATTATTGTTTTCTTTCCTCTTGGATTTCCTTGTCCATCAGACGATAACAAGCAGACCCAGTGCTCAGACATGACTGCTGAGAGCAGCATGGAGATTCTCAGTAATGCTGTACAGACAAGAAGAAAGTTTTATCTGAACTCAGCAGGAAAACATTTGGGCATGAGTTTTGAGGTGCATGGGCATGGAGGGGCTTGGAGCAATTCCTATTTTTTTTTTGCCTCAGAATGACAGTTGTTCCTTTCCCACAAGTTCTGGGACTGAGTCCTCCATATGCTCTGAAAGTGCTTCACAACCCTAAAATAATAACCCCAAAACAGACCATAGAAAAGCTTCCCAGTCTTTCCAGCTAAATGTATATGATTTTTATTGATGTGACTTTCAAGGCTGGATTGTCAACTACCCCTCTTACAAGCACTTGAAAATCCTACTGTGTTTCCACTTGAATTAATCTCAAAGTTGGTTTCCAAAGAGGAGGAAAGTATTCGCTGCAAATACTAAAGCAGCTGAAATTAGCAAACGGTTTCAGAGCCAAATAAGGTCAGCCTGGAAGCAAGCCTGAATCTTACCTTTCTCTGGCAGGTTATTTCTTCCTGGGCAGGGAAAGGAATAGCTTTAATATTTTTCAGTGACTTGGACATCTGTGGAAAGATGCAGAAGAAAAGACGGCTGTAGGGTGTTAAAGCTACGTTACAGGACACCAGAAGCTGGGTAGCTTGCAGAATTATTCAAGTTAACTGAATGCCAGGACTGATTTTACATCTCAGGCAAAGAGGGGTATTATTAACAAAAAGGGTCTCTCTTTGAGAGACCAGAATAGGAACCAGAATAAAAATACAGATAAGGAATCTCATGTTTAGGAAAGGTTATGAAAACAACACTAATTGTAATTGTCCCTTGCTGAGCATCCCCTGAGCTCTCGCACAATCCTTGTAGCAGCAAGGTCTGTAAGTGCTGATGACTACCACTTCATAAAAGTACAATTTCCGACACAAGGAAATTGCACCATTCAGTCTTTCTCCTTCTTTATCAAAAAAGGGGAAGTTTCGCTGCAGTTATGTCCATGGTAACAGGATTAATTCTAGGAAGTTAGGCAATGTTTCTTTAAAAATAGGTCATTTAGCAGATTAACGAAAAGGAGTTGAACTCTGTTTGCCAACCTGACCTTGTATTCCTGATTCAGACATGAGCAGGATAAGGACCAGCCTCTATTTCGCCTTCCAGAGCAACGGAAAGAAAGCAGCAAGATTGTGAAGAAAACAAAGCAAAGAAGAGCTACTGGGAAGCCTAGTACTGTAAATCTTTTCGGGGTAAAGTTTGATGCTCTCTCCACTCTTCTCTCCTTACAGTGAGGGTTCCTCATGCTTGGGATGATCAGGCTCTTAAGAGTACCGCTGATTTGGTCTTGGCACATGTGAAAAAGTGGTTATTGTCGGTGAATATTGAAAATGTCTCTTACATTTTCCATAACTGTTAGAAAGCCATGTTCAGAGATGGTTGTTACATAAATATGTGCTGATGTTAGTAGCCACTGTTGGGCAAAAAATTACATATGCTGTGGTCAGATGTTTTTTCATAATTGCTTAACCTGTGAGTTGAAGAGATTTGGGATCAATAACTGAGTTACAGGGTATTTGGCAAAGCAGTGAATAAAATATGGGTCCATGCATATGGATCAACGGAGCATGATCCATCGATACCTACGATGACCAGGGATGAAAATTATTTTATTAAGTCCTCTAGTCAACTGTTTGTTTTCCCCCTTAACCTTTTCCATATTGCAATGGAATTCTGCCCAAAGCTTGTCCTGTAGCTTTTTGAAACCCTACTCCTATTTGTGCCTAAAGGATGGCAGAAGAGTTAAAATCTTCCCGGTTGAAAACCTGTACTTGTCTTGACCCTCCAGGCACTGCAGAGCCATTTCCTGTGATTGCAGCAGAGAGAGATAAAATTCCACTGTGATGGGAATAAACCGAAATTAGATCAAAGATTTTCAGATAATTAAAGAGTTCCAAGCCAAAATGTCTTCTGCTGCATGTATCTACTTTTTCTTTTTTTTTCCCCCCGGGCGAACAGGGGAGTGCTTCGCACAGGAAGCCAGACGTGCCTATCACGAGCACACCGCACCCCGGGCCGGACGCGCGACAGGCGCGATGCGCGCTCGCACACGCCGCCGTTCCCCGCCCCGCGGACACACGCCGGCCGGGCGCCGCTGCACGGGGCGATGCGGGGGTCCGGCCGCTCTGCAGGGCTGCCCGCACAGCCCCGCTCAGCCCCCGCGGCCGCGCTGTAAAAGCCGGGCGA
>VWZF01001242.1:26256-93224 GCA_013396755.1 Sclerurus mexicanus
GGGGGGGGAAAAAAAAGGGAGAAACGAGGAGGTGCCCTCCACGGCCGGGACGTGGGGATGCGCGGCGCGGTCGCCACGGCAACGTGCCCGCGGTGCCGCAGCACGGAAGGTGCCCCAGCCCCTGCCCTTCGCCTCCCGGTGCGGGACGCGGCCCGGGGGTGCCGGTGTGCCCGGGCTGGTGTGTGCGGGGCCGGGGGCGGCAGGGCGGCCCGCCCGGGCGGGCGCTGCGGTGTGGCGGGGAAGCAGCACCGCTGGCCGGGGGATGCGCTGCGGCTGCGAACGACTCCCATCGCGGGCCTTCTCCTTGTCCCGCTGAACCTGGTGGCAAAACTACGGGTGATCTTGCGGGCTTCTGGTCTGTGGCTTGTGTTGTCCTCATTCAGCCTGTGTTTTGTGCCCCGTGCAGGCCTTGGCTTTGCCAGTGCTTTATTCCTTCATCCTTCTTTTTCTCCGAGGGAAGGTAGCAACACTGGTGGTGGATTTACTAGAGTCATAAGGAATTATTATGATCCCATAGTCTAACTTCTCCCATAATATAAAGCACGGGCTGTTCCCTAGCGATTCCAAGGTCTGGCCCACCAGCCTCTTTAAGCAGTCTTGATTTAACGACTTCCAACGATGGGAATTGACTACATTCCTGGATAATTGGCTCCAATTGTTAATCTCTTCGTTAAACGTTTGCCTCTCTTTTCTACTTTGAACTTTTCTGACTTCATTTTCTAGCTACTGGATCTTGTCTGTCAGATTAAATAGCTATCTAGTTTCAGATCATCTCTCTCTGCTCAAGTGTTTAAGGGCAGTAATTAAGTAGCTACTTAACGTTGTCTCTGATGAGATAAATAGACCTGGCTCCTTTGGTCTCTCCCTGGAATGCAGATGCTCCGCAGGAGAAGCGTCTGGGCTGCTCTTCTCTGAGCCCCCACCGCTGTCCTCGCTGGCCACCGGCGCTGCACAGTGGATTCCAGGAAGGCTCTTGTTAATGTCACGTGTGGAGATAATAACCTCGTGCTGAGTATTCCCCTGCCTATTCACCCAACGGTACAAACTTTCCTTTCCCACGACTACACGGTGGGAACTTCTGTTAGTTACAGGCAGTGATCCCTGGGTTTCTTTGCAAGCCAGGGTTTTCTCAGAAGCTGGTTGCCTGTTCTGTAAGGGGCATTTAAATTAAATCTTCTATATGTATAACTTTGGATCTGCCTGTATTAGGGAGATTTTTCCCTTCTCCTGTCACTTCAAGTCCGTGGAGGCTGCGGCTCGGGAATCACAGCAGACCTCTTGTGTCCTCTAGACATCAAAAGTGTTTCTTTGCGTGGGAAAGGAAAGTCTGTGTTCTTGGTAGCATGTGGTCCAGATGACCTTAAAGTTATTTGAAGTTTACTGGAGGAGAAGTTATACCTAGTAATATACAAACTGCAAACTGAAAGTGCCCACTACAATGAATTGCTTTTGTAACTGCTTTTGTTCAGCTGTGCCTCCAAGTGTTGGTGAGAGAGGAAGAGAACTGCTTTCTTGTCTTGGAGAACTGTAAATACCACTATTGGGTATGATGGTTAGGCTGACACATACAGTTTCATTATGTTGCGAGTTTTACTTGGTCTGAAGAACGCCTAAGCCTGGATTTGTAGCTCTCGCTAGAAAGCACAGTGTCGCAAAGTATGGGCCAGAGGTAGGTGGGTTTGAGAGGATATTGTCAGTTGTTCTAGTAACTGAGATCTCAAATCTCGATGAAAGGTGGAGATTGAATAGTCTGAAGGTACCTGCTGTGGGGCGTAGTACAAAAAGTTTTTTGAAATGGGCTTTTTTTGTTTGGGTTGGGGTTTTTTTGTTTGTGGTGGGTGTGTTCATAAGCACTTTGACTTACTCTGCCTACAAGCTTAATGCACAGTGAGGGAGAGCAATACAAGAAAGGTCCAAAAGTTGAAGACCTGTACATGCAGACCATCCCATAAAGCAAATGATGTGATGATGTGTATGAGTAAGGTTTGTTTGCGTGAATTAAGATAGCAGGTTTCAGCCTTTAGAACAATCTAGTTGTCTTCAAAATGCTAAAATCAAGTAAGTATTCTGATTGTGTAATGACTTAAATGTCAGGACAATGAACGTTCTTTAAATTTTATGAAGTTTTTTTTATTATAAGTCCCTGACAACATCTCTTCAGAAGACTTCAGTAAGTATAAATAGTGATGGACCCTTAAAAGGTCTGAAAAGTCATTGAAGAGCTCAGATATCACATCTGTTTGAATAAGGTAACACTGAGCTTTAGAATTATGGTGACTTTTCCACAGCCTGATGTCAACATTTTAGGAACTGTTTATCAATTGTTTATACAATTGTGCTGATCTTAGTAGCCACTGTTGGGCAAAAAATTACATATGCTGTGGTCAGATGTTTTTCATAATCGCTTAACCTGTGAGTTGAAGAGATTTGACATCAATAAATGAGTTACAGGGTATTTGGCAAAGCAGTGAATAAAATATGGGTCCATGCATATGGATCAAAGGAGCATGATCCATCGATACCTACGATGACCAGGGATAAAAATTATTTTATTAAATTGTATACTTCTCCAACGTCAAACTTTGAAATGTTGTTACTTGAGAGGTATCTTTCCCTCACTCATTCAAACTCTGCTTCTATGCTCCAAACTGGATTAATATCTGTTAGTTTTTTTGACAGAGGCTTTCCCTTCTCAAGGTCGTACCTTCTCTTCAATTCAATTATATGTTTATATAGAGTGGCTGGTCTCAAAACTTAAAAATTTCTGAGTTATGATGACTGTCCAGGGTCAGCCCAGCATTAAGAATAGTGGCTCTTAATTAATCCTACAAGGCCAGGACAGACAGACAGAAGATAGTATATTTGAGTCTCAGACTTGCTGAAGACTGTCCAGAAAGCGCTAGGTTAGAGTTAGGCAGATTTCTTTAGCAAAATATGTTGGCAGTAGTAAAATTTGTCAGATTTGGGTTCTCAACTGTTACTGCCACCTTTATTTTTAACAGCATAAACTCCCTCTGTCAGATGCAGCCACAGCTAAGGAGAACAACATCCTGCCTCCAATTTGTGAAATCTTCATTGATGTAGGAGTACAAGCAAGCTGCTTCCAGTCTCACAGCTACAGACCAACATTTCCTGACTTATGATTGTGCTTCTAGCAGCACATCACTTCTTAATTTATAACTCCCACATTAAAGGCAGAGTTGGGATAGAGGCTAAATCTTTTGCCTTTGTGGATATAAGAGCAATCTGGGATTAAAAGCTGACGTTATCTAAGGGTATGTAACAACTTCATAGCTGATAGAACTTTCATAACTGCTCTTAAGTGTTATGAACTGGTTCTATTACTGCAAAATTCTTTAAAATAATTGTGTTGTTAGTGGCAGTATTTTCATATTATTATGGCAGATTAGAAATGTAACAAAAATCACCCAGCGTTGTTTCTCTATTAACCTTGGATATACATTGGGTGCCCTCATTGTAAGCCTCAGTCCTGTGTGACAAGATGTCTAAACTAATTCCATATTTGGTCTTACACATTGGATCATTTAGGTAAATATAACCTTTTTGAGAGAACAAAGGAAGAAAGATTAGTAATTTTGCTGGGGGAAACAAAGTTCTGGACATGTTCTGAATGAAACTAAATTCCTGTCCAGTAGGAAAAGCTTCTGAGAGCATATCTGAGTACAGTTTACTTTTGCAAATAGTAAAAATAGAAAAGGCCTATGTATATCTGTTTTATTACATACATGGACTTTGAACTCAGTAACAGTTCTATAGAAACAAAGACTGGCACCGATTAAAAATCTATTTGCACATGATCAGTTACTTATTAACATTGAGCCATTTGTCTCGGGAGTCCATGGCTGGGAGTTCACCTTTGTAAATTGGTACCACATCCTTAAGGGTAGAGGTGTCAGCCATGCTGCTGAGTAAGTAGAGGAAAAGTGCAATGCCAACACTTGCAACTCTGTGCATGGTGTGTGTGGGGGGGACAGGTGAAGGGAGAGGGGGGCACCAAATGACTAGGAAGCAGCATAATATCATTTTGCCCCTATCTGTCCTCTGTCAACAGTGGACACGTG
Organism: Sclerurus mexicanus; assembly: GCA_013396755.1. NCBI lineage: Eukaryota > Metazoa > Chordata > Aves > Passeriformes > Furnariidae > Sclerurus > Sclerurus mexicanus. The sequence goes on from VWZF01001242.1 coordinate 30,339, forward strand.
CACCTGAGGAAAATAATTAAGTTGAGGGAAGAATGCCAACAATCACAAATATTACAATGAGTTGTGGTAGAAGGGTGCTACAGGTTTGTCTACAGAGGACAGATTGAATTCTTTCCCCTGCCCCCACGTCTTTAACATGACCCTGTGTAACAAAACTTGGTGGCAGGTATGGAAGTTATTACCACAGCTGATACCACCCAGACATACAGGAAGATATGGTTATATATTGAATGATCCAGAAAAAAGTCTATCTATTATATATGTGGCTGTAACTGTTAGCAACACCCATTACTTCTACTGTTTATTTTACTGTATTTATTAAACATTAGTAAAATGTGGTACTAACAGTTGTTTGCTTGTTTACTTGCCTACTCTGACAGTAGTTCTCTTAGAAGAACAAGAAGGAATTAATCAAGGGGGAGATGAACAGACAACCCAGTGCCTTGTTAAACTATTAGCATCTGTGCCATCACCACCTCTATGTACTTTTAGTATCTGTATCTAACATAGGGGAGACCAGCTCTGAGCAGAGACCAAAAGCTTGTATCACTTGGCAAACGATAACAAGCTAATAACAATTTTCCAAGCTAAGTTATATCACTGTTGTCTAGCTTTGGAGAAGAAATGCTCTGCTGAAAGAATGGAGAAAAAGTTTTTTTAGAAGAGGATCATAGGAATAAAGGATTCTGAGATGTTTATCATCTCCCTCTCAATGCAACCCTCATGGTCACTACTAAGGAAGCAAACTCAACAATGACAAAATAGCATTCATGTATGAAGCACATTGCTAGACAGGAATCTTCACTGCAGTCTGGTGATGTTCTGATCCAGGAAGCAGCAGCACTGCCAAGTTCAAAATCAATCATATTGTCGATGTATTGGTCATACTTACATAGTAATAACATACACCCTGTTATTTGTGTGCCTATACATTAATGCACATGCACAAGTAGGGGGAAGAGCAGTGTTTCCTCAAGCAGTGGTAGTGTGGCAAGAGCTGATAAAGCTATGTCAGTGCTTTGGTTAGCTACAACTGTATATTTGTTCAACTAAAGCATTGGTTAGGGCTGAAGTAACTGCTGTAGGAAAGGTTGCTTGAAGAGACTCTACAACTAGAAGTATTCTTACTGTCTGAAAAAAACATGTGCCAAACACAAGCAGAAGGTAGTGACCCAGCTTTAGAAAAGCAGATCTTACCATTTTCCCTTTTTCTGACCTTTTTTTTTCTGTACTGTTAAATGGACAAGGTATTTCTAAAACTTCTGAGAAGTAATCATTGTTTGCTTGAGTTTTTGCTTGAATTCTCTGTGACTTCTGTATCTCGAAATTCTGCTGTATCTCAGTGATGGTAATTAATATTGTCAGCTCTTCAAAATCATTGTGCAATTATCACCATTTAGCACTTTGTCCTAAAAAAAGAGGATAGCTTTCTATATGCACATGTGCTTTTCTTCTTTTGAAGAAAGTTAAACAAATATTGGCTATTGTGATCAGAATCCTAGATTTCATTCTAGTGGTGAAAATCTTTCCCAGTGATGTTAATGTGCAAACAAACAAAACCCTCAGTTAATTCAAAAAAAGGAAAAACAAGGCAAAATGAAATGAAGAGCTGTACAATTATTTTTACTGCTCATCATGCAGGAACCCCAACAAGTTCAGATAGAGGGTGTGAATACTATGCTACATTATGACTAATCTTAAAAGGATGCTATAGAAAGCAATGGCTTATCTCAAATGATGACTGTGAAGAATTAATTTGGAAATTTTCCAGTGACTCCAGGACCCCTTTTTACATGCAAGACAATACCTGGGGCTTCAGGCAATAATCACTAGAAAGCTGAGAAAATCAGTCAGGATGTTATCATGGAAACAGTGGGAATTTCCAACACAGGATAACAAAAGATCTACCTTAAATTTGATACACAGGAGTCAACTCATTAACATTTATGTGGAAATAAAAATAATTATGTGGTTAGGCATAATTTTCAGATGGATGGATTTTTTTATTTCTTGGGTGAAACAGAGAAGGAAAAGAATACTAGACTGGTTACTAATCTGATTTTACATGGGTTTGGGGAAGAGATGAGTGTTCCTGTTGGTAGTAGGTAGTGCTGGTATGTGGTTTCTCTGCTCGGGGAAAAGTGGTGTCTGGCAGCTTTGGTGTGAGCAGAGTCCCTCAACTGAAAGCCAGGTTGACTGAAAGTGATTTTTCTACTCACAGGCAGTCGTTTTGTCTTAGTATAGAAACTGTAAAACATTTTGAAGTCCTGGACTAGTGAAGGACTGGTGCTTTACCTCTGGTGTGCTGCCAGGGAGACTTTAGTTCAAAAAGTAGTGTGTCTGCTGAGTGTTCATTGAACAGCCCCTCCCCTTCTATGGGTCCCAGGACTCTGCAGAGTTTTGCCTAAAACAGGGTCAAGCAACAGTAAATCTGGAAAGTTGGTATAATGGACTAGATAAGAAATCTTCTAGCAAAGAAGATGATGTGGGCAGGGCACTTGCATTTTATCAAGCCCCTGTTTTCTGAGACTACTAGAGTTGCTATTCAAAGCAGCTTTTAGGATGGCTTTTGTGCACAGAGAAATGAATTTGGTATCACCAGGTCCCAGCTTCAGTAAGTAGAGATGTAAAAGTCCTATAAATCTTCCCAGCTGAGCTCTCCTAGAAGAAGTCTGTCTGTTGGAGTTAGCTAGTTCTTTGTCTAGAAAATGCTGAAGGATAATCACCCCTTAGTATTTAATAAACTAAAGGGTCACTTTCATTGATGTCACTCTTCTTCCTCTGAAGCATCAGTTTCATGAAAAAACTTCACACGACTCAAAAATTAATCTTGAGATGAATCACTAGGAAAATTAAGAAATATAATAAGCTTGCTGGGGAGTGTAGTAAGAGGTAGAAGTAATGTGATAAAATACTTGTCGGATAGTCTTCAGAAGAGCTGTATGGAAACAAAAGATGACAGAACTATTCCGCTCTGAAAGGCTGGTATTTCACAACTCTTTATAATACTGCAGCACACCACAGCATCTCCGTATTTATTAAAAGAAAATGTTAATCCTGCCCTTGAGGTTAATAGTTTGGAAATATCTGTTAAAAGCCAGTAAAGAGGCTATGAAGGTTTGTATGACTTTGAGAACCCAGATTTCTGATCAAGCTGAACAGGAGCCTTCAAAGATCTGCTGTTTCAGTACTCTATAAAAATAACATACTAGTTTCCCTTCAGTCCACAGGGACAGGTATACTGATTACAAATTGAGCTGTGATAGCGTTTGACTTAGTTGCAGCACCAAAGACATTTTCACAGAAAGGGTAAGTGGTATTTCAAAGAGTCATCTCAAGTCCATGATTTGCCAGAATAGTGTGACCAGGCTTTCGGGTCCCTGCCTGCTGTCCAGTTCTTCAGATAAACCTGTCAGGCCATAAGCACAAGCATTAGTAACTGCAAATGTGCTTTCAACTACCTCAGCCAAGAGCTGATTAGACTTGGAAGACCACACCTGCATTTGATGACTTCAGGTCACGACTGTGCAGAGCTTGTACTGTTACCTCATGCCTGAGAACATAGGGTCCATCAGCTAAATTCAGCCTGTAGTTTTGGCCATGTGCTAAAAATGCATGAGGATGCACTGCAGACTGTGACCGAGGAATAAAAGCTGTTCATTCATTTTGGAGCTTTCAAGTCAAGCATGCTTCATCAGGAGATGCAGAGAAAAGTTTTAACAAATGGGTATTACAAAAGGATTAGCTTCATTAATTTAGCTGCTTGTGCTTTTGGCACTCAGGAATTAATCCAGCCTTTATTGATTGAGTCTCAATTAGCTTGATGGAAGGGGAAGGGACAAGCAGTTTACTCTTGCATATAGCAGGCATAGAAACTAACAAAGATGGGCTTCCCTTTGGTGAGAAAAGGGGTCTTTACCTCCTCTCTGGGTTCAGGATACATATCAACTTAAAGTGAACAATTCAAACTTCAAGTCATGGGGCCACAGTGCAATAAGGGCAGATAATATCCTATAAGGCTTAGGAGCCGTTCTTCAGAAATACTCTTCTATTAAGTGGTCTATTTGAGAATTGCTTCCAGCTGGACCATACTTGGCCATTATCACAGAAACGTGCAGATGATACTGGGAAATAAGAGAACAGTATTTATCCAGTTCAGAGGATGCTTTTAATATGAAGGGCCTCAGGGAAATATTGCTCGAAAAACATATTTTCATAATAAAATTATCTATTTTAGAATTACAGTTTTCCATGCTGGAGGGGACAGGAAGGTGGGAGGAGGCTTGACAAAGAGATGGACAATAAGCATACTCACACTTGCTCCCAATGAAAAGATATATGGACTAAATGTATTAAGATAGCACCTTGTTTTGCTCTGGGGTTTGGATTTGTTGTTTTGTGGTTCTTTTAGCTAGATTAGCATGCAGGCTATTTGTATGTGTCTGCTGTATCCAGATTGGCATGGCTGAAGGAATGTGAGCAGACCTTCCTACCAGCAGCCAACTCGAACATGTAGATGACAGGGAGAAAGCCCACACAATGTCTGAGCCTCTCCTCAAAAAGCATTAGGAGAAGAAAAACTAAGGAAAAGTATGACAAACCTAGTAATAGTTTTGTTAAGGATCTACCAAGAAAGCAAGCTTCAATTACATTATGCTTCTAATACTATGATCCCCAGTAGTGAGCTCTGTAAGAAGTGTTATTTGCTGTTAGTCATCACTTCCATCTGTGTGGATGCTCCAAGACAACCCATGTGGTGTTGTTCCTCCATGAGCAGAGCCTGCCTTCTGGTGATTAATGAATCCCACCTACTCAGCCTGAGTTTGTCTCATATTTGTCTGTTGAAACCTTTCTTCTTTTTTCAGTGTGATTTATAATCTCAATTTCAGCAATCAAATTAGTCTTTAGTGACCACAAGTTCAACTAGTTGGCAATCAAAGCCACACCTGTTGTTGTAAAAATCACATCAGACTCAGTAGCTAACATGCTGCTCAGAAAAAGAAATTTAATTAGGTGAGTGAAATTTGACCTTGACGTTAAAGGCTGTAATTCCTTTGATGCAAACCCCATTAGTGGACCCGCTGTAGCTTATATGAGGTGTACATTTGGCCTTTTAGCAGAGATATTTAACTAGAGAAATTAATATGAAATTGTTCCAAACATCATAGTTGATGTTCTGACAGGAAGCCAAACAACATCATCCTTTCAGTCAGCCTGTCTTAGCTGATTCATAGTGAATGTAGGGCAGATGAGGTAGAGATGAATGGACAGAATAGTCAGCTGTAGTTCTTCAGCCAGCCAGTAGCATGCACTTTGAAATCCTTGTCCTCCACAGTCTTTAGTGATGGTCCTGAAATAGTATTGGCTTGAACAGTGCAATGGTGCCACCCTGAACAATGGATAATGATGATAATGAACTTTGAAGAGTTAAAAGTGTGATTGTACCAAGACTTCTGCAAACCTGGAACCTGTCTCTGATGAGCTTGATGCAATACTGTGCAGAAGCTTCCAAGCCCAAAGTGTCATATGCAATGGTTTGTTGCAATAGATTCCCATTATTGAATTTAAGAAAGACCAGAGTAGTAGAAAAATTTGCAGAGAAAGACACTGAATAGGTCTTGTCATGGCCTTTTCGGTTCTGTGTCTTGAGTTTTCAGTTTTCCTGATGCTTCTTTGAACCTTTTTCTAACTGGGTTAATGGTTCAGCATCTCATATCTTGAATGGAAATGTGCGTATAGAAATGCCTATTTTCTAGCAGACCGTATAATGGCTCTCACTAAGCTTTTGCACTGTGGACTTAAAGGCCTGATTAAAAGTGCTTTGACTTAGTCCCATTAGCTTAGTTTTGGTGAGTACTTTGAAGAAGAAATGCATGTGACAATATATATTGCCCCTTGAATTAATGCAGTATTTTTCTATCTCTCCCTTCTTGAAGGCTGACTTTGTGTGTTGGCATGTGAAATTTCATCCATGGGCTCCTGAGCTGACCTCTGTGACCAGAATTTATCTGGGATAAATCTCTTGTAGTCACCTGGTCTTGATCTTAAAATGGTTAATTGGTTATATACACTTCCTGACTAATTCTGCCTTTCTTGAGAGAGTTTCCTGTTTGTGACTAAAAAGAGGGCAGTCTTTGGGAAAATGGGCTTTCCTCTTTATGCACGTACACATTTGTTTCTAGTTAAGTCTATTTCATCTATTTGCTTTCTTTTTTTTTCTTATTTCCCAATACATGGAAAAATAATTTCTGTATGATCACAGAATAGCTTTCTGAATAGTGTTTGGTCAACCATTAAAAGAAAGAGATCTAACAGATTACAAAAAAAAATAATAATCAGGAAATGGGGAAAAATACTCATCGGGGGCTTAGAAAGACAGAACAACACTTACAATATTCAAGTTGAGCGTGCAGTGTAGCAAGAGGTAGGAACATAGTCAACACCACAAATATTTAAGCAGTGTTAAAACTGTCTTTCAAAAATTATGCTATACCATGGTGCAAAAGATTATTTTAAAACATTCATTTATGAACAGTTTTCTAGCCTTGAGTTATATGAAGCTGTGAATTGGTCTGGCAAGGAGCACACAGTAAGAGACAGATGGGGAATCAGTGCTGGAGGAGCATTCAAGCCTAGATTCAGGAGGCGGAGGTCCAATAAATTTCTCTATCACAGGGACCAACCAACTTATTTTCCCCTGCACATCCTCATTTTTTCTCCTAAAAGGGCAAGTCTCCCCTTCACCCCTTATCTTCCCCTACCTTCTTACCTGGACAGAAATCACTCTTCAGTTGTAGAGATCTCTCAGCCTCGTAAATAGAATGAAATCACTGGGTTCACATGGGAGAAGATTGGTGTTCCCAAGGTCAGCATTAAGGCTCTAGATTTGTGGGAGAAACTGTGGCATGCTACCCTTGAAATGCATCTGCTGAGCCATTTCACCTAGTTACTGTCCAGAGAGGAGGCCAGGGGGCTAATGAATTCCCTAGCCCAGTGGGCTAATGTTGCAGTTCTTCCCTTAAACTAAAGGGCAAAGCCCTGACACGTGAGGGGAAAAAGATGCGTTTTCTGTCCTCCTGGGCAAGGAAAAGGGTGAGAATTTTGAAGTAATGGGGGATTTTCCAGCCCATCTGCAGTGCTACCCAGACATGTCTCTCTCAAACTACCTCCTGTGGCAGTGTGCATTTGCAAAAATTTTTCTCCTGTTGACTTGGAGTACACCAAACCCAAGAGTTTTCCTGTGGCTGCCCACACCTGTGGTTTAGGGTTGTTAATAAATAGATTAGGGAGCAGAGTGAAGAGAGCTGAGATAATGAAAATCAAGCTATAGTAATTACCTGGACTGTGCTGACCTGCAGCTGAGCAGGGATGAAGGTGCAGGCTTCTCACCTTTGTGACAGCCACGTTTCTTGGAGTGTGGCCTGAGCATTTGATCATATGGTTATACAGTAAATATCTGATAAATTGCTTTTAGTTTCATGGCTGTGTAGCTTGGACTTACTTGATCCTCTGACCCAATCTGCCTCTGTCTGCATACTTTTGTTTTTTTGGTTGCCTTTGAGTCCCCTTGCTCAAGCACGCAGGCTACAAGTTTATAGGAAAGGTCTTTCAGAACAAATTGCCAGCCTTGCTCTCTGCAAGAGAAACAGCTCATCTGTAAGAAGAAAAGACAATTGAGTAGAGTCACTGGCTCAGTATCTCATTGACTGCTGCCCTGTTTAGAATGGATGTCCTCTTCTTTCTCGTCCTGTGTTCATACCCCATCTGATCCTGTGCCCTGCCTGAGCTTTCTTTAGAGCTAGAGCATTAACAGAGCCCTTTCCAAAAGCGCTTATTTCCTTGTATGAACACTTGCAGATCTGCAGTGGTTGCAAGTACTTTTCTCAGGTGGATGGCCTTCCTAGGTCTGTAACATCCTTTGCTTATTCAGCTTTAACGGGGTGGCTTTGTGGGGTTTGGGTATTTTCTTTGCAAATGCTAGCAGCAGCATATTCTGTACGCTTGTTTGGTTTTCTGTGTTTTTCTTTAAGAGATACCAGTCTGCTTTCTCTCTTCCTAGATTCAGGACTTGTTCTATGGCAGTAATCTAGTAGGGGGAGACACCCACTTGGGTATTTTTTTGGCGATGTTGCAGAGGTGGATCGCTAATGCCAGACTGCTGTGCTTATGATTACACAGCTTGTAGTAGTAGATGATGAGTTGTAGGTGTTCTGTAGTTAAATCACTGGCATTAGACACTGACTGTTGCATAGTTTTCTCTGTGATCTTCAGCTATGTTAGCTTCTAAGGAAGAGGCAGAAGACGTACCGGTTCCTACCTCTTCTCTGTATCTTACCTGCTTAAGTGATGAATGTTTAGTATCTCTGTGCTCACATGTAGCATCCGGCAAAATGGCAGAGTATGTTAGAGCCTTCTGGCATTTCTTGGATAAGAACAGGAATAAAAGAAATTGTATCTTCAAAAGTATTGAGCAGCTTGTGAATCCTGCTGGCTTTACTGGTATTTCTGATTATTCAGCACTTTTGAGCATCAGACTTCTTTGATTTCAGTGCCTAGTTTTAATTACCCAGATTAGGCTAGATGACTGTCTTTATGTTAGCATATATCAAATTTTATATGTACATGTGTGTCTACCTGCAATCACATAAGTATGCATACTTTGTGGTAATATAAATTGTATCCATGAACAGGATGTCAATAAAAATAAATCAGGGTAGGAAGCCTACTGTGCATTCACAGCTGTCAGATGACTGATTGAAGTATCTAGTACTCATCTTCATCTTCAAGAAGGTCCTACATGGAAATAAACCATCTTGTCTGGATTTTCATACGGGCTCTAAGGTTGCCATGTGCTTTTTTGGTCTTTCAAGTATGCCTCTGTGCCATGAGGCATTGATGTTCAATGCGAGTCCAGTAATTAAACCGTAAGCTGTGAATGATCCTTTTTCACGCCCTGCCAGTTTCCACTCCAGCTGACTTAGAAACAAGGACAAAGCTATCACACAGCCCTGCTTGCTCGCAACTGTGCTCTATCCAGGTACAGCCTGACAGCTTACTTCTAAGATCTGCAGGTTAAATATGCTGGCAGCTTGAGCAAGGGCAGCTAAAACTGCTTCAAAGAGGAGTAAAGACTGTAGCCTGGTGGCAGGTGCTGGGCATTTGGTGATAAACTCAGTAATTCCCTGCGGCTGCCAAATTTCTTCTTGAATGTTTGGGAGCATGTTTTGCTTGCTGTATGTAGCTTGCGAAACTGGAAGGTGAGCTGAAGAGATGACTGGCACTCACAGTGGCACCTAAGCTGCCCATGGGGATGTCTGGTTTGGACTTGGCCAGGTAGTCGAGGCAGCCAGCTGCAGTAAAGCTGAGTCTGTAAACTCAGATGTGATATATCTCATTTGAGCTGTCATTTTAATTAATGCTAATTATACTCATTAACCAATTTGGCAATCATCCTGAGGGACAGTGATTCAAGTTAACGTTTTATACCAGTGCCCCCATCCCAGTGTGTGTTGCTTCAGTCACCTGATAAATGTAAATATGCCTGTCTTAAATGCAGAAGAAATGAGGAGAAGAGGTATGCCCAGCAATAGGCTCACTGTAAGCCTTGAACTCTAGCTCCCTTTGACAAGAGTGGGGATGTCACGTTAGCTTGGTGTAAGCCATTATGGCCTTGCAAAGTTCCAGGGTACAGACCACTCGAGTGTACATCTGGTACGGATAAGGCAGAGGTCAAGGGTATGGATACAGCTGTGCCATAGTGCAACAGGCAGAGATTTGGCTTACCACTCCAGTAATTGACTCCCAGTACCTTTTACAGAACAAGACATTCTGAGTCTGTTTCCAGCATGTTCTATTGAACTAGTCTTCAGATTTTGCATTGCTATCTCATAAATATTGTCTGTCTTGGGAAAGTGTTTCTGGGTTTAGTTTGGTTCTGACACAGATGGGACTTACCAGGTCTCAGACACTATATAAGGATTTGGTTTCAGAGCACTGAGATTTTTACAAATTCAGAAGCAGAGAATGGAATTACTCTTAAGCCTGTGAAAATCATATTTAAAACATAGTATAAAATGCTGCAGACAGTTGGGTACCTTAGCCCCCCTTGCTGGGGCTGAAAGGATAGGAGCGTATTGAATATATGCATAAAAATGCATGTTTTGAATAAGCCATTGTTAGGAAACAATTCTAACAGAGTGAAGATGGTTCCTGCGATTGTTAGTATGAGTGATTTTTATACCTCTGGGCTGCCTGCAAGGTCGACTCTGAAAAGCTATTGCCATCAGACACCTGTGGGATAGACTGCAAATAATGAGTTGTTCCTAAAATAAGCCATCATACAGCACAGCTGTTGGTGTTTTTCTTTGCTCTGGGAAGGTGGATGTGGTGAGAGAGTGACTTGGTAACTGAGTTGATGTCTTCACTCAGAGGAGGTACTGCAGTCTCTGTGTTCAAGCATGTGTAAGTGGTGGATAGAGGGAAAGAGAAGACTTAAGAGCCTCTCTTTGTCGTGAAGAACTCTCTGGCCATATATTGAATTTCAGGACTCGCAAGTTAGTGATGTAAGGTTTGAGTGACTTGTTTTTTGCCACTGCTGAGTTGGTGTCAGTGGCAGCACCTTCTTTTACTCAAGGCAAGAGCCAGAACAGTAGGTTTCTCCCAATTTTATCTGATCAGATCTGCCACAGGGGCAGTCACTGTCATTTAGAGGTCATTTTTCAGAGGTGTCTCTCAACACTGTGTGTCAGCTCTGGGTGGAAACCAAAAAAGACATGATGTGATTTATAGATGTAATGTTTTACCAACATATTCATATCTAGCATTAACATTCATTAGAGTCAGGTGACTGGAAACCCTCACACACCTGCAGTGCTTTGTACACCCTTAGGCTGTTTCACCATTTCTGGATATAAAGAACAACGGTGTCACTGATTATCTGCAGTACATGACAAGTGTTGGTTTTCCTGCACGTCCCACTTTCCCCATGTCCCACATGCAGTACTTTATCAGTTGAAAAAATAACAGATGAGGCACTGGTCTCTGGTTTCATCCAGCTCCAGCAGGGTCAACATTCAACAAAATAAAGTGTATAGCCTGAAGTACAAAAAAAAGGAGAGTCTGAGATGATAGCTTTCCATGTAAGGGTCTCACTGAAGTCATATTGAAAGCCTGAGTGACTGAGGTGAGCTGATTAGAGTCCTTAGCTGATCATACAGGTTTGAGTCATTGCCCTCAAAAGAGCATTTACCAGCATTGTAAAGATAGAACAGCATTGCTCCGATTTTATCCCTGAACACCGAAGGCCTCCAACTTGCAGCCATTTGGTTTCCCTGCAGAGCCTCAATACATCAGACAAAAAGTGGCCTAGCACTTGGTGCTTCCTCTCATGTGTTTTTGAGAAGGTGTTTAGCAGGAGACAGTTTACTAAGATTTTGTTGTTTTTGCTGCTCTTATTGTCAATGACAGACAGCAGCAGAGCAAAGTGACAACATGAAAAAACAGGAAGCAACTGCTGAGGTGGCAGCAGGAAGAAGGCAAGATATTTTTAACTGTTGGGGTTTTTTTTCTTTTTTTTTTTTTAAAAAAAAGCCACAGTGATAAGAATTTCAGCTGCCAGCCTTTATTCATATTAGTTGTGTTTTTTAATAGCCAGGAGACAAGGGCAGACGTGGTGAGATCATCATCATGCCTTTCTTAGGTTAATCATATGGTACGGCAAATTTCTGTTACAGTAATGAGTGGTTAGGCATTGCATCCTTCTTCTCTAATTATATGCCATTTGGAGTAGTTCTTTTCCATTAGGATAACGCCTGTAAATGACAATGGATATGTCCTTTGCCAGGTGCCTGTTATGTAAAGATCTCTAATACTGAGCCCGACATCTTCATTAAAATAAAATTATATATGAGGAGAACTTAATTTTTTCAGACAGTGCCTGAGAGTTAAACATTATCATTAGGTTTTACTTTACGCAAAAGACATTGATCCTGGTATCAGCAGGCAAAATTTCCTTACTTGCAAGGTTGGTTTTAAAACAAGAGGTGCTGCTACAATACATTTCTCTGGGCACTGATAATATGGTTATTCAGCAGAAAATTGGGCCTAATTATCTAGGGTGGCACTCCTCTACTGGGGATGCTTCAGCCATGAGATGAGTGTGTGTATTCAGTGCACTGGGGGAATGCTCTTAAGGAGGTCATAATGAAATTCAGGAAACTTCCTTTTGAGGATCTGAAAGCATGTTGTATACTTCTAACATCCTCTGTCCCTAGAGCTACCCTTTCCAAGACATACCTACTCAGCAGTAGTTACATTTTCTTGACCACAGAAATGCAGTTTTGGTCTTGGTCAAGCTTCCAATACATGGATGTCCATGTGAACCTCATCATCCTGGTCATTGCTAGTTGTCTGGGAGTCATAGCAGACAAAGAAAGAATTACATGGGCACTAAGGCGGCATTATGATTTCATCCCTAAAGATGATCGCTCTGCTGTGTAATGAAGTCATGTTGGCATTGCTGTTTAGGAAAAAGGTATTTATTGTTGGCTACTGTTAAACTGCTCTCATGAAAAACAGGGCTTTTGTTTGTCAGCTGTCAACACTCGAAAGCATTCAGCTGCATGAAATGCATTAATGAGGGGGTTAGATTTCACCATAGTTCTATCAGACAGAAGAAGATAGCAGGACAGATACGGAGTGAAATTCCTACTTGGTCAGTTAGAAATTGTATTGCTTTCAACATCAAAGTGGTGTTAGAATGGTCCATACGAGCCTCCTGTTCACATCCCTCAAACACCACTTCTTGTTTTTACTCAGTAGTAAGCTGAAGAAAAATAATGTGGCAGTGAGCTGTGTGAAATGGAGTCACCTGATGTGGACAGCATGTTGCTGGTTTCCTCGTGTGCATGTGTCAGGAGTACATGTGTAGCTGTTCCTCCTGAAACATGGCTTACCCTTGAAGTCAGGCTGTGTTTCCTTAAAAATGGCTTCCAGTGTCAGATACTGAAATAAAAAAAAAAAAAACAAACACATTGATAAGTAGTGAGGCTAAACATAATATGGAATTAAAAAAAAAAGTAAACTATATCCCAGTGGGTTTTACCCACAGGTCACCCATCCTCTAGGGTTGCCGAGGATATGAGGAAGGAATGTTGCTGTAGCTTATGCAGCTGTAGCAGCTGGCTGTTGGTCGGTGTACTTGTTTGATTTAGCAGTTTTCATAAAGCCATTTATCCTTCCATTCACCTTGGAGGAGAAAGACTGACGGGCTCTTGGTGGTGGTGTGCAGCGAGCCCAGTGTTCAGCAGGGTCTTTTGCGTACTTACCTCACCCAAGAAAGCTTCTTTATCAGGTGCTGTAGCCCTGGGAGAAGGTGTGAAGAGAGAGCGAACCTGTCTTTGCAGCCCCTGCTGCTGCCCAAGGCACCTGTCTGCCGGCAGGGAGGATGCTTGGGATTGTAAACTGAGTGGGCAAGTAGAGGGGCAGGATGGGGAAGGGGGGCAGAGGAGAGGGGATGGTATGGGGAGAAGACTGGAGGTGATGCACATTCAGGCTGTCATCCAGCCCTCCTGTCTCATGCCAGCCCCTTCTGACCACGTGTGGGACTCTTTTGAGAGATTTTGGAGGCTGCAGTTATGTGAGGATCTCAGCTTCTCCTGGAAAAGGCTTTTAATCTGTGAGAAAGGAGTGAACTTTGAAGGCTCAAAACTTCAGTGGCAACAGATGATATCACAATTCTTAATTTAAACCCAGATGTTCATCTCCTTTCTAAATGTTGACTTCTAGCAATCTTCTCAATACTGGATTTTCTCCCACTTCTAAATATTGGTTTTTAATGCTTTAAAGTGTTGGAGCGCAAGGCAGCCTCATTTCTGGAAACCTGAGAGTTTCACAAAACCAGGGTGCACCTACTTGGTCCTTACTCCCACACAAACAAGATGCTCTTGCAGCACATCCACAGCCCCTGCCAGTGTGTGCCTTTGGCCATGGCCACAGGACAGTGACATCTTCAGAGCTGGTCCAGCTTTTGTGCTGGGGAATCTCTGAGTGAAAGCCCCTCGTAGGACTGCAGTACCTGTATGCATGAGAGTACAGAAAAGGATAATGTGAGCCCTTCCAATATAGTGACTTGCTGACAGAGATTAAAAGCAAAATGCAACCAGGAGTGAAGTTCACATGCGTGCTGAAGAGTTGTATCACAGTGTTGCTATCAGTGCATGGGCTCCCCACAGGGTTCCATGAACAGGTGCTGGAGCTGAATGTGGGGGTTGCTGCTTGTCTCCTGGCCAGGGCAAGATGGGTGCTGCCCACAAGGAACAGATGGGGACACAGGCTAGAACATCCTGTCTCAGAGCAGGGCTGTACTTCCTTTTAGATGGACATCTTTGTAATTGTAGGGTAACTGCCAGCAGGACGGTAGAACTGAATCATGCTTGATCACCACACAGCTTTTCTTCTGTGTGCCTGCCTATTAAAAACCAATTGCAGATATTCTCACACTTCTGTCCCTGAGCAACTGCTGAGGTACACATGTGCCCTTGGACCATTTTGAAACGTCAGGGCAAGGTTCTACTCCAGCTCACATGCCCAGACTCTCAGCACCAACCTGCAGTCACACAGCCATGGGACTTGGACTGGTTTGCACCCTTTGGCCTGAAACTGAAGCAGAGGTGTACCCCAAATCTGACTCAGCCCTGCCTGGGTGCATTCTTCATATACCAGTCTAAAGCTGCTTTGGCCAGCACTGACTTCTGGCAATCCTGAGGTTATGCTAGGGATGGTGACTGATGTTTGCTTCCAAACTGGGATAAGCACTGCAGTACCAAAATTATAGGTAGACTTGCTGCTTGTCCTTGCTGCTAAGTACCTGAGAGCACTTAAGAGAGATCTGGCTTTGGAGAGGCTCTTCTACAGCCTGCTGGACACTGCTCTTTCTGAGCTCTCAGGAATTAGGCAAGAGTCTAGGGAGCACACAGAGCATATATTTAAAGAGAGCATGTGCAAGAGCTACCTGCAGAAAACAAAATCTACCAATACTATCTGCGTGCTGCAGTGAGAAAATATATAAATACTAGATTTTAAAATTTATTTAATATTAGTCAGAAATGCTTTAACATCTAGTTGGGTAGACTGTAATTCACAGCAAAGTTACTGTGGCCTCTTGACAGGGTATACTTAATATGCCAGAAGCTGAGAGAAATGAAGGAAGGTGCAAAGCGCTTTGCGTTGGATTAGTCCCAGAGGCCTTTGTACCATTTCGTAGGACTGGCTTTACGCATTTTTTCATCTGCAGATTGTGGGCAGCATGTTTAAGCTGAGCTTTGTGCTTCTAATGTGGAGTTCCCATGCTCTACACTCTGCAGTTAAAACCTATAGCTAGCACAGAGATGCAAGATGAGATCAGTCAACAACCAGCAGGTACAAAATATTGCTAGGTAAGTCTTCAGTGGCAGTCAGGCTGATTGGCAGCCATCTCTTTTTGGCAGAAAGTGACAGTGGATCTTGCCCTTGATTTTTCACGATTTTCCTTGGTTTATTACCACTACAAAGCAAGTACCCCCTGTTTTTCTTTTTGGACTTACTTCCCATTTTTCCCTCCACCATTTCCATTTTTCATTGTGCCTTGGCATCTTTATGAGCAGACCTGCCAGGCAATGTGGGTTTAGTGTCAGCATCTGGGAGGAAGAGCTGTGAGGTCCAGTGAGGAGCCAGGCTGCACCCTGGGAGCCTTGGCTGGCGCTGGGTTTTCCTCAGGGCAGTTCATGTGGCTCAGTTGGTAGTTCCAGCTGATTTAGTACTGTGGTGTCACACATGATTCAAAAGTGCTTCTAGTGCAGGTGCTGGGAAGGGTTTAGGAGGGGCTGTGGGTCTTTGTTTGTTGGTATTTGCTTTAACTTTAAAATGAGTGGCCTAGACCTCCAGTGAGCAGGCTTGTACAAGTGAAGGTTCTTTTCTCGCAGGGCATGCATATGTGCATTGCACAGGATTTTCTATAGGCAAGATACACTACGGGTGTTCATAAATAGATGTGCATTCATTTCCAAAGGTGATTAAAGTGTGTCCTTCCATTCAGAAAATCCTTAAACTCCTGATGTCCAGCAGCGGGAAGGCCATACAGAGGGTCCGTGTCTGTATATCTGCCAGGGCTTCAGACTGGGCAGAGCCTTCAAGTGGATCTGATGTTTTTCTAAAGTAAGCTTCCCTACCCCGAAAAAGTAACAATGAAAACTGAAAAGCTTTTCAAATAACCCCCCCACACACCTAGAACGAAAAAACTCAAAAACAAAGAATGTAATTTTTAATCTAGCGAAAAATAAAAAGCAGGTAAGAGTTGCAGAGGCTCCTGAGCTGCATCAGATTGCCTGGTCCTCTCCAGTCTTCATGCAATTCCTCCTGTCACCCTTGGCGCCTGGCTGGATGCTCCCTGCAGAAACTGCACATCTCAGTCCCTTCTCAGCTTCCTCTCCAGCATTTGTTCCATGGCCCGATGAGCTGTCTTCCCTTTTCCAGCCATTTAAGGGAACGTAATAGTGAATGCACACATAAGACACATAATACATCACATCTTTCCCTATTTTTGTCCTCGGGACAGTTGTGACAGAGCCAAACAAGGCTTTGGGTATGGCCAAACCACTGAGTGGGCCCGTAACTCAATCTAACCTTGATCCCAGATGGTGCAACAAGGGTGTTCAGATACCAGGATGATGGGCTCAGCTGATGAGTGGAGTCAAGGTGTGTTGCAGTTTAAGGCAGCAGAAAAGCATCAAGAAGCAGTAGGAAAATGAAAATAGTGAAAAAGGGCAGGTAACACTGTACTGCACTAAAAGCAGTCTAGCAATAGGCTGCTGTCCATCTGGGCTGAGTAAAGCCCTGTCAGTTCACTGGATAGTGAGGGAGTAAATAGGTATTTTGCAGTATGTGCTGAGGTGTTACAGAAGCTCTGCTAAGTTCTTCTGAGTCAGTTGAGGCAGTCAAAAGCAAACCACTACATACAATCATGTACTTTGCTTAATGTCTGCACAGAGGGTGCTGCAGCCCCGTGGTGTTGAACTTGTTTCTGCTGTCTACCTCCGTCTCTGGCACCGGTTTCTGCCGTGTTTGCAAGTCTGACTTGCAATAAAATGTGTGGTCCCCAGGTGTAGAAGGGGCAGTGGGACTTTAGGCAGCTTCTTTTTGAAATGCCAGCCCTGTCTCTGGTGGGAACTGCATGTATGCAAGGTATCTCTGGGCATCCCCAGTCACCTCTTGCTTTCCTGTGATCATAGTGTAATAATCTCTCTCCTGTCAGCATCCCAAAGCACACTGAAAGATGGAAGCTCTGTGTCTTGTATCTTACCTCTTCGGGCAACCTCTTTCCTGTTTTAATGAATATGTCCTTGGTCTGCGCTGCCCTTCATTTATACTGCCAGTCTTCAATCCCACAGATAATTAGGAGAAAATAACCCATGAAGCAAATTTTTTACAAATAAACAGAATAGCAAACACCTTTTGACACTAAGAAGAGAAAGTAATAGCATTTACAGAGAACTTAATGATGTGGTGGAAAAAAACCCAATTCTGGGTGCTGAATTAGAAGGACACGTGCATTTGTATGTTTAAAATTCAAAGAAGTGTGCTTTGCATCCTGTATATTGAGTGGTCTGATACAAGTTTGGGTGAGCTGTTGTCTTTTTCCTCCAGTCAAGAAATGAGAATGGAGACTGAATTCTCACTTCAGCGAATGTTTATCTCTGTCCTTCACCCACACAGTTCTATAATGATTTTTGTGATGCTCTTAAGAGAACTTACAAGATTAGAACTGTTAAGAGCAAAAGTTCAGCTCTTCTGTTTGCAGAGGCAAGGGTGAAGAGAGGGCTCCAGGAGAGGGGGGGCTCAAGAAATGGAAAGCTGATGAGAATCCAGAGCTGGGGAAGGAGTGCTTGATTAATCTGGGGGCTTCTTCTTAGTTGTTTTTATTTTTACAGTTGAGGGTAAGTGGAGATGCTGGCAGTCTTATTTTGTGCTTTTTCACATTTTCAGATTTTCTCAAGAGGCAATGGGAGGCAGAATCTTATGTAGGAAATTCCTGAAAATGTATTGGTTTGTATTGTGAAACATGCAGACTTTCTCATAAGCAGCAAGAGGAAAAATTTTAGTGTTTTGTTGGGGGTTGAGCGTTACTGAAATCACTAGGAGTTTCTTCACATTGTCAGCATTGAGGCGCCTGGAAACTTACTGAAGTTTGGAGGTTTGTGGGGTTCTTTACAGCATGTAAAAAAAGATCTAGTCAGTCACAAGAGTCCATGAAGGTCTGCTGGCCATGCGGGGACCCTCCTAGACCATATAAGCCAAACAGATTTTGTCAAAGGTAGAAACCTCTTGCTGTGAAAGGTACAGAATAATTCTTTGTTGAGATGAGAGTGACACAGTCAGGCAGACTAATTTGGTCTGCAAGAATAAGTGGAAGGAGAACTGCGTTGCTTTACCAAATTGGTTCTTATTACTAAAAATTGATTTTGACCTTCGTGGAGACACTAATTTCACCTCCTGATAAGAGAAAATTTTGGATGATTGCTCCAGGTCTGGTATACAAGACTTGAAAAATTCATCAGCAATCTTGATTTGTTTTGACATGTTTTTTGGCCTGCTACTGAGTTTTGTGTTTCTCTTTCTCCTAGGTATTTGTTTGCAGGCAGTATTGCTTGTTTGTTTGAATCCTCACTGCCTTGACAGTTGAACAGTGTTGCCCAAAGGTCCCAGCATTGTTCTTCATTCCTATATAACAGGGCTCAAATAACAAAACTGAGACAATAATCCTAAATGAGATTCTGATAATAAAAATACCTTTCTGATTCTGTAATATGCTGAATTTGCTTGTTGTTCTCTTTCATAACTTATCTTTCTTTCTGATTTTTATTAATTCTTAAGTAAGAACATTATCAAAAATTAACGTGTTTATTTAGACTACTGCACTGCCTTTGGCTCCTGTCTTTAGGATGGCTTAGTGAAAAGTCTAGAAAATAGCTCCCATGACTTTGACAACAAAGTCTTTATGAAAAGTTTATTCTCATAAACTGAGTCATTCCAGGGCAGTAGAATCACCCATGTCCGCAACCTGTGTTCAGGGGTCAAGCAAAATGTCTGGTCTATGCTCTATTGTCCTGCATCAGAGAATAGGTCCAGGTGGATTTTCTGGGGCAGAATTTCCTCTGTTGACATTATATGTTGAGGGCTCTGTAGCAGAATCTCTTTTAATTAGCACATGAGGCAGACGTTTAAATGTGTGTTTCAGGTGATGCTGGGGAAGAGCCACTAAACAGATGGGGAGAATTCACGCAGGGGTTCAGACCAGAACTAATTAATTTAATTGAAAAATTAGGAATCATTTGCCTGTTGAGGCAAATGGATTAAAGACACTGCTCCAGCATGCAGATTGCCTTGCCCAGGTTTTGTATTGTGAAGAATCAAACAGATTTTCTCTGAAATCTTTATTTTTTTTGAAACTGCTGAGTAGTACGTCTCATCCTAAAAATGTGGATTGGTTTTGTTACATGATTCGTTTAATTGTTCTTAAGTAAACTCTGGATCTAAAAAATAAAAATATGTGACCTGCCCAGTTGTATATACTGGTTTGGTTTGCATCAATATTTGGAAAAGGAAAGAAGACAGTAACAATTTAGACAAAAGGATGTTCAAAGCCATCTGCTCCTCTCCTTGTAGTGTTTATAGTACAACAGCAGAACATGGAAGGGCTCTCCTTTCCTTCAGGACTATGCTGACTATCTTTAGTGAGCACAAAATAAAATGAAGATGCCTTGTAGGCAGCCACAAACTTCTCCTGGTTTGCAGTCTCATTTACATACATTTAGCCATCGTTAGTCTTCCTGGAAAGTCTTTGTGGGATGATGCTGAGCTGCTGTCACAGATTGTAGCTAAGGATCCTTTGGGGGCAGGATCACACTTGGTCAGGACTGGCTTAACTCAGCAGACTGTGTGGATATCTGTGTTTGGACAGAATCCAAAGAGAAAGTATAAAAATAATAAATTATTAATATCTGGAAGATGTAAGGTGTAATGAATAAGTAATACTTATTACTAAAGTATGCAGCACTTTCCTTTTCTTATTAAAAACAGACTGGCTGTATTTTTTAAATTTTCCTTTCATTAAGCTTTTTTTTCCTGTTGCTCTGTCTAAGTATCCTGAGGTGCTGAAACTTGCAATTAATTTTACAGAAACTAAGGAAGTTACATTGCTGCCATTCAGGCTGAGAAAGAGAAGGACAGCAGAGATGTTTTCTGGAAAGAGCTTTCGTTGATTTTGCTAGTGGGAGGGAGGGTCTGGAACAGCTGAGTGATTGCACAGCTCCTTCCAGCAGCATCTCCCTAGTAATGGAGCAAAGGAGATGCTACTGTGTGCCTGCAGAAAAGGGGGGACACAAAAACAGGTACAGTAATTTTCCTGGTGTCATCCTTCTGGTTAACAGAACTGAATGTTCAGGGTATCTCCCAAGTCTCATACGTGTGTTTTGCTGGCAGCATAAGAAGGGAAAACTTTTTAGAAAAGCATGTGTAGCCTGCAGTTTAAAAGAAGAGTGGGGTGGGATTTTATCACTGGCTACCACCACTCTGCTGACACTGATGGGGATCCAGTCCTTGACCTCTAGCAGAGTCCAGGCTGAGCTAAAAGCCCTTTGGAAAGCCCAGCCAACAGGAGCCAACATTTGGAGATTGCCTCCTGTTTGAAGTGATGGTTTCTCTGCAGTCCTGGCAGGATTTCAGCCTGGATAACTCTGCTCCACTTGCTTAAAATCCCTCCCCCATGTCTCCCTGGGTATGGCATGGGCTGCTCCTCTTCTGCAGTGCTGCAATGTTCCCCTTCCCAGTTTCATACCACCTGCTTGTAAATTGATTTCTAGATCACCTGTACCCCCATTTATTAATTGAGCTTGCTTCCTTGTAATTATTTCAAAGGATCTAAATGTGAAAGCAGTAAGTATGTGCACAGCCCTGGTTTTATTCTGTGCAGTAGCTTCTCTTGTTATTTATCTGCATCACCCAGCAGGTTGTGATCCCTCCATATTCCTTTTACCACTGAGGTTTGGGTTCACCCATGTTAGTCTGAATTGACCTCTTGCCCCCTGTGACCTTGTCCTTGTTCATAATGAAGCTAGAAGGGCTATTCTTGAGAAGAAGGGAGAACTGATGCTCTTTGAAGGTGTGGGATCCACTCAGGTCTAGGGTGGGGAATCAAATCTGCTCTTCATATAGTCACAACAGGCAAGGTAGAGCCTTTCCTTCCACAGCTGGCTTGCTAGAGAATATTATCACAGCGAGTTTATTTTGTGCCTTCAAACTTCCACACAATGTGTCTCTCTTCTTTCACTTCAAATTTCATTTCTTTTCCTCTCTTTTGGCATGTCATTGTTTTCATTAATGTATCAACAACAGAGTGGCTGTTGTTGTGTTGTCCATAACAGTATTTTCTCCATCCAGACCTCAGAACTGGGAGACCCTTGTAATCTGTGTCTTTTTTGTGACTTTTAGACAGAATTGAGTCCTTCACTTTCCCCTTTGCCTGTAACTATTTCTCTTTGTGCTGTAAAATCATTTGTTCTGGGTACTTTTTCTTAAATCTGACTGCTGCTAACACTGTGTTTGTTTCATTAACAGACTAGCTTCACAAGAAACCAGTCACCGACTGACCGCCCAGTGAGAAAACTCCAAGGAGAAGCTGAGCGCAACCACCATCTCAGAGGCAGTCCATGGGGACTGTACCAGATCCTCTAAGATCTGCCAAGCTTTCCTTGGTCTCAGCTTCTGCAGAGGAGGAGCACCTGGGAGACCTGCAGTCTGCTAAGCACCAGCCCCTACTACCCAGTGACCAGAGAACCAGCAATGGCTTCCCATGCACACCATCCAGCTCAGCTGGAGTTTGCTTGTTCGACCTGAAATGCGCAGGTGCTACCAGCACACAGAGGTGTGAGCAGTGCCACAAGGATGATGAGAGCTGGCAAGAAGCCTTTCCTCCTGGGCTCGCCAGCACAGCTGCAGAGGGGCATCTTGCAGCCATAAAGCCTGCTGGTTGCTCCCAGCCAGAGGGCAGCTGTGCACCGGCAGCACCAGCCCTTGATGCAGCAGGAGCCCTCTCAGCAGGGCAAGGGCCAGAGATGATGCCAGCCCCCCAGAGCTCCCGGCAGTTCGTGCAAGGCAGCCAGGCGAAAATGAGTTCCCTGATGCAGATAGATGACTCTGCCTTGAAACCTCAGGGGACTGATAATCAGCCAGCACTTGAGGTGTTAAATTATTCTTCCCCAGGTGATCCTATCAGGAGTGATGAATCCTGTCACACTTCTCAGGCAAACCCTCTGCAAAGAGGGGAAAAAGATGAGGGAGCAGAAAAAAATGGTTCCACTGTGTGTCAGTCAGCCTTGCCAGCGAGGCAAACCAAAGCTGACCTGGGGAGAGACCCACAGACCAGTGTGGAGGCAAAAAGTCGGTCTGATGACATGACAGAGTTGCATCCCACAGACAAAGCTGAAGCAGTGCAGAGCAACGAGGCACCAGCCCAGTTTAGCCACAGGAGTCCACGTCCTGTGCACAAAACAGACCCCAAGCCAGGAAGTGCAGGCTCCACCCAGCTCTCGAAATTCAGAGAAACAGGTACAATGACGGTTCAGCCAGAGAGCAGCTCTTTGGCTCAGGAAGCTGTAAGTAGAACATGGCGAGATGCTGAGGTTCAGGCCGTGGCTGCTGTGGAGAGCAAATCAGCCTCCACCAGTCCCAGCATCCTTGTTGCCTTCTTAAAAGGGAATCCTCCAGAGGAGAAGGAAGAACTGCACATAATTTATCAAGGAGATATGGGGCTAAGCCAGACTGCACTTACTGACAGTTTATCCCCACAACAAAAGTCCCTGTGTTCTCCTGGTATCACACCAAAATCGACTGTTATGGCTGTGACTTCTTCAGCCCAAACCCCACCTGTCAAACTGCCTGGGTTCCCATCCGACACGGTCTCTCCAGTGTCACCAGATAATGCAAAACCTGTTGTCCCCTTCTCCCCTGCAGCCACTATCTCCCAAGGGACATCTGTGGGTAATGCTGACATTACCTGTGAAGCCTGTGATGGCAAGGATGCTGCTCACCTGCCAGTGGTTGCTCCAGTCCCACCAAAGCCCATCCCAGTTGAGCAGCTACTTGTTGATTCCAGTAATCAAACTCCACCACAGTCTGAGACTGGCACTGATGAACCAAGCAACACTTCCCTTGATGCTGTCCCAGGAACCAAGAATAACACGCAAAATCTTGTCCATAATGCAGGAAGCACCCAGGTACCTTTACTCTGTAGCACAGACAATGAAGTCAAGCAGAAGGAGGTCCCGGGCAGCTCCAAGCAAAACCCTGTGCAAAGTAAGGGTGCGAGTCAAGGGGAAGCCATTCCTTATCAATCTGTGGTAAAACCAAAGGAAGAAAACTCGATGGTGCTTGATCCTAAAGGAGCCATGAATGTTAGCAGCCAGCTTGCCACTGTCCAGGTAAAGGCATGTTTGGAGGATGTAGGTGAGGAGAGCAGAGGCCAGGGAGACACCAGCCAGTCTCAGAAAGCCAGCAGCCAGAACTTGCAGGCAGGACTGACACCGAAGTTGAGTGGGAGTTCTCCAGGCCTTGCCCGTCCCGTGGCAGCATCGGCAGCTCTCCAGCAGCAAGGCCTCCAGGCCAGGGAGTCCAAACAGGAGCTTCACTCAGCAGCGATTTCTGCTTCAGCTCAGGCCTTGCCGAATCTGGGGGAAAACAAAAAGCAGCCCACCCCAGCCATGGAGGCAAAAGTGCAGGTGAAGCAGTCCAAACACGTCAGGGATGTTGTTTGGGATGAGCAGGGAATGACGTGGGAAGTTTATGGTGCTTCCCTCGATCCAGAATCCTTGGGAATTGCCATCCAGAATCACTTACAGAGACAAATACGGGAACATGAGAAACTGATCCGGGCCCAGAACAGTCAGACACGGAAATCCATTTCCTCGGATACATCCTCAAATAAAAAACTGAAAGGGAGGCAGCACAACGTGTTTCAGTCCATGATGCAGAATTTTAGGCGTCCTAACTGCTGTGTCCGACCTGCTCCCTCTTCTGTGTTAGACTGATGTGGTTTGCAGGGGTGCCTAGATACCTGTGGTGGTGGAGAAACCACCTACCCAAGTCTTGAGTCCTGCTGTTCAGTTGTGTTACTGGGGTTGTCATGCAGCAACAGTGGAAAATTATTCCCCTTTGTTTTCTGACTAGCCACATGTTCCATCATGCCTTTATTACTGTCACAGCTGGTGTATTTCCACATTATGCCTCCGTCCCAACTACTGTCAGATGAAAAGCTAGGCACTTAGCAAAAGCACAAATTTCAATTGCCACCTTGCTGCAGGGAGAGCAGCACCTTCTGATAAAACAGGAAGCAGATCATCAGAATTATGGGAAGTTATTTGTGTGCATCATGAGGTCTTAAACAAAGGGATAGACTGGGGGAAGTTGAGGGAGGTGGAACTAAAGTTTAACAACTGTAAAGACCTAACACTAAACAACTTTCCTGGTATGTAAGTTACCTGTGCTGAGGCAAGTCCATAACAGGCTGTGGACATTGATCACCAAGCAGTCTCACTTCTGTAGATGCTGTGGGATGCTGTGCTCAGGTGAGCCCCAAAGAGGTCTTCCCCTCCTGTTCCGGGCACAGAGTGAGGATCAAGACTGAAGGACTATCTCTTTGGGAGAAGCTAAATCAATGGGATTCTGGTGGCCAGGAGGGGAGGGAAGAGAGAGGGTTTTTGTCCCCTGCCTCAGCCTTGCTGAAGGTATAAGCAGGCAAGGCACAGGAGAGCACATTGGTAGCTGTACCTGCATCCAGTAGGATGGTGCCCACCATTGCATTGTGGTGCTCCTGCCAAGTCTTCAAAAGCAGTGAGCCATTCCAGCTCCTCAGCTGGGGTGGGCAGCCCCTGCTCCCAGCCTCCCATGGCGCTGAGAACCTCTCCTTTAAATCCCTCTTTAAAGAGACGTAGATCTGTCTTCTCTCTCCAGAGATGTTTTCCCATATGAGTGGGCAGCCCTGTGCATTTGGGTCCATGAGCCTCCGTATCTAGTGTGAGGTTTTTTCCTCTTCTAAGTCCTTAGCGAACTCTACTGGGTTTTTTCAGTATTTTGGTGCTTTTCTTGCTGCCTTTCATAAAACAAATACCATTTATTTAGCCTGTGTGTATTTTGTTTTACCTAACACTTTCTATATTATAAACCATTATACTGTTAACTCGAAAAATTTACTTTACAGCAGTACTGAAATCTTGAGACAATCTTTGCTGTATTTCTGAAGTTAGAAAAGTTATAGAAACTGCTAATAAAAAGCAGCTTAGCAACTGTTTCTCCAGAAGTGTGATATACAATACTGTCTCAAATATATCTTAGTCACATTTCTCAACATAAGATTTTTCAACCTGGGAAATACATTTCCCACTAGCTTTTTATTTTGTCCACTAGAGTTCATAATGGGAGGCTGGGGAATTCCTGCAGTTTGTAGAAAATATAGTTATCAATCCTGCAAAGCACTGAGGATTTGGATACTGTAATCCTGCAGAGTACTAGAGTTAAATAGGAGTTACTTTTATTCCATTAAAGACTTTTCACCAATCATCATGATAATTTTTTTCTGCCTCTAGAACTAGAGACCTGACTTACTCTGTAGAGCTTACTCTTACAAGTTATTCTAAATCTTACAGGTTTACCCAGTGTAAATGAGTATTAATCTTTCTTTTCTTTTTTGTTTTTTTGTGTGAAGTGAACCTGAGGTAGTCCCCTTTTATTTAGGAGGCTGCATTTCTTTAGTGTATCAACTGACAAGCCTTCATAGCAGCTGTTTTGTGGCAATTTTTCCCCAGCAGAAAAGTAAAATAATATACAACATTTTAACCCACTTCAATGAAAGGTGTTGCCCCTAGGCATAGTACTGAATTGACTTCTAGTTTTTCTCTGGTGTATATCTGGGGGCTTTATGTCAAGTCCTTGTTCAATTTCTGTTCACTTTCAAGTCCTCTCCCACTTGTGATGCTGAATTGCTAATTCTGAAACACCACATTAGAGAGTGTCTTCCCACCTCTGCCTGCCAGGAGGAAAGTCTCCAGCCTTTTTTCTGTTAGTACTGCTGTTCCATCCCCTTCCTAGCAGTGTCTGAGATGTGAGTTCCACGTGAAATTTTGTGTGGGATTAATATTGGCAGTATCGTTAGGTCAGGTTAGTTGACAAGTTCAGTGTGTCTTCCCACATTGTGTCTGTGTCAGCTCTGACGAGGTTCCCCAAATTGTCTGCTGTTTTTGCTGTGTCCTGTCTGGGTCCAAGGCTTTGTGCTGCTCTTTTTGCCTCCCTTCTGCCCCTTCCCTTGCTAGCTGTTGCCCAGCCTGTCTTCTTGTGAAACCGTGTCCCTTGTCTCAGCTCATGTCCCTCTCTCTGCTCTTCCCCCTTCTGCAGTGTTGTGAGCCAGCTTACTCCTAACTGTCCCTTTACAAATATCCTCAGTCTCAATATACAAATGGATTGTCATATTTTTTTCCAGAGGAGAATAAACGGCTATCGCATATTCACTGATTTCCATGAACTTTATCCTTTAGCTTAAGCTCTGCAAAATATTTCTAGAATATGAGTGGCTTTGTTGAGAGCAAACTGGGCTTAGCAGTGAAAGAGCAGGGTGCTGGGCCAGCACTGGAATTAACTCTTCTTTGTGAGGAATGGGAGAGCTCTCTTGGTTCCCTGTGGCTTCTTTCAGCTGTGAGTCTTCACTAGCTGAAAATGACCTTCTAGGAAAATTTCTCCAATGCATACGTACCACAAAGTGCCGATGGACAAATTACTAAGTGGATGCATCTGAACAACTGCATGGGCATAACTGAAAAAATTTAGTGCTCAGCATGTATTCTGGGAAAATATGAGTGCAAAGATGCAAATTGTCTGTGACGCTGTCTGGTGAACGCAGAAGTCCTGCAGAGATGTGTTTTAAGTAAAGCAATAAAGTGCCCAAAGCCAACACACAAAAATGAGTCGATAATCACCAGCACATCTCATAGAAAATATTTTAGGTTTTGACTTTGCCTTGCTAGGGCAGACTGTAGGCAAGCTGCTGGTTTAACACTGCTGATTTATGCCTACTCCTCCATACAATGTCTAGATGAAAATGTGAATCCTTATATGGATGACACATCTTTCACCAGCAGCAAAACAGAACCATGTTTTGGGTAGCAATTAGCAAATATTATGCATGTGAGTGGGTTTGTAGCAGCCAAGAAAGACTGTTCTTGGTGTCACATGTTTTCATTTGTCAAAAATGAAAGTGTGCCTGGAGTAGTGGTATCACAGAGAATAGGAGGAGATGATCTCTGTGCCACCATCCTGTTCCTTTTCTCTGCCCAGTGACTCAGAATCACACTGCTGATGGTTAAAACCAAGGAAAACCATTTGGGCTAATAAAAAGAGGGTTCAAAGTAGAAAATACTTTGTCATTCCCAAGAGTAAATCTGTATGGAAAAAAACAGGAGAAAAGGACCGGCCAGCTGAAATAACTTTTAAATTCATTTTTTTTTGCAAGATGAGAAGTTTTGGGAAACAAGCTTATTGTC
Source organism: Sclerurus mexicanus (assembly GCA_013396755.1). Lineage (NCBI taxonomy): Eukaryota > Metazoa > Chordata > Aves > Passeriformes > Furnariidae > Sclerurus > Sclerurus mexicanus. Next base: position 57,956 of record VWZF01001242.1, read on the forward strand.
ACAAAACTCTTCCCTATTGGTTGCATCTTCTAGGATGGTTGATGCGGCCAAAACCATTAAGAAAAGCCATGAATGAGAATGGAAGATTTACTTTTAGTTTCACTTCAGGAGCTTTCCACTAGGAAGGTATGAGAATAAGCACGTTCCACTGCTGCCACTACAAAACCTGAGTTGAAGGAGTATCTCATTGCAGGCAATTTGCAATGTAGTCCTGGGTTTCATGTGAGAGTGTGGCATCTCTCTGTGTGCTCTTGGTATCAGCCAGCTTTGTGTTGCCTTAGGCACAAGTGCTGCCTGGTTTCTGCTGACTTGGTTTGAGAAAAAGAGTGGGGAAACAACTGAAGGGACAGGAAGGAGAATATCCATCTTCTCCATTTCAGGGCAAGAAAACCTTTGGAATATACAAGAAGAAATTGCTAAGAAACATGGGAAGGGAGGGACTGAAAGAGAAGTAAACAAGGAATTCCCATTCCTATGTGTGTAAAGCCAATGTTTTGCTTAACTTCTGCCCATTTTCATTCTGACCTTACACATTTTTCATGCTATTGGTATCCCAAGGCTTTTAGGAAAATGAACGTTTCCAAAGGCTGTGTATTTTGCTGTATTTATAGATATATATCCAAATACAATTCAGCAAAACCTCTAGGCAAACAATTTCGGTTTATTACTGCTACTACCATTGTAAAATGCACCATTTGGAGAAATATATTCAAGGGATTCAGAAAAGATGAATGTATGCTTTAAAGATAACACCAGCTTTTCTCTTGAATTTCATTACTGTAGTGAAGTGTTAAAGTTAGAAGTGGAAATCCAAATGAAGATCAATGTTGAAGGAAAATTCAAATTAGCTGCCACTGGGTTTCAGTTTGGAAACTTGACGCAATATACCATTCCAATATTTCATTGCTTAGATCAGCACACACAAGGTTTGTATAAAAGTACAAATTTTATTAGCTTATTAGCTCCATTATCTCCTTCTGTGTCTATCCTTCTACACATTTTAAAAATTAATGTAAAATGTTACCAAGACAGAGCAAGTCTTTCACACACAGTTTATGGGAATGGCTGCTCTGAAAGAGACAACTGATTGTCACTCATGGGCTCAGAAAGTTACTGGCTGCAGTTCTAGTAACCAACCTCTGCTGGTTTATTTTTTGGTGTCTCTGTGATGCCTCTGTGAGGGGTCAGTATTTTCCTTTGTCCCAAAGATATGCAGATAGATCCTTACCCAAATACTGCACACTACCAAATATCTCTGAGATCACTGGATGCTGCAGGGATTCATGGACCTGAAGGTCAGCTCCTGTACCTTGAACTAGCTGCAATATTCTCTTAGGGGCCTAAATTATCCCACTTGAGTCAGTGGAGATGTTTAAAAGAACGAAGTATTACAGCTGAATTGAGCCAAACCAAAATTACTGTCATCTGGGTTTTTTTTAAACTCTGAGATTTACTGTGTTTTCTGCTTTGTGCTTTCTTGAGCAGCCCTTCCTTCCTTCCTAGAGTTTATAATGTGGATTTTGCATCAAATCCTGACAAGATTTTGCAAAGTTAAACATACTTCCGTCATGCAGGCTTCTTTAAAGAAAAACTAGTATTACTACTGACCCAAATTGCACAGAGAGGAAATATGTTTTCCTCTAGTAAAACATTTGCTCTAGGTAAGCTTATGTGCACATGTGCCCCTGTTTAAAAGGGGAGTATATGTGTGCAGGTCTCATGCATCACTCATGCTCTAATTTGCCCTTCTGATTGAATGCTAGAGGCTTGGCATTTTCTACAACCTTGAGCAAGTCAAATCATTCTGCAATACAGAAACAAGGATTTTTTCCTTACCTGGTTTCTCAGAAACAGACTATGGGTGACATCAAGCATCTGAGTTCATTAGGAATAGAATCACATCAACTGAGCCCTGTTTGAAATAATAGACCTTAAATTTTTGTTAGTTTTCTGCATACACTGACACTGTTTGGTGTAGAAATAAATTACGTATCTGCCAACAAAGTCTCCAAAAGTTGTCTGCTGCAGAATATGAGTCTCTTGGATGCTTCTCAGCATCTCTCCCACAATAGGTGACCCTTCTGCTGCAGTGTCCTGACACTTCCCTTAGCCCAGTTCACAATAATTTCAAGTTTGTCAAAAGCAAGGTTAGACACTGCCCTGAGAAATTTCCATTAAAAGGAAGAGAAAATCCCTGTGTTTGTGGCACATAAAATCACATCTGAGTTGTGAAGGTGTCAGTGGCACACTGAAAAGTACTGGGAGTTTCTACTCAGAGTTAAAGGAGGGAGCATAGCTGAACTTTTCGTTCCAAAATCTGTGGCCATGAATCAGTGAGCAGCAGCAGAAAACCAACCTGGGGGCTTCTAACAACGAATAATATTATTGTGGCGTTATTAATTTTATCGTTACACTGATTGAGCGTGATGTCCTGTACAAAATAAAGCTAGTATTAGGCTTCCAGGTGTACCATGGCGTTCATTTGAGACATACCAACAGAAGTTTGCATGTGAAGAAGTCCTACAGTGATACTAAAGCAATGTTACCCACCTGATTGAGTCCCTTAGAAATTTAATGTTTTGCTGTTTTACATCTGGTTTCCATGCTGAGTACAATAAAATGAGCACTGTCTTAATTATTCTGGGTCTCTGTTTGTAGGCTGACATGGGAAAAGAAAGGATGTTTAAGGGTGGACATTCTGGGTAAATCTGTGAATGTCTTAAGTCAGAGCAGCTGAGAAGGGCTTTCTGAATTCAGGCCTGAGACCTGGCACCTTGCAAAGCTCAGCACGGTGGAAGCTTCCACGCGCTGTCCCAGCCGGAGACGAGACCTCTCTTCTTCCTTCTGTGTAAGTGCAGTTGCCTTTGCACAGCTGTTCATGAGCACAGGCTTTTCTGCATCAGCTGCTACTTTACCCTTTCACATGAATTCACTCAGCCTTTCAGCAGCCCATTGCCACACAACAACACATTACTCATCCAGCTCAGCAACCCAGGAGCTGAGGTGAAAAAGGCAGTGTTTTAACCCTGAGGTGTCACTGCTCTAGCAAATTGTCACCACCAGCCACAAACACACCTACACACCACAAACAAAGCCGAGAGCATCAGCATCACAGTAACCATTTTCCTCCCCTCAAAAAAGTTTTATCTCATAGTACAAAAGATCATAAAATAACACACTGTGTCTGTGAAGAGTTTTGATCCAGCAGTGTTACAGGTATGGTATTTCCATGTACCTGGCCTGCTAGACAGCATGAGGACACAACCTCGGCACACACACGGTGCCTCTGCCACCAGTGACTGCTCACCCCAAGCTGGAGTCTCTCCCCAAAGGACAGTTGTTTGCTTCACTGTTTCTGTACTTGTGTCTTGTAGTTGGCTATGAGGGCTCAGGGTGCTTCAACTAACTGCCCAGTCCTTTGTGCAGTTGCAGAGGTTGTTTTATTAAAGAGCTTTGCTGTATGCCATGTCATATGGTTCAGGTTCCTGCATGCTAGTGGCTGCCAAGCGTAAGTCCTGAACCAAAGCCACCAGGAGCAGGGTGCTTCCCTGCAGTACCTGGGTTCATTCAGCTGTGTGCCGCAATTGGCAAGGTCTCTTTGTAGGCTGGAAAGCTGAGGTTGCCCTTTCATACTTCGTCCCTGTAGTCTTGCTGCAGTAAGGAAAAAGCCTAAAGATCCCTCACCACTAAGGGACTGGCCCAGCAGAAAAAGCACCAGTGCAGAAAATATACTATCATCCTGTCAAACCAATAATCACCAATGCACATTTCGTGTCTGATGCAGATTTTTGTATCATATATAGTGTGGCAGTTTCAGGGAGATTGTGCATTTATGTATAAAAAACAAGTCTAGTTTCCTGTTCATACATCAGCTGAATAACTGAGGATGTGAGCTTCCCAACCAGCAGCACTACATCCCAGGGTATCTGCTGCTTCTTTAACCTGCTAAAGAAACCGCCATGCCTTTAGGGATTCAAATGCCATCAAAATGACTCCAGCAGGTGAGTGTTTCCACTCATAACAGGTAGTATTGTGAATGAAAAACTTAAAATTTCCTCATGAAATTTCAAATTACTCCTTTTAGAACCATAACTGATTAGTTTGGCTAGTCAGCGTTTTAAAGCATAGGCACTTAAATCTGCAACTATTCAGACATTTGTGAGGAGTGTAGGGTGCTTTTATCACCTGTTGAGGTCAGGTCATGGAGACCTGTGGATGCTTGACATCTCCACAAAGCTTGATCCAAGCATCCACAGATACTTGACATCTCTGCTGTTAATGGGACACCTATACCCCATATAGTATAGTGATAGTAGGTAAGTCATTGTAGGCAACTCTTAGTGACAGTGCACACAGCAACCTACAGAAGGTTGACAGTGCAAATTAGAAAATAGTTTTTGTAAGGTGATTATATGGATAGTTAGCAGGACTAGGGAAGTGACCATCCATCCCCCTGTATTCAGCACTGGTGAGGCCACACCTGGAGTATTCTTCAGTTCTGGGCCCCTCCCTTTGAAAAGGACATCGAGGTGTTGGAGGGTGTCCAGTGAAGGGCAACAAGGCTTGTGAAAGATTTAGAAAATGTGTCGTATGGAGAACAGCTGAGGGAGCTGGGTTTGTTTAGTCTTGAGAAGGCTCATGGGGGAACCTCATGGCTCTCTACAACTACCAGAAAGGAGGTTGTAGCCAGGTGAAGGCTGGTCTCTTCTGCTGTACCTGCAGTGAGAGGACCAGAGGAAATGGCCTTCAGCTCTGATAGGGGAAATTCAGATTGGGTATTAGACAAAATTTTTTTGACTGTTAGGAAGGTCAGGCATTGGGATGGGTTGCCCAGGGAGGTGGTGGAATCACCAACCCTGGGGATATTTAAGAGGTATCTGGATCTGGTGCTGGGTGAAATGGTTTAGTGGTTTAGGGGTTACAGTGGTAGTGCTGGGCGGATGGTTGGACTTGATCTTGAAGGCCCTTTCCAGCCTTGATGATTCTGTGATTCTATGGTATGCCCCATTGCTACTCATATTTCTGCAGTGTTTGCAGGAGTGCTTGCATTGCAGAGCGCACCTCTTCCTAAAGCATCCTTTGCACTTAGAATAGACAAATTAAGTGGGATCAGCAGCTTGGGAGAGCGGGTGCCAGCCTACAAAAGAATTTGCCTTTGCTGAGCCATCTTTGTGATGAATTAACTTTTTTTTTTAAAAAAAAAAAAGTTTTCTAATAGCCTGCTGTGGACTGCGGCACAAGGAAGGGATTTGGGTCATTCATGCTGAGGTTCTGCCTTAATTCCATAATTCTTTGTATTTCTTTTCCTAATTAGAAACCTGTTCATGGCAGTGCTTTTTCTCTAAATCCACTTACGTAACTGTGAGCTGAGCAGTTAAGGACATTTTTCTCATGGGCTGATGAAAAACACTCTGGCAGCTGGAGCACAACCACTCATCACCCGTCTTTTCCTCAGCACCTGATAGAAAATGGCTGGTGTGCAGAAATGTCTGCTGGGTTCTGCAGAGCCCCCACATCTGCGCTGAGCCAGGAACTGCTAGACTGTGTCACCCTGGCCCTGAGAAGGAGGAGAGACGAGGTCTGCCTGGGAACCGGCAGAGGTGAGCCCATCCATGAAGCTGCTCCTCCTCGGATTTGGGAGCTCCTCATGTTTCTTCCCTCACATTTGTGTCTCTTCATTTTTCAAGGATAGTTACTGAGCTACCAGCTAATGAGAGAAAGCTTAGGTTTAATAAGTCTTAAGCTAGGGAAAAGCCTTTAGGGAGCTAGTGTCTCTGTGCATTGGGTTACTCACCCTTCTGAAACACCTGGGCTCTCCTTAAGTTTTGGACACTTTGAGCACCTGCTCTGTAGGCAGAGCTGGTGGACAGGCTTCCCTGTTCTTTCCTGGCTCTAGGAAAGAAGAAATAGGGCTGACACTTGCTTAGATCATACCCAAATATTTCCCTGAACCCAGCGTGACTTCTTCAGCTATTTGAAGGAGAAATCCTGGCTAAGAAAGCTGAGAGCTCTACGGCAGCTTAGGTAAGACCCTGTAATGAGTACAAACTATATGAGGCAAATGCAAAATATGCTCCAATTTTGGTCCATTACATGAAATATTCTTTATTACAGGTTTATCTCTTTGCCTTCACTGACATGGCTCTGCATGCTTAAGTATTTCTCTGATGGGGAAGTTTTCCTGGTATTCACCCTAAATTCCCTGTTGTGCAGCTTAGACTACAACAGATTATACCTCCTTCATGTACCCACCTTCTTTCAGAGAAGAATAATGCACTTACTGCAACTGAAGCTGTCTGGAAAGCTCTATCCTCTGCACTGTCATCTTGGGTTTTATTATCCTGGGGAGCTGACAGTGGTCTCCTCTCAAACTCACCCACCTTTCCAGCTTGGCTCAGTTAGTGATGGACAGTTAAAGAATGATGTGGTTGTTCACTCACTCTTCACTTGCTCTTCACTTTTTGCATGTTGCCATGAGTAACCCTGGTTACTGACTTGCATTTCCTAATGTGCGTTCCCATGCTTTGGGATGTGTCCTGAGGTCATTAAAACTGAGTGCAAGCAACACAATCCGTACATGGCTTCTGCTTCCTGGGCTGGATGTGGGTGAGTAGCCTCTTCCCCATCTGTCACTCATCTCTCTGCCCTTGCAAAGCCAAAGACAGGTTCTCTGGCCTTGTTCCCCTGTGGTAGCACAGGTGGAGAAGAAAGCAGTCGTATTTTCTCCGCTGGATATTTCCCTGAGTTGGCACACTTTCCACAGAGCTGCAGTAACCATTTCATAATGTCCAGTCCTTTGGTTGCAGGGAGAAAATCTGTGTCATTTCTTTCATGCATTTTCTTTCTAGCCTGGCTCACATACAGGCTGGAATAGCTACTGTAAACTAATTGATAGCACTGTAGAGAGAGCCTACATAATTGAAGGCAATCCCTAAATGGTCCTAATTTCTGCCATAACAGAAGCTGGGGCTTTTTAGAACCTACCCCTGAAAAAAAGGTGAACTATGTGGTATAGCTTACAGCTTTTTTGATAGCTACACACACGGAGATTGTGTCCAGCTTCAGCACAGCTCGTCCTTTCCAGTGCAGGCTGAAAAAGAAAACTACACTGAAGCCTCCCTGTACCAGGGCACACTGCTCTCTTCTATTTGTCCAAGCACATACGGTGGCATGATGTACACATTGCTCTTTCCTGGCAGTCTGCTCTGATCACACACTTTTCTACCATCGTGAGGCACTCCATACGAGCTCTGGAAGAGCTTCCGTACTTCTTTAACTTGTTTGGCAAGTTTTGTTTGAATAAATTGAGTCTTTCAGTGCTGTGGCTTACTTTCTTAAAAGGTCATATGCCCAACAAAAACAAAAAAAAAAATCCTACATTTTCAGATGCTAGGAGAAAAAAAGAGATTCTGTGTCAGTGTCCCTGTTCAAGAGCATGTGAAACAAACACGTGTGACTGGAAAGAACATCACAGTGCAGAGCTTTGTTTTGATAGTAAAGAGGAAAGTCTGTAGAGGAAGGGATGGTCTAGTTTAAGTGCTCCTTTTTCTGGGATGCTTCACACCTTTCCAGCTGAATGAACTATATTTTGCAAGGGCATTTCAGCACTGTTACAAGAGTTCAGTTTAGCTTTCAAAAAGTGATAGAAATGTTTTCCAAAGTGCTGCAATGTGGATGAAAAAGAGCAATAGCGCTTTAAAAGAAAAGTACCCAATTAGATGAAAAATCTCTGAGCAGCTTTCCTGTAAAAGGTTTCTAACCAGTGGTGTTGGCAGGTTGGACCTTGCAGGGAGGGCAGTGAGAAAGGAGGCTCCTATCTCCAGCTTTGCAAACACCAGGTGTTTTGGTGATGTGCATTAAGCTTAGGAGGCAGTAAAGGCTCTGACAGGTGGGATGAGGGCAGGGGCACAAGTGATCTTTACTTAAGCTCAGGGAGGAGCAGGAGATGGTGGCCAAGAGCTTAAAGGTATTTGATGAAGAAGTGAGTTGTAGCACAGACCTAACAGTGGGCAAGGGTCCCTCTCAGGAGAGATGGGAAAGCCTCCAGTGGTGGCTTGAGAAGACTTTATTCTGCAGCTGAGACAATTAGGGAAGCTGCAGGTAAGATGCAACATGGGGTTCTTTCTTGTTGTGGTGCCTTTATTCAAGCTTGGTCCAAAGGCTTGTCAAACTTAAATCTGTCAAGTGAAGGGGAGGGAGGTCTGGATTGAGAGGAGGGACTCAGCAGTGGGGTACTGTGGACATGGAGCATGCAGTGCTATTAATGCATACCAAGGAAAGGGTACAGCTTCTGGGAGAGGTTTTGATTCTCACCATAGAAATAACGTAGTTTGAGATGCTTGGCTGAACTTACAGTTCCTGCTTTGCAAATCAAGAGTAAGAACTGATGCAGTTAAATTCAAAGAAAAGAAGGACAGAAGAGTTAAGGCTGCAGCAGGTGTGGCTGCATTCCCACCAGAGCCAGGGCAGCCCAGGGAATGCAAAGTGGCATAACTGTGTGGATTTACCAGAAAGGTACACAAAACTCTGTAAGGCCAGGCTTTCCAACAGAAGTTTTGGTGTTTCCCTCTCTCTCTCTTTTTTTTTTCTTTTTTATGAGACTCATAGTTGCAAAAAAATAAGAATTCCTTGGTAGACTTTTTAGTGTGAGAAAAATATGTTGACTTAGGTTTGATAGATAGAAAAGACAGATGTAGATTGATTGTGTGACCTCCTAGAGTACTAGAGAAACATGTCACAAAAGCTGTTTCATGTATGAAAAAGTATTGTCATCACTTTTTTTAGCCTTAAAACTCCAACAGAAGAATCAAAATGTGCTCTGGTATTTTGAATGTTCTTGGTTATGTGGGATTGCCACATATTTCAAATGAGGTCTCTTAAATAGGGGTAAATTATTGACTCATCTGTTGTGTAGCTCTCATCCTAGCCCTGCCTGCCTTGTTTACCAGGGACCAAACACTGCCTGCAGGTATACACAGCACATATTGATTTTAATGTCACACTAACACATTGCACACAAACACCATAACAGCCCTTGGAAGCAGACCAGCCATGGTGCCACATGAATATTTTCTCACACTATTCCTTTGGCATGCAGGGCCTGAAGTGGATCTAACCTTGCAGAGTCTCTGTTTCTATTTGGTGGGGGTAAAAACAAAAATCTGAGGTTTAGCTCTCCAAACTGCAAAGATTGTCTGGAAATTGTGCCCTCAGCATAATCAATGCAGCTGTATGCCTTAAACCTGCAGGTAGCTCTAAATCATTTCTTGCAGTGCAAATTAATATTTGACAGAAGAATCAATTTTAAATTGCTAAAAGACTGTTGGCAGTAACTGCACAGAATTGGGTCCTCCTTGCTGCTAGCTATGGTGTAGCATAAAAAAGCTCAGAAAAGTGAAGGTCACTTTTTCTGCATTGCTTGAGCAAAAAGGTAAGCCTCTGTGCTTTGCTTTTAAGTGAAGCAAATAAAATCTTTTTTTCCTCATAACTTTTAATGAACTATCAAAGCTCGACAGAAGTCTAAACGAAGCATCTGATCTTGGCAGCTCTTGCACTGCAAAGCTAATCGTCCCCTCTGGAGAGAGTGACCCCCTCTGTCTATATAGCTATCCAACACCTTAAAACCAGGTTTATATCCTCCCTGATAAACTGTTTCAACTAACCATAGACTAAACTGTATTTTAAACCCAGGGGAATCAGAAGTATTACATAAAGTAGAACACCTGGTAAATGTTTTTGTTTTAGCATAGGAAATACTTTCACCCTTCATAGTCCCTGATTCCATGGCTTGGGTTTGGCATACTCAATGTCTCGGTTCTCCCTCCTCCTGAGATGACTGATGAGACTAAAGAAATTCCTGAACTGTGGGGACTTCTGCAAGATCTTGGGCACCAGAGCACAGCAGCATTGCTCAGCAGGGAGATTCTTACCAGGAAACAAAATTAAGAGCTTCAATTTCCTTCTGAAAGGCAGAGGGAATCTGCATTTAACCAATTCCTTCAGCATTCTGTTTGGCTTTTAGTTCAGCCAGCCCCTGGACTGCAATCACCAGCACTCTGGGCAATGCCATTGACTCTGAGGACTGCCCTGGAATGTAATGAGACTGCAGCGTATTGAGAATAATAATGCACATCATACCCCTCATCTGCACTGTGCTGTTCTTTTCTATAAAAGGGCAGGGACTCTGATTTATGTAGCTTCCTCTAAAGAGACATATTGGGTCTGACTGATGTGAGATTTGAAAACAGCAAAAAGTATAGCTGTTAAGCATACATGGAAAAATCACCTCTTTCTTCCTGTTCTAATCAATGGGCTGTCCACAAATGCATCTGCAGCTTCTCATGTTGGTGTTTAGTTGATTAAAGATTTGTATCTGAATCAAACCCCAAGGGCCAGATTATCAGCTGGAGTTAATGAACATAGTGCTATTGACTGTAAAAAAGCTATCAATCACTTAATAGATGCTGATGAATTTACTTTGAGTCTGAATAACTCCATGCACCTAAGATCTGAGTCTGACTTCCACAACCACTGTCCTGGAGATAGTGAAACTGAACTTTGCACGTTTTGGGGGAGGTTAGACATTCTACACTGTTACATTTTGAGGTTTAACTTAACTGAGCCTTTGTCAGAAATTCAACGTTCAGAGTTGAGAGCCCAGTTTTTTCACCTCCCCGTCCCAAATAGCTTTGTTTTGCTGTTCTGTTTTGTTCCAGTCTTCCTGGGACTGCAGACTCAGAAGGGTAGGAAACTACCCCAAGCTGTACAGTGCCCTCTATAAAGAGGCTCTTGCCTCCTGAATTACCGTCTTGCTGTTACCTGAACATGGAATCATTGAACACTTGTGAGAAGCTGACAGGGCATTCACTGAAGTGCCCTTCATTTAGTTAGTCATTTGCTTGTCATAGTTTGTATTCAGGAGTGACTGGGGGAAGGGGGGGTGTTCTTGTTTGCTGTAGCTGTTTTCACATCTGGATATGATTCTCCCAACCCCAAATGGCAGAAGCAGAGCCTGGTCCCTGAGCTCCCTCTAATCTCTGGAGCCTCACGGGGGTTTCCTTCCTCACCACATGCAGGGCCTGAAAACCCTGCTGTGGTCCCATGGCTGTGCCGCAGGGTCCTGTTGCTTCCCCTCTGCTTTGGGAAAGCCTGCAATCCTACCTGCAGGCCTGATGGCAGCTTTGTGCCCGGTTAACACGTGCAGTTCTCTGTGTAAACCCAGTCCAACAATGCGGTTTCTGCCAGGAGGGCACGGGAAGCATCTCATAGCTACTATGCTAACAACACTAAACAGAAGGTTTGGGGTGTTGCCGATCACCATCCAGTGACCTTTTGATCCCATTGCCCTGAATGTGTATTAGGTTAGTAGGCTGGCAGCGCAGTGGCTGTGGGTGAGCACATCGCGTCTCCAGCAGTGCTTTGAGGACAGCTCCTTCCCTTCACTGGGTGTCATCTGGGAGGCAACAGCACGCTGCTGTAGTGAGAGCCTGCGGTAATGGGCACTTGACATTCCAGATTTCGTGGGTCTGTTATAGCAGAGATGGTTTGGGAGGCAGAGAGCATCTGCAAATTCAGCTGTGAAGATGTGATTGAGAGATAATAATGATCAATAACATAATAGCTAATAACACTTGAGGCACCTGGGCTGATAAGAAACAGCCTGGTTGTGCAGGCAGAGCTGGCATAGCCTGTGTAGTCACTTGAAACAGATGGGGGAGCGGGGCAAATATTCAGTTTACATCAGTGTGGCTTCTGTGTCTGCTAAAGCTACAGTCTTGTCTCCTGGGTATTTTTTACACTGGAGTTGAGATATAGGGAATAACAGGCTCTATTGACAGCCCTATGCCCTGAGGGGATGAGTGCTCAAGGTCTGGATGTTTAAGCAATTGGAGGATTGTGCATGTGGAAGCCAGAGAACTCCTCACCAGGAGCAGTCACCCTTGTTTCAAGGGCAAGTGTTTCTTCGGTGTTTCTCTTCCGTATCTCCTAGTTTCTGCCTTCTGATTTCTAAAGCTTTCTGTCTTTCACTGAGGGTCTTCAGCTTGTTGCAGAGAAAGTGGCTGTGGTCCGTGATGGTATATATGGAAGAGTGTTCTGTGGCTGAACTATATTGCCACTCTGCAGCAAACAGAACTTGATCATCAATGTCAATTTTTTGCGGTTTGTTTCAATGAAAAGAAAAAAGTGCACTGCTGCTTTAGCTGCATTATCTTCAGTATCTTAGAAGCAATATCTTCAGTTCTCCTTAAATTTACTCTTAACTGCACCTTATGCTGCATGTAGAAATAATTAGATGAGTGAACATAGGTTGGTTTAAGGCATTAATAGCATATCTTGAACTCTTCAGATGTATCCGTATTCAGGATATATGAGGTGAACAGTTCAGTGAGTCCTGACAGGTCATTTTGGGTTAGTTTTGTTTGTTTGTTTTTTTTTTTTTTTAAATGGAGAACCTGAGACTTTTCAATGTTGTTTTAAAGCATACCCTATGAGGGTCTTCTCCACACCATTCCTTCCAGTGAGCTAATGAAGTTATCCCAGTGCTTTAATACCTAGTTGCATTCTCATTTGCTGAATCTCTTTAAAGAATGTGTCTTGCAGTGAAACTGTACAACTAAAGTAGTAATTTTAAGAAGGGCAAAACTAACAGCAAGCCTATAATTATCACCAGGCAGCATTTCACTATGCTGGAGGTTTCAGACAACTGCATTTAGATTAATTTGTAATACTATTCTTTCTGGTAGATAGAGCCTGGAAAGACCAGAAATAGATACAAGAGGAGTGACCAACCATTTTGCTTAGTCTTTATACCATTAGACCACTGCAAAATCCTGGTCTTTTTGAAGTCACTGGCAAGACTTCCATTGATACTGAAAGCTTTTTTCCCTTGGGGAAATTCCTCAAAATTCTCAGCAGAAAAAAAACCTTGAGAAACGAGTTTGTGCCAACTTGAGGCCCAGTTAAAAACCAGGATGCCTTGTACGTCGCATCCTATAGGAAGAGTCTTCAGGTGTCTGTCCTGCTGTGTTTGCAGGATGAGCTGGTGGGCAGCGACATATCATCTGGGGTAACATTCCTTCAGCATCAGGCTTCCGTGTAGGAAGCCTCTGGCACAAGTTCAGAACATCTGAGGTCCAGAGAGAAAAGCCATCACTCTGGTCCTTGAGGACTCCTTGGACAGGTCCATGTCCAGCATGAAGCTCAGAGTGAGGTGACAACCCTGTGACTGGGCATGTTGTAAAGCATTTATCTTTAGACGTGTCATGCACACATCCCCTTTTGCTGCTGGGACACTGGGGCACTGTTGACTCAAGAAGGCAGTCTGCTGTTCACTCCATCCTCTTTCTTCACTGCAATCTTCTGGACAGCACCTGGCAGGTCCCCAGTGGATTTTCTCTCTCAGTTTCTTAAAACATGTTTATAAACCCTTATGTATGGAGGTGCTACTTTTCATGCATTGTTTCTGGCAAAGTGAATGCGTGGCCCCAGCTGAAAACTGCATGGCTGAGCTAACAGGGACCGGTATTCATGGATTAGCCCTAACTTCAGCTTTGCCTCCTGTGCCTTCCCAGGCAGACATGCCTGTATACATAATTTCAGTGGGAAGAGCATCCTTCAGACTACACTGGCCTCCTTCCTGTTTGGATAAAGCTACAGAACACTGAAAGGAGTGTGTCAAAGGGATATAAATAGACAACCTTTCTGAATGAAAATTTCTCTGTCATCTATAAAACAACAGCAGTGAAAAACAGTCCAGGGATATGTCCAGATGCTCTGTAACAGATAACACAGGAGCCATCTATCAGCACTGCCTGTTCACTGCTATTTCTGGAGTGCCTTTGAAACCAGACAAAAAGTTTTATTCTGATAGAATAACCCAGAGCAAAATTAAAAATCTCTAATGATTTGAACTCAATACATTTGCATTACAAATAGAGCTCATACCTTATCTCATTATCACCAAATCAGACACTTCACTCCTTACTGACAGTTTAGGTTCCTTTACTACTGGCATGACTTTCCTAAACCTTTCCTTTGGTTTCCAAGTCTGGTCCAAGAAGCATTTTAAGACACATTTAGCTCTAATGCCAATGTATGGAGGGCTTAGAAGTTCTGTTACTTCTATTTCAACTAGGCTATATATGTTAGCAATAGAATCTCTTACACAGAGCAAGACAGAAGTTCCTTGGTTTCTTACCAAAAGATGTTTGGCTAGAGAATGCAAATGCTACCAAGCCAATGAGTCCAAGAAAATGCTGAACAGCTAGTAGGTGTTTAAAAACTCTTATTTCTAGCCATAGGCAAATGAGTTATGGAGACAAGATCTCAAGAACTGCTGAAACTTTCTATAAGTGTTGCTTTGTGGTGCTTCAATTTTCCCTCCACCCCTGGAAACAAGAGCTGTGCTATTCCAGCAGCATTTTGAGGCACCATTTTAACTTCATTAAATACTGTCATTTTTTACATGTACATTCCAAACACTTTTATACTGAGCTTCCTCCTACTTACCCTGCCACAGAGACACTAGCTACAGTACTCTGGGAGTGTAAATACCTTCACTGCTGGTTTTCAAACATCTGGCATTTAGGGTTCTGCTCACTCTGCGCTTGTTGCCTGTTTTTTCACATAACATCAATATCTGAGAGCAGCTGTGGGAGGTCAGTGTCATCCAAATTGGTACTTTGGCCCTTGGTTTGGCTGTCAAAGAAGCAAAACTTGCTGTGATTTAATGTTTAATGCATATGATCTTGCAGACAAAAATGGTAATAAATCAACATTGATAAGAAGAGATACAACTTCATGGTTCAGTGGAAAGTGTGTCCAATGGGTATAAAAGTAATAATCTACACTATTCCTATATTGTTTTCTATTTTTCTGTCAGTACTGTCTGTCCCCAATATTTAAAACATCATCAGAAATGCCATCATCTTCATGACAGCACATGTAAACTAATTATCTCTGTTTCCTAATTTTTATGCCTCTAGGATTTTTGCCCATAGCTAAATGACCCAGAAACTTGTAATTAGGAGGTGGTAAAATAATGCATATTGTAACTGAATAATGTAACAGCATAGACACTTTGAACACTTCAAATACTGACAAATAATGGTTTGTGTTCTGTGAAAGGGCAACACATTTGCTCTGTAACACTTCTCTGAATTCTTCTTCATCCAGTGTAGCAAGCTTTGGTCCTACTCTCCTTCCTATAGAAATGACCAGCTGAAAATTAGGTAAAAACTTTCTAGGACAAATCAACAAGGGGAGAAAAAAGCCCGCTGAGGGTATTTTTGTACTGAGCAGAAATTTTCCTGGTTTCCTATTATGAGCCTCAGTAGTGCTCTCATTTAATACTTGGCAGGTTGCTCCATGCAGACTGTTAACTCATGACATGCAGAGTTAGAAAACAGGTTTTATGTTGCTGGACTGACTCTGCAAAAGCCTGCTACATCAAACCCAGGCTCTGTCTAGCCCTGCTCAGCTGTGATTCAGCTCTTGCTTTGTGTTGTCAGCAGAGTCGGGCTAAAATGCATTTGGTTAATGAGTATGTTTGTGTGCCAGTTGCATCATGATTCAAGTTTGGCTCACACTGGCCCTTCCTTTTGTTCTGGTCTGTTTCCATTGCTGGGAATACAGAAAAAAACCAAAAACAACAACAACAACAAAAAAACCCAAACAAACACAAAAAACTTGGCAGAAATTTTCCCAGATTCTCACCTCTTTTGAACTAAGTGGAAAATGAGGACAATACTCAGCTGTGTTCATAACTATAAATATCTTCTAAAATGAAAGGTAGGTTAAAACTGCAACTCAGGTTTTGGCCTGAAAACTCCAAGGCCTGAGAACCAATTTTACTGACTTGTGTCTCAACAGTGTTTGAGGTTCCAAACAAGAAACCAACAGTACCAGTACTGAATAAAATCTCCATGTAGGATGGTCATCTACATAAGTGAATGAGTGAGAGTTGCTGTTTGCAGCATCTAGTTTCTGTGGTTGTAGTATAGCAAAATCATAAGCACCTGCAATAAGTAGTGGTGGGCCATCCCTGTGTTAGCTCCTAATGGGGAAAATGGGGCTCTTGACATGGTTCCCTGGTGACTGGCTTTTCTATATACTTGTTAGCAAAATTTTTTACTTTCTCTTTGCCTGTGAAATGACCTGGGTTTGATCCTTGAAGAAGTAAATATTGATTCAAGTAATTTGTTGCCAGTGCAGGGCTTGCCTGTATAATAGTTTGATGCTTCTGCTTTGGGAAGGTTTGCTGCAAATTTTAGCACTCACAGTAATAGTGTATGCATGCACTCAGTATACTACAGATCGTGGAATCATTTAGGTTGGAAAAGATCCTTAAGATCATAGAGTCCAACTGTAAACCTGGTATTTTGAATTCCACCCCTAAACCCTGAAAATGCTAGAATTAAGGACTGAACTGAATAAGTATGACTGGCATATGGCTGACATGAGTTTGAGGGTAGTCATTAAAGTCTGTCAAATAATAATTCTTGGTTCTTTTTAATAGCAACCTTCCTTGTTTTCTCTCCTGCAATTCTGGGCAGCTTCATCAGCTTAATGCTTCCCTTGGATGGTGAAGGAGGCCAGAGAATCTCCCAGGTCTGCAGGAAGGTGACAATTAGTCAGACCTAGAGAACTCAGTCTTTGATTCACCAACAGAGACAATATTTGTGAGAGCACTTCAGGCTTCCTGGCATCTTGGTGCTAATATGACTCAGACTGCACTAGATAAACCATAAGTATTCCAGGAGTTTCACTGGCATTTTCTGCAAGTTTAAAATGTATTTGCTGCTTTTGTGACAAAAGTGGAAACTACAGAGCAACCCTTAGCACAGCTGGCAACAGAAAGGAGTTTTGCAGGAAAGCAGCTGTGTTTTTTAAAGAGTTCCTGTAACCTTGCAGGCAGAAGATAAAAAGAAAAAGGAAACTGGATGTAACTCTGTTGTGCTAGGCTGTATTTTTTCTTTAGACAATTTAAACTTTAATAAATACTGTCCATTTAGATTGTACACATGGTAGCATTGGCAGCTTTGGAAAAGACATAGTAAAGATGTAGCTAAAAGGTTAGCTCTGGAAAAACCACCACTTACAGGATAATGGGCTGTTAGTGCCTTCAGCTTGAGTATATTGCAATGACCATTATTTCATGGTTGAGCTAAAGAAGGCAACTATATTGCTGTACTTTAAAAGTTGTATTTTACCCATCAGGAAAAGTAAGATGAAAAATCTTAAGGTAAATCTGAATTTAGCACGACATCTGCGGTAGCTGCTGATGGACTACCTGAGAACAAATGGTACTAAGTATTTCTGGGCAAAACAATGATTTATCACAAGGCAAATGTTCAAAGCCAGTTTGCAATCCATAGATTTATCTTTGGTATATATTTTACCCCACTAAAGTCAACAAACAATACAAAATAGGAGTGCAGAATTGTTTGGGTTTTTTTTAACATGATGAAGCATGAGCTTCAGAATATTAGAAGCTGATGAAACTAGGCAGTTACTTCTTTCACTTGAGTAAGACTGCCCCTCACTTTTATAAATTGCTCAGTCAAGCCCAAATATACATTTTTCCAAATTTTGTTGAAGATCTTCCTGTTCATACTTTGAGAGATTTTTTTTTTCTTTCCTCTAGATGCAGTTCACACAACCATTTAGTGGTTGGGTGTGAAATGTGACTCTGGAGTTCATCTAGACCAACTCCCAAACTCAGAGCAGAGTCACCTAGAGCAGGTTTCTCAAGGCACTGTCCAGCTGGGTTTTGAATATCTCCAATGATGGAGACATCACAACCCCTCTGGAGAACCTGTGCCAGTGTTTGACCACCCTTACAGGAAGGAAAAAAAAGGTATATTTATGTTTGAATGGGATTTTATGTACTTCTATTTATGCCCATTGCCTCTTGTCCTACGCTGGATAGCACTGAAAAGGGCTGGGCTCAATCCTCTGTATCCCTTCCCCCCATATCTGGTATTTTAGCACATTGATGAGATCTTCCCTCAGCTGTCTCTTCATGTGGCTGTATTGTCCTAGCTCTGTTTCTCCATGTATGACAGATGGTCCAGCCCCTTAATCATATTCTGGCCTGTTCTCTGGTTTCACTCCAGTAAATCCATATCTTCCTTGTATGGGGAGCCCAGGACTGGAGTCGGCACTCCATATGTGTCTCACCAGTGCTAGAGGAAGTATCACTTCCTGCTGGCAATGCTCCTCCTAATGCCCCACCACCAAGAAGGTGGTGGTCTTCCGTGTCACAAAGGCAACTTGGTGTCCACCCAGATCCCCAAGTCTTTTGTTGTAAAGCTTCTTTACAAACACCTGGCCCCCACCAACTACTGAGGTGTAGGGTTGTTGCTCCCCAGATGCAGGAGTTTACACTTTGCCTTGTTGAACTGCAGGAGTTTTTGGTCAGCACGTTTCTCCTGCTTATTGAGGTCCCCCTGGGTGGAAGTACAGCCCTCCTGAGTATCAGCCATTCCTGTCAGTTTTGTGTCATCAGCACACTTGCTGAGGGTAGACTCTGCCCTGTCATTAAAATCATTAATGAAGATGTCTAACAGTACTGACATCAGCATCCTCTCCTCAGATACATTGCTAGTGAATGGCCTCCAGCTAGATTCTTGCCACAACTGGATTTTGTGGTCATGACTCTGAGTGTAGCAGTTCAGACAGTTTTCAATTGACTGTCCATTTAACTTGTACTCCATCAGCTTGTCTAAGAGGATGTTATGGGAAACAGAATTGAAAGCCTACTACAGCCCACTGAACAAATAAACAACATCCTTTTCTCTCCCCTCTCCAGTTGTCTCATTATTATCAATTGGTCAGGTTTGCTTGTCCCTTCAGAAATCCTGCTGACTATCATCTTGTCCTTTGTTTAGAAATTACTTCCTCTATCACCCTCCCAGGCACCAAAGTAAGGGATACTAGCTTGTAATTCTCTAGATCCTCTTTCTTTTCCTTCTTAAAGACAGAAGTGTCATTTATTTCTATCCTCAGGAACCTCTTCTGAGCAACACAACCTTAGAATGATCAGCAAGAGGGGCCCCACTGTCATGCTACTTGCTAGCTGATTCAGCACTTGTGGGTGCATCCCATCAGAGACTATGAAATTAATGTATGTCCAATTTGTTCAAATATCCCCTAACTTGATCCTCTTCCACCAAGGCTAAGTCTTCGTTGCTCCAATTTTGCAGATCTCAGGGGCCTTGGATTACTTAAAGGTGGTCCTACCTCTACAGACTGAGAAAAAAGATTCTGTATACTCCAGGCTCTTGTGTGTCCTTTGTCACCAGGTCCTCTTCCCCTTGCTAAATTATGTTGCCAAGTGATATCCTCCCATGGGCTTATTTTAAAGAAAACATGTAGAGTAATACCATGAATATCACTTGAGCAATTTGTACTGTTATTTAGCTGTTGTGCAGCAGTACAGCAAAGCATGCAAGTTATCGCTTTGTTGTCAATATTGTTGCTCATGTGCCCAAAGTTAAGCATGTATTTAAAAGCTTTGGGAAATGGACCTTTAATTTCTGTCAATGTGAAATGCTTGAAACACAATCTGCTGCTATTTAAATCGTCTGAGACATCTACAGAGTACAAAATTGGACACATTCAAAGATCAATTTAAACAATTGCTGCTAGCAAAGGAAAATGATAGAAAATAGTGGTGATTTTAAGGACCAAGAGCTAGACCAGACTGCCATTCTCATGCTTGGCATGTGTTTTGCAGAGCTGGAAGTGTGTGTTTGGGTGCATTTGGAAAAGGACTGTATATAGCCTGAAATAGCGTTCTTAAAACACAGAAGACTTATTCAGAAAAACTCAGTCTTCTTGGCTCTGAGCCTCTTTTCTACAGATAAGGAGTTGCCTTTCCTATGAGCACTGATACTTTCAGCTATAGGCATTCAAGTTTTGGTTTTATGGGACCTCAAATGTTTTCCGCGCAGCTTGGTAACACAAAGCACACTTCTGAGTGTCTTGCTGAGTTGGCCAGTTCAGCATCCTTGGTGAGACTTTGCTGTGTATATTGGCCCATTTCTTTGTTAGCATCTCTGCTAGGATGCATGGATTTTGATTGTAATGACAACTTTTTACAGGGTACAAAAGGAGTTTAGCTCATTCCTGTAAATATGACTGATCTGGAGTCAGAAATTAGTGTTTTCAACTTTGTGATACTGATGATGTAATTTAATTTCTTGAGGTGGAGGAGTTGCCTTTCTAAATTGTTTCTGGCAAGAGCTGGGTCTTTGCACTGCCTCTGCCCCACTGGGAACCATGGCTTTTGCCTAATTTGCTACTTGGAGACTAATAACAGTCAATTATTGTCATGGGACCAAGATCACAAGTCCCTGTTCTGAAAAGCAGCAGAGCAGCTACCATGTGCCATCAGAGTAATCAGTGCTGGCTTTTGAGAACAGCTCTCCCCAAGAGATTATAGAGATGACAGCCTGACCTCAAGTTGTTAAGGGCTCTTGTGTAAAACAGAGAGATTAGTTTGATTTATATTAGCTCTGGTAGATTCCAACCTGGCTGTTTGCATCCTTCTTCCTGAAATTACCTTTGAAGTTTCAGTGAGACTTGGTGTAACAAGACTCTGCCACTTACCATCATTCTGCTATCATCTTCTGTCTTCTCTCTGAAGCAGGGCTGTGTGAGTGTTAGAGTGGTTACGCTGTGGTTGAACATGAATTGACATAAAAGTGCAGGCTTCAAATTTTTGCAAATGCCTTGAGGTTCCTTGAGATGAAGAATATGAGGAAAACAGAAGCATTTAACATTGTTCATCTAGGGATGCTTTTACTTGATTAATATATGCATTAGTAGTGCTATCAATAGCACCATCTACTGCATTCGGGATAGCAGGACACAAGACCTGCATTATAATAGGAGAGATGACTGGTGAAATGAGGGCACCTAAAGAGGCTTTTCTCCTCATCTCCTGGCAGCAGTGATGCTGGAGAGCCACTGCACCCACTTGTATTCTCACTGCAGGCAATCTGCTGGGAGTCTGTATGGTAAATCTCTTGTCAGTGCTCTGCAGATCTATTTCAAAGCTATTGGGGCCCTCTTTTCAGATGCATATCACCACAGCCTCCCATATGAGTTGGTAACAAATACCAGGAATAGTCTTTCTTCCAGCACTTTGCCTAGTCTTCTCCACTTGCCTTTGTTAGTATTTAAGCCAATCTGGGGGCCAGTATCACATTCTCCTCTTTGCTGCCAACCCACTGCATCTGCCTCTCTGCAAAACCATCACAACATGATTTCCTTTCTCACCCCACTACCAAGATACAAGAGTCGATCTTCTGAACCTGGGGCGAAGTCAGGCGAGGCAATAGAGATGAGGAGACATAGATCTCTTCAAGCATATAACCTCTGCATCAGCTGACCCAAACTACAGTCATGTGCTGATACAAGCCATTGTGCATTTTATTAATCATATCATTTACATGTTTAAATAGGAGACTGTAACAGTCCACAGTTTGAAGAGCTGCCAGAAAGTCAGGAGATGACAAGGGGCCTGTTCTTTGCACAAGTTAGATTAATGGCAAGCTGCCTATTACGCAATCTGTAATTTCTTTTCCCCTCCCAGGATACTATAAGACTCAGACCTCTTGGCTCTACAGAGTCATAATCCCTTACGTAGTTCACAAAAAGGAAATTTTACCCTGAATAGTGTTGTGAAGGTTCCTGGATGCTCCAGCTCCACTCCTGATTTTGGAAAGCAACCACCTTATTATTCACTCTAGCTTTAGCCTCATGTTAAAAGGAACAAACTTTTTTTGTTCCTCTGTTTGGCATTTTTGTGTTGTTCCAGGACAGGATGTCTCACTTAGAAATCTAATTTTTTTAAAGAGGAATTCAATTTCTCACGCTGCTGCTAGTTGCTCTCCAGCATTCACAGAGCCACTGCTCTGCCCCAGGGAACTGAAAGATTAAAAAAAAGCCAGAAATCATAGGCAAGGAAATAAAATAATCACAAATGGCCAGCATCAACATGGGAATGAGTACCAGGAAAAAAAGCAGTTGTTTCCAGCACTGCAGAGCCAAGGACACCTGGCATATGGACATGGATTTTAAGGGTGGAGATACCGGTGTCCGCAAAGGGGTGAGCCTACAGGCCTACCAACCCTGCAGGAGGGCATGAAAATTACCTGTTTCGCCATCCTTAGCTGACCACAGGAACCTAATGTTGCTGGGGCTCTTTAGACTAGCAGAAACAAATGACTGGGTTCAGCAGCGGCTGTGGTTAGGGAATGGGCTGGGATGGGATGAACGGAGGGATGGTTCCCTTGTGCTCCTCTGAATCTCCTGCAGGAAATATGCCAGCCTGACTGTCCAGCACAAGGCTCAGGGTGAGACACTCAGTAACAGAAATGAAAACACTCCTCGTGTGGTAAATTGTCATGGGGTTCTTTGAAGAAAAATACTGTGTGATTGTGTCATTAAGGGCTGTATAATTATGCATCTGCCTTCGTGGTCAAGTTAAATCTGTACAGACGGCTCTTGTTTGAGTTCCTTCTCAGTTCTGAGTGATGCAGATTAAACAGTGTTCTTTTGCTGCAGAATTTGCTTTATAAATTTATGCCACAAGGAAGTCAGTAAGTGACAGCAGTTTAAAGATTTGCTTAAGAGAAAATTAAAATAGAAAAGGCAAATCTAAGCAAAACCACCAAACAGATGAAGAACATATCAGTTCTGTCTAGATTTAAAGATTAGACAGCTTCACAACTAATATCAAACAGGAGAAAAAAAAATTCAGGTGCTTACAAGACACTCAGAACCATGTCTGAATATTAATTATGAAGCTGACTTAAAAATTGAGGGGCTTCCATTAGCTATTACTAACTGTAGTAACAGTCTGATGGGGCAGCAGTGATGGTGTGAACAAGCACCTTAGTCCTTGGGAAGATTAGGTTATCCTATTTGTACTCGTCAATTAATTGGTTAACCTATGATTCAACATGTCTAAATCACTGACAAGTGCTTGTGAAGTATTTCAGCACTGCTAAGCACTGCTGAAGCACTTGGGCATTCACTGCAGGCAACAGGAGGAAATTTTGCCATTGAGTAGCTCCTGGGCTTGACAGGAGCTCACCTCCCCTGCTTCCCTATGCTGAACCTTCCTTTCTTCCCCATCAGCATACAGTGTATTTTTCAGCTCAGTACCTTCCTCCAGTCCCCTTGCTGCTGTCTTCTGAGGTTCTTAATCACAAATGCATCTGATTGGAATTATTATGAGACTTGTTAGCCTTTATTTCATTAATTTGGCTGCTCATGAATCAGGGTGGCTCGATAAAGGGGATTTCCTCCCTGTGGCCCAGAGCTGGTAGGCAGAGCCCTGGTGCTGCTCCCCTCTGGAGAGGGTTTGCTTTCAGTGCCCTGATGGATGCACGTTTCTGTCTCTTGCCAACCTCTGTAAAAAGCAATTGACAGCAAAGTTCAGCTTGGCTGCTGCAAGGCAAACTCCAGGCCCTTTCTTTGCACTCCTGGACAGGTGAAAATGTCTTCAGTCCATTGGCAATGACCTTTAAGTCTTCTGTGAGACCCCTGTGCTGATAGTGAGTGACTTTTCTTGCACGCCACTCTGAGTAAGGCAAAGGAAGAAGTTGCTTGGGTAGGGAGTGGGTTGAGCAAACCCATGAAGTTGGATAGATGAGACATGTGCCATTATGTGCTGTGTTCTGTAATCCAGTGTGAAAACAATTATTAGCAAGTACTCACAGCAGGATGTGTTATGAAAATTACCTTGTTGCTGCTTTCTCCTCTTCTGAATCCTGACTCTGCTCTAAGGGGCCTCATGAAGACTGATCCCAAGAGTCTGAGTGCACAGTGAGGTCCTTCAGCAAGTGGTGCACATCAAAGCTATATTCCTGTGCTGATATGTACCCCTGTACACCGTGTTGGCTTTTCAATATTGATTTAGCATTCACAGTGCTGGAACTGTTGTGTTACAGGCATCTACAGGGTACTTCTGGGAGCAGGATTCTTTGGAGAGTCTAAACTCCCTTGCAATTCCAGAACTGTCTTTGAAAATTTATTTAATGCTACCAGCAGTGGGTACCCCTGAGAGTGCTGCGTCAAAATGTCAGAAGGGCTTTTGTGGTCCTGTCTCTGACTGCCCAGGGTTTTGTGGTGTGCTGGATGATAAGCATCCCCTGAGGGGTCAGAGCCATAGGAGGCTGTTGTTTTCAGTTTTCACAGGGCATACTCTTTCCCTACTATTTCTGCCCCCAAGTTGCAAATGAAGTAGAGGGCAGCCTTGCTAGAAGGGCACTGCAGGATCCGTCTATACCTTCACTGTAAAATGGGGATTGTGCTCCTTTCCTGTCATGGTGAATACAACTATTCAAGGAAACTGGGCTTTATAATTCTTTCATCTGCATCTAAGCTATGTTGTTTTCATTGACCTTGCTTGGTGCCTGTATGACCCTTAATACCCCTATGGGTGGTGAAACGTAAACACAATTATCTGTGCATGGAGACTTTCCTGCTTCCACTCAGGACAGGCACAGCAAGTGGCAGTGAACCCCACTGCTTTATGTTCCCTTTTACAGGCAAGGGTGCTGTGACTCCAAATCATTAGGCACTGTGTGGGAGAGATACAGTAAAAATGATCTCGCGGCCTCTGAGCCAGCAAAGACATTAAATCAGTTGTCAGCTACAGCAGGAAAAGAAGATTGTGGGAAAAATAAACAAAACAAAAAATCCCCAAGAGGAAATCAGAGCAGTCAGTCATGTCTGAGTGAGATCTGTGCATGTCCTTTTCTGTCCAACCTTCTCTGACAAGCCTGCAGAGAGCTTCTGTCTCCACATCTTCCCCACAGAAACTGCCAGGCATGGAGAATCCTCTTTCTTTCCGCAGCAGGAAGCACACTGTGTATGCGTATAAGCGTGCAGGAATGGAGGGGGTTTTTTACTAGCTGACATTGCAAAGAAGCTGGATTACAAACCAAAACTGTGTATTGTACTTGGAACTCCTGAGCTGTGGGCAGTGTGAGACCATGAAATGAATGTGGCTGAGCACCCCCTGTACATCTTGCTGATAATCGAGCTTTTAAAAAGCTAAGCTGAATTCTGGGCTAACTCAAGCTTGTTGAATGCCATTTCCAAAGACAATTGTAGATGGCAAAAATGTGGAAGACCTGACAAAAGATTAATCTTCTCTGGGAAGAAAATTTGTTATTCCAGATGTATAAGATATACAGAGCTCTGTATGACTCACAGGATGAATGAGCAGGCAAGTAGGAGAGAAGGGTTCCGCTGCAGTGGATAAAACTTGATTTCTTCTTAAATAGAACAATTTTGTAATGGAATAATTGAAAAAAAATCCAAGTTTTTCAGTCTGGTTTTTTTCCCTCTTGAGTGGAATTATTTTTCAAATAGTCACATGTTTTTCACTGTGGCCTGGGTTCCAGAGATACCTCCTGTTTCATCCAACACCATCCAAGGCTAATTTATTGAAAACAATAACTTATTGTTATTTATTATTTTATCCTTTCATTCAGCATTATTCCATTAAGAGCTCGTGCACTGCAAAGTTGTGTTTGAGCTTTCTACAGCCAGATTCATCATATGGTTTACACCTTTGCAGCACTCACTGCTCCAGCCTAGCTACTGTCTGAGTGTGTCAGGGTCATTCACTGCCCTCTCCTCTCACAGACAGCCCATGGAAAGGTGAGATGGCAGAAGCTGGATGGACTCTCTGCTTCCCTTGCCTGGTCATCCTTTATTTGTCTGTCTCACCAAGGGTCTTTGACACTGAAGAAACCAGGAGAGGAGGCCATCGCCCAAGGGGTTTGCATCCAAGCAGATGTTAGAGCTGGGGCTTTTTGAAAATTCCCAGATGGACAACTCAATGGAAAACAGCTTATTGACTAAAGGAGCACGTTTGTGGAATATGTCTGCTTCCCAGGAATAAGCCCTCTTTTGCTGAAAAAGGGAAAGTCCCAAACTCAAATATATTTCAATTTGGAAACTCAGTTCCTGTAAAACAGTGTGACCCAGAATTGCTATGCCATGTGTCATTCCCTATCAAGCCTACCCTTGGACCACAGATGGGAAAAAAAATCTACTGGGTCCCCAGAACTGCTTCGTACTGCAACAACATTCCCATCACATAATACACTTTTACTCCTCCATACAAAAGGCCAGAACTCGGCTAGGTTTTAAATATTTGTATTATTTCCACCCTAAAATTATTCACAAGCCAAGGATGCCAGTTGGACTTTTTGCCAATGTTGTTCCATACATTACAACCCTCTCCTGTCTCTGGTGTTTATTATATTGTGGCAGTAAGCAATCATATTTGTTTCCACTCTTCATTTTCCAACATCAAACTGAATTTTCTCCTTTCTATTTGATCCTGCTAGTTCTTTTCTGCACTTGTCTTCATTTAAATTAGCCTTTCATGAAGCAGGACTGAACATGGTACTGCAGGTGAGCCTATGCCTGTACCTCAAACAGCAGAACTGATGCTTTACTGGTTCAGCTGGAACCCTGATTTTCATCAGGGTTCATTATCAAGTTGCAACCAAAGCAGATCTTGGACTTTCAGCTAAAGAAAAGGATATGAGCAGGGATCATCTGGCCAGAATGTTAATGAGCTGTGGTGGGGCAATTTTAGACTTGAAATAATAGATTTTCAGCTGAAATGGTGTGTGCTAACATTTTACAAGGAAAACAAAAATCATTTTCCTCTGAAGAAAACTTTTTTTTCCCCCCCTGCTGAGACTGTGCTGGGCTCTAGATCTTTCCTTGGTACTAGGCTTTAGGGCAGTGAACAAGCCCAATAAAGAAGTCTGTAAAACCTGAACAAAACCAAATTTACAAAATCTGGTGTGACTGAGTTTTGCGTGGCTCCAGGATGCACAGTTTCCAACCAGAACAGGTAATCAATGGTGGTGTTACAGGTTGCTTTCTGAAGGCCATCTGAGCTGACTTCAGCTGGGATGCTGATTTACTTCTACAGTAAATCAACTTGTAAATGCCATTCACTCTCAAAGTGATTATTTTACACACTTGGTAAATGCCTGATAAATTAAAAATGTAAATAAAACCAACTTGTAGGGCAACGACAGCCAGCACAAGATCTTCTTTCCTACCCAGCTGCTCTGCAGAGGATGGTGGCAATATGGCCTGAGATTTAACACAAGGGATGACTTTTGCTCTCCTTGTGGGCAATGACAAACTCCTCATAGACCAGAGACTCCTAAAGCAGGGTCAGATTTAATGCAAGTGTTATATGTTTGCAGCATGGAGCCTAAGTGCAAGTTCCCTCATGAGTGGTTTGTCTCCAGTGTCCAAATCCTGTTACGTGGGCTTCTCTGCTCATAGAAATTAATGGGCAGGCTCCTTTCCCTGTATCAGATGTGGCGCTCTCTAGTCTGGTACTCAGGGCCTTTATTTGTTATTTGCACAGACTTGTATTGTCAAGGCAACAAAAGACCAAACGTAGACAAGTTTTATTTAGGCCCAACCTATGCATTTCTCTCATACTGATCACACTTTATCCTGTGTATGATTTCTGTTACCTGCAAGATTAAGCTCACACACATGAAAAATGAAATCTCCAGGAGGAAATAAAAAAAAAAGAAATTAACTTGGCCTGCTGCATGTAGCTGGTCATTGAAAGATGAACATTTTTGATACACAATACTGAAGATATTTCCTTTACCAAAATGTGATAGAAAAAAAAATCCCCAAACCAAAAAAACACACTTATTGTCCTCCAATTTTTTTATTCTCTTCCCCATTTATGTCCCTGGGGAATCCTGGAAACTCTCCCTGCTTTCTGACAATTGCCTGGAGTGGCTGGAGCTCTTGAAATAGCAGCATGCCAAACATATTATGCTGTGTTGCAACCTTTTCACAAAGTCGAGCTCAGATTCAAGAGCTTGGATTCCCTTTTCAGTTGACTTAAGCCCAAATCTTCACTTCTGGCTAAGGCTGCCTCATTACCATGTGTTAGCTGAGCTCACACAATGTTGCCCAGTTCACAGACAGATTCTAGTAGGGTTTCAATTCATCTAAATCAAGGTTCCTGGACTGCATCAGGCACGGAGATGTAGCCAGACACAGAGGCTGGATTGTGCTGGTTTTCTAGGCCAGGAAACACAGACTGAAATTTTTGAGGGTTTTTGCATAGGAGAGACGTTCCATTAATATCCTTAGAATTGTGTCTGAACATCTTTGGAATAGTGTAGGCATCCCATCAATATCCTCAGAAGTGTGTCTGAACAGCAGCACAGGTTCCCACACTCTTGTCCCATGGGGATTCTATGTGTCTTTGAGCATGTTGCAGTCCTGCCAGCTGCTGCCTGCATCTGCCTGGTTTTAAAAATGTGTGCAGTTTTCACTAAGCATCATTTTTAGGACCACATAGCTCATGTGGGATAGGGCAGAAATGCTGTTCTCTTTTCTTTTACAGCTGGTGATCTTTAACAGTTTAATTGCTAAGGCTGACTCATAACCTGAGGTGAGGGTTGAGACTCGGAGAGAAAGAGGAAATAAACATTTCTTATCTGCTTATAAAGCTCACCACTATTCTTACAGGGTTTCCAATGAAGTCTTATTATTCTGCTGTAGGCTTGTTATGTTTTTTGGTACTCCAATCTTCCCATGTCTCCATGCTTCAACTGTTCCCTGTGTTTCTGAGTTCTTTATGAAATGTCTCAACAGCTGATGTTGAGTAAAAAATGCAACTATAATTTTTGGAACACAATGTGTTGCTCTTCCCTGCTCTGAGTTGGTGGACCAAATACATCGCCCAGCCTAACTAACTACACTGAAATATGTCTGTCTCGGAGGTGAAACAATCTGTGCAGTGGGTGTATTAAAATGTGTGTGCCCAAAGTCAGACCCTCGCAACCAAAGACCCCACTGAGACTGCCAGGGCAGCACTGTGCCGACAGCTCTTCTGGCAGTGCTTGGTTGGTTTTCTTGCTTGGTTTTCACTTATAGTTCTGATCCAAAACCTACCAGCAGTCCATGAAATTAATGGGATTAAGTTTAAGTTTCCCCTGCTAAAATGGGATTGAGTAGAGGATGTTGTTCCTAAAGTATGGCAAGCAAATTTCTTTAACTGGTTGGCACAATGCTGGGATGGAGACACTTTCTACACCAAGTGAAATTCTTTGGGACGCAGTTTTGCTGAGATTTTAGAAACAAGTACTTTGTTTTGTTTTGTTTTGTTTTTGTTTGTTTGTTTTTTAACCAAGCCAGGATTTTCCTTGAGTCTCTTATTGAGGAGGCAGGGGTCCGGCATGAGAACAGCAGCTGCCTGGCAGCAGGCATCCAGGCGAGAGGACATGCCTTGCGCATCCCCGCTGCTTGGTGCGCTGTGACACCGCGGGGTACCCCCGGCCACGAAGCGCAATCTCCTCTTGCTGCCTTGCACCCATCCCCTTTAGCCACAAGATGGAGATGTAAGCCC
The DNA here is from genome assembly GCA_013396755.1 of Sclerurus mexicanus. Classification (NCBI taxonomy): domain Eukaryota; kingdom Metazoa; phylum Chordata; class Aves; order Passeriformes; family Furnariidae; genus Sclerurus; species Sclerurus mexicanus. The sequence goes on from VWZF01001242.1 coordinate 87,399, forward strand.
GAGTTTAGACCAGGTATCGACATGCTTCTTCCCCTCAAGGAAAGAATTTCCAAGATCCTTGCCCACTCAGGGACCTCCTTTTATTGCTATTTATTTGGAGCCTGCATACTGGCAAGATACATTCATTCTTAAATAATTTGCTATTATTGAGGGATGTTTGGGTCTGAAAAAAATCTGTTTCTTAGCTTTGTTGAAATTAAAACATCTCTGTAATGTAGTTGGCCATAAACCATTTGAGTTCCTTGCAACTCCATCTCAAATTTTAAATCATTACAGCAATAGTAAGAGGCAAACCTCTCTCTAAAAATACCTGTGTGTCACTAAATATTAGAGATTAGTGAGCTAATGATTAGTCAGATAATAGCTGACTATTGATTTAGTCAGCTAAATCAAGTCTAAACTTATACAAGCTCTATTTTCTGTTTTCAACTTCAAGAGTCATCAGGTACCCACAAATGTTCTGTCCCAAGCAGCCAAGGGAAGAAATCCAGGCTAAAATGTGGCCTCGGGCAAACCCTTGCCCTGCAGATCTGATGTTTAGCTGGCAGAGGTGGCAGCTTGGCTGAAATGATTAACAGGCTCCATTTCATACCATAGTAATGGGCAGTCCCTGAAAGGTTTTGATAGAAAACATTATGTCACATGCATATTTATTTTCTGTATGTTGCTCTAATGAAGTGTCCCATTCCCTCTGAGCTAAAGGCAAGTGTTTAGAATACTCAGCCCTTCATTTAGCCAGCATTTACTTTGGCCTTGCACACATATAGGGGGGATGAAAGGGACTTGAGCACACACAATCCCATCTTTCATCATCCACGTTATGAGATAATACATCTTTTCCTCACCAGTTCGGGAACACTGCTATCTTTGTGAACAGCTATAATCACTCTCACCGGTCTGCTCCAGGGTGTAGGAGCTCTAGAGAGACCAAACACTGCAGCAATTAGAGGATATTTGTGCTTAGAGTTACCTGGAGGGGAGAGAGGGCAAAGAGGTGAGGTGAGGAAGAAAATGAAACTTCAAGTACCAGAAGCCACAAACATTGAAAAAAAATCTCCCCCTGCCCCAAAACTACTGTATCAAAATGTAGGTACTGGACACTTTTCATTGTTGGCCTACAATACAACAACATTTATTTATAAATCCTTTTTCCTATTTATCACCACGGATTATTTCTGTGCTTTATTTTGCAGTACTGTTTACATGGTAAGTACTTGTCATTCAGAGTATTCAATGTTCAGAGAAGTCACACACAGTAATGAGTGTCTCCAGCAAATATTGACTTTTTGTAAACAAAATTTTGTATAAATAAAGTGGGTTGTCAAAGACAATGTAGAGCTGAAGAACAACATTATTCAAGGCTTGGTAAAATGAAAAACTGTATTTCAAGAACAACAGTTGGGTTTTTTTTATGTTAGAATGATAACTTTCATATAAGATTTCTCTTTCTCCTGCATCCTCCTGTGCCTCAAAGGGAAAAGGTGCTGTAAAAACACTAAAAATTCAACACGCCATTTCTGTAGGGTTTACATTGGAAAAGAGTCACACAACAAATTACTGTCCCATCTTTCAGTGAAAGAGCTCTCAAAAATGCTAGTTTAATTTTCTGTCCTCCATGTGCTGCCTGGTGGATTTTGGTGTTTCTTCATTTGGATAACACAATGAAGGGAAAACGAGAGTTTCTAGTCCCCTTTGCTTTCTGGTTTTCATGCAGAAGTGCAAGGTAGCCATGTATTTGTTCACAAAAGCAACAAAACTCCACACACATTAGTACTGGTTTTAGGTAGTTAAGACATTTAATCCATTTACAAGAACAACACCCTGGGGAAAGTCATCCTTATTTTGACTCCAAAACCCAGTGTATTTTGGTCTAATGTCGCTGAAGGTCAGGCATTATCATTAACAAGCAAAGATCCACAAAAAACTGATCGAATTGGAGCTGCCAGTGAGAAGGCACATTTTGCCTGGCAAAGTTCGTTTATTTCCATATCCATTCATATTTATTTTGTGTTCTCCAGCCCTGGTTCCTCAGGGCAGCAGGATGCAGGGCCCTGCTGCTAGCCTCGACTGCTGGCAGGCTGAGCCCAAGTGCTGGTGTCATTGCTCCTGTCTTTCTTTGTAACGAAGGCATAGGCTGCGTTACAGAGGAGTAAAACCTTTAGGAGCAGGCTGGCTGTCAGACAGTTTGCACTGCATTTAGGCAGAAATCATGTAACATGCTTTATGCTTTTACTCTCCCACATAAGTTTAACAACCACGGTGTTTTTCAGTCTGACTTCATGCAGGCATAGCATTTTGCCTGGGCAAAAATAAATTGCTATGTTATAGTTTTGATTCAGGGAGGTGAGAGATTTCTCTGTTGTGCTACAAACCAGAAACTAGGATGGCAGCAGCAGCTCCTGCTTTTTGTGCTCTATTGCTGTTTTAAAAATCCAGTTTTCCCTGGATCATAACCTAAATTATCACACAGTCCTACAATGATACTCTTTCTCTGCACAGAAAAATTCCTTCGATCAACAAAACTTCAAATATCAGTTTTACATAGAAATGTTTAAATTTGTAAATAGGTAAGCCTGAAAAAGCTTGGTATTATTTGAAATAATTTTTTAATTAGCATGACTGTCTCCATCTCATTGATTCAGTAGGCTGGTAACCCTGCTGGCTTAAGTATACATTAACTTCATACTCAGGTATTTGATAGCTATTTATTTTTCCTTGATTCCTTATTCTTACAGTTGCACTTTTACTTAGTCTGAGCAGTTCAGTAATACCTTAATACTTCACACAGATGTCTTGACTGAAGTAAATCACATGCTTTTTATTGCATGCCTTTTTATTTTCTTTAAGAAAAGATGTCTTGTCATTGCTTTTTGGATGAGAAGTTCTGGTTAGTTACTCAATGGCAGATAAACCTGTCAGCCAGGTCACAGAATCACAGAATAGCCTGGGTTGGAAAGGGGCATGTTCCTCTAGAACAAGTTGCTCAGAGCCCCATCCAGCCTGGCTTTAAACACTTCCAGGACTGGGGCATCCATAACTTCTCTGGGCAACCTGTTCCAGTGGCTCAGAGTAAAGAATTTCCTCCTGATATCTAAACCTACCCTCATGTGTTGGTCTGGCAATTTCCAGCTGCTCTTGTATGTTTCTTGATTTCTTGGTTTGTCTCCTTCTGTCACCTGCAGCTGCCAGTTCTTACACTACCCAGGTCACTGGAGTATGCCCCACATTTATTTGGGCTGCCCTTCTCATGAGTGGCCTGGAAGGTCACAGCAAGTGTCCTGCAGCTGGTTACTTGGGCCAGCCAGGAGGAAACAGTAATGTTCCAGGATGCCAGAGCTGGCAGTAGACACTTCTTTCACAGCAGCCTTCTTTTATGTGGGCTGTTATGAAATGAGTGCTGAATTCTGATGTCGCAATGAAAATGATGAATAATAGTCAGGTTAAAGCAACATATGGCATTACAGAGACAATGGCCTTATTCACAGAAATGGTGTGAGGCAGTTCCTTTGAACTTCTAACACTACCCCAGCTGTTCTTCCCCTCTGGGAATGTTGTTTCAACATCTGAGGTTAAATGCCTTATTTGTAAACAAGCAGAAAGGAAAAATTCTGTTGATTCATTTTATTAGCCTCTCCTTTGCAATGTTTTTACATTAGCTTTTAGCACTAACACGGAATTAGAGAGTAAATGATGGAGGTGTGTATGCCACTAGAAAATATATTCTGTTGGCTCCTCTGAAAAGACAGGCATGTTAGAAAGCCATCAAGCAATTCTTGCACACAGATGATAAGAGTGTAGTTAAGAACTATCGGAAATAACTGTGTGACTCAAGGAAGGTAGGCATGGTATGTCACAAAAGCTAGCAAAATACAACTTGTGGGTCTTAACACATTTTTCATCAATCTTTCACAATGCTCTGATTTGAGCTCTCATGGCTCTAGACATAGTTTATGACAAGTTGCATAAATATTCATCCTGCAGTTGTTCTGTCCATGCAGTATAAAATTCCTCAGGAATAAAAAAGGGAAAATTGTTTGATGCAACGCCTTAGCGAGAAAACCTGAAATAGCATGATGGGGGTCATATACAGAGGTCTGCTTTTTTGGTGTTGGGTTTGGGGAGTTTTTTGTTTCTCTGTGATAGGCATGGCTGCTTTCTGATTTTTTGTTTTCTAAGTGTTTGCTGAATTGCTTACAGGAAAACAGTGGAGGTTTCCTGACTAGAGTGCAACCTACAATCAAATACCACAGCAGGTCTTGGCTGATTTCTGTGGTGCCAGAACTAAATACCGCTGTTCCCCATGCATCACCCTTTTCTTTTGAAGTCATCCTGAAGTGTGGTGATTCAGTAAAGGGAGAATAATATCAAGATATATAGAAAAATGTCCCTGTGGGAAGGGTGGAAGGTGTGGGAAGGAATGCATTTACTTCGGGGCTGGGGTTAGGAAAACTTCAGGTGAATCTTACTCTGCCCTGGACAGGGGTCATTGGCCCTGTGGGGTGCTGATGAGGAAAAGTTGGGAGAGGACAAAGGCATTGAGGAAGTTTCAGCATGGTTTTGATTCTTCTGCCATACAGGAGAAGAGTATACTGCTCTTCAGCTCTCTCAAGACTTTAAGCAAGTACAGAAGTGTCTTTATTAACCCACAGAGGTTCATGTTAACCCAGAGAAAAGCTACCAGCATGTCATAGCCCCAACTGCTCCAGTGAATTATCAGAAGTGTGACTTTCCAGGCTCTGATTAACAGAGGTTAACGCTTGTCTTCTGGTCTTGCTTTTTATAGAATGAGAATGCACCTGCTACCTCCCAACATGCATTTATGAAAACCTTAATGCTGCAGCTTCTGTTTACTACGAGTTCACTTCTGAACTCTTCACCCCCAGGTGAATTCTCCAGGGAGTGGCAGTTTCTCATCATTCCCTCTCTGGATTACAACTTGAAGAATGCCACTAGTTTTCACGGTGAGGCTGCAATTAGGCCTAAGCAGAAGAGAGCAGTGTGTGATTTCTGTGAAAAGTATATTAGAGGCTTACAGTAAAGAGGGGGATGAAGGAGGGTGTTATATCAACTCATTTTGAGAGTCCTGAAGTGAAATTAAAACACCCATGCTATCACTAAGTCTAACTTTCTCTTGTTAGTTTGCCAACTGGGACAGTAGTCAATTTGGATTAGCCTGGTTTACAGAGAAAAACAAAAGCAAAGCACCAGGGAGGAAGGAGACTGTGATTACAGTTCTTAATGAAATTGTGCATGAGAACTCAAATCTGCAGGTAGCATTTTCCTTGCCTGGAGGGGTCCATAAAATTTGCTTCTTCCTCTTGTTTTCTCTGCTTAGACAGACTTCCTTTTGTCCCTATACCAGATGGGTATTTCTGAGACACTTTCCAAAGACCTTTGCTCCCATCCTGATGCCGAGGCACGGCTGAGCAATGCTTGCGTCTGAGCTGATACAGAAATAAACACGTGGGTGCTTTCCTTCCATTAAAAAGTTAAGCATTTCAAACACCACAACAACTCCGCAGCTGTTTTGCAATGCACTTTAAACTGCTAGGCCAAACACCGCTTCCAGGCGGCGGTGACCGGGACGAGGGCGCCGGGGCAGTGAATCCCTCATCCCCCCACCGCCGTGCCGCGTCCTCCCCTCCACTTTCTGCTTTAACCTGTCTTTCACCAACACACCACCACACGGACAATCCAGGGCGCATTTTGCGCTGCCTCCCCCTCCGCAGGCGCTGCGGGCCCGGCTGCCCCCGGCGCGGGCGCGGCTGCCCCGCGGCCCCGGTAACGGCGCGGGGCCCCTCGGCCCGGCCCGGCCCGGCTCCGCCC
>VWZF01001242.1:93266-298384 GCA_013396755.1 Sclerurus mexicanus
GGATCCCCCTCCCGCACGGGACCGGGGATGGAGGCTGAGGGAGCCCCTCCCGCACGGGACCGGGGACGGGGGACGAGAGGCCGGGCTGGGCCCGGTGCCTTCTCGTCCCGACCGCTCCCCTCCTCCTCCTCCTCTTCCCCCTCTCGGCTCTCTCGTTTGGGGGAGGTGAAGATTGATAAAGGCGATTCCAGTCGGTCTTCTTTTTATTATTATATTTTTTAACCCATTATTTAGCCAGAGAGCAGCTGCGCTGCCGTGTTCCCCGCGTTGAGGTTGCTGGGTGAGCTGGAAAAGCGCGTCCCCGTGGTGTATAAATAGCTTTTCTCCATGTGTTTGGGCGGCACTTTTTGGCGGCATCGTGCGGGGATGATTAACTTGCTTTCCCAGTCTTGTGATCAGTAACAGTGGCATTAATGTTTGGACACGTTTTCAGTGCGTAAAATCGGATACGCCGTCTATAAGGCAACTTCACATTGAACGCTTTGTTGCGGAGCTGTTTTTCAGGGGATTTTGATTTTGGTTAGGTGTGTATTCTGGATAACCGTGAAATTTTTTTGTTCCTAGTTATTGCAGCCTTGCCACTCCTGAAACAAGCTCAAAAATTTCCTCTTGTTTCTGCAGACATGGGAAATGTCTGTTGGTTCTCATGCAGATTTAAATAGAGAGTTTCCCCAAGTAAGTCCAGCTCAGTTACTCAGGTTTTCGAATGCTGAAACAGGCTGGAAACCTGTAGCTGAGCAAGATGGTGAGACTAATTGAAGGCCTTAATTGGAAAAGCTCTCGGAGCATCACAGCTGCTCAGAAACTGCTCAAAGGGTTTTTGCTATCTTCTGAATTTAACCTAGGCTACATGATTTTTCTCTTGACGTGTCTCTGCCTGGAATAAAAATCATTTATTATTCATTTAATCCTGAGTGGGAGCATGTCTCTTTGAAAGAGATGTGGTATTTTAATGTCAGTCACGTTTTAGTTCAAACACTGGTGTGTGTACCATTTATCGTAAATATTTATAAAGTGGTCACAGTAATGCAATATTGCAATTCTGTTTCACAAACAGTAAAACATATTTATGATGTTTATGTAAGCAACATCTTTTGTAAATATCAGGTAAGTTGCATAGGACGTAGGTCTGTAGAACACACAAGTGCTTCAAATAGCTGTGTTTAATAGAAAAAGCACAACAAAGTGGGTGAACTGCTAGATCTTTTTATATCTGAAAAAAGGACAGTCATGCAGATGCTCGTTTACAGACTACAGTAAAAATATTGACTAACAAATGAAGTGATTTTAAAGGTTTGTTTAAAGTAAAACATGTATGCCATGCTAAAATCTGTCTTAACACAATACAATAAAGTGCCAAGACTTAGGCAAGAGTCTGAGCACTTTTTTGTGTTACCATACAGTATTCTCTAAGTTTCTACTACCAGTTTGTTAATGAAGCACAGTAGGAATAAGTTCATTTTTGAGCATCATGCCAGTGGTGGACAAAGAGATGGAGCTCTGTGGTCGCAGTGGCCTCCGGTTCCTGCAGCTCCTGCAGTGTGATCACAACTGTGGTGGGTGATGCTGCCTTAAACTCTCTTTCCAAATGTGCAGTGCTGTAAGCTAATTTAGATTTCTGCCTATTATCGATCCTATAAATTAATCATGTATTATTTTATTCCCCTGTGTTTTATTGAGCATGTTTTCTGTCACTGCAACTCAAAACTTGTGAGAATGTTTGCCTGTAGAAGAATGGATGAGATTAAGGGTTTATTGTGGAGTGTTTTTTCCACCACATCTTATTATGTGTTATTAGGTTACATAGTCCATTTCTAGTCTTAAAACCTCAGTAATTAAATTTCAGACTTAGCAGATACTAAACATAAAATCTTTCGTAAGGATCCATCTCACCTGACAGTGGCCAAAACGAATCCCTAGTGAACAGTATTTGAAAGAAGGGTGCAGTAAACCTCCCCAGAGTACTCTCCCTGACAGGCATCCTGGAGATAACCTTAACTAATGGTGGTGTGTTGGGATTGTGTTTGTCCAATTGCTTTTGTAACCTGTATGAACTCCATGAGCTACAGCAGCAGTCTCCTGTGAGTCCCAGTTACTCGGTACTCCAGTAGCAAGCTTGCCTACAAAAGTCTTTCTCCCTTAACTGCAAACCACCTACACTCTTGTCTTGTTCCTTTTCTAGTTTGTTCATTTTTCTTTTCCTACTGTACAGAGATTTTTTGTGTGGATTAAAAGAAAGTAAGACCCAAATCTCATTCTAGAGCATAAAAAGCCAGTTTTGATGGATGTGCTTATGGTGTGACCATGCAACCTTCTATAGCAAATGTGAGTAATCCGTGTTTTTTTCCTTCTGTTCCTTTAAGCAAAGCAAAACAGCGGTGAGATTGAAGGAGGACATGAAAAAGATAGCTGTGCTTCCACTAAACAAGCAGAGGGACACGACCTGTCCAAAGGTGTTTGGTGTGAGTCTTCTGGAGCTCCAGCAGCAGGGACTGAGCAAAAATGGTATCCCAATAGTTGTGTGGAATATAGTCGAGTACCTCACCCAGCATGGTAAGCGTAGTGAAGTTACTTTGCTTAGTAACACTGTTTGTGGAAGACTCTTCAAAGGGAAGAATCTGTCTTTTTTTGGGGCACTAGCCACAGGCAAAGCATATTACTGTAGGTAGTTTGCTCCTTTCTTTTTCTGCTTTGATGCTGTATTTTTTGTATGTTTATAAAGGTAAACTACAGTGTTAAGTAGCAACACGCTTTCATAAATGTTTGTTTTGTAAGTTAATGGAAAAGTTAACAATGAAGGCATTTTTAACAGAGGCCCAGAGACCCAGGCTGAGCTGACTGTTGAGCAGATATATCCTTGAACTAAGTTTACATTAAGCTCCCTATTTCCAGATTTATAGATGAAGTCAAATTTCCCTATACTGTATCTAATAGTCTCCGATTGCTGTTATCAGGATGGTCTGGCCTCTCTTTATTTCCATAAAGAACTGAGGGAGAGGAAAGGAGGTTTGGTCTGTGTGGGAACTGTATCCTTTGCTCACTTAGCGCTGCAAAAATGACAATCATGACTGAGATGAGGTGTTTTCTGCCCTCAAGATGGCAGCACAGCATGCCACAAAATAATGGATTTCATTGTGAATACAAGAATAGAATCTCTGTCAGCAGCATATTAGTCAAGTAAAATGTTTGAGCACTTGTCTTTTTTTTCCCCTTATTACAGCCGCTTGTCTTCTGGTCCAATAAAGGAGATTATTTTTCTCTACAAACTCTGCTGCATCAGAATTGACTTCCTGGACTGGAAGCATTCTGTGAGATTGCTGTTTCATAATGTCTAGTCTGAGCTGATGAAAACCATATATGTTTTGATCCTTTTAGTGCTACATTTCTGAAGAAGAGCACAGTATTAGAAAAGGCAGAGTTTTTGGGGTGCAAGTGTTGTAGAGAAAAATTAATTTACTGAGTTCAGTTTTAGGCTTTTCGCAGAAGATTTTGAATCTCAACAAATGCATGAAAAGTGATGTTAGATATAGTGTGATTTGTCTGGCTTGCTTTGTCAAAGCCTCCTTCTTTCTATGTCTCTTTCACTGGGTGTGGATTGTCTGGTCTGTAGTAAACGATACTGTTTCTTTTTCATTGTGAAATACTTTGGTCTTTGTGCTGTCCAAAATACATATTTGCTTACTGAGATTTCCTACTATCATGAAGTTTCAGTACTCATTATGGAGTTACTGCTGCAATCAGCACGTATTCAGATGTTTTTGCTTCATGATGGTCACAGGTAAGAGCTGTTACCCTGAAACATGAAGCTGGAAGTAGTCACATGTGTGAGTTTGGCAGAGTCCTGCTCAAGGTAATGGGCTATTTGAAAAAAATGAAACAGCAGAACTGTTTTGTAGAGCTCTTTGTAGGATCCTTTTCTGTTGAAATCTACCAGTTCAAAATCTGTCTGAATTGATTTCTCGATGGTGTGAGGTTGCAGCAATGCCACTGAATTTTGTGGGCTCTCAAAAGAGTATCCCAGGCCTCAAGATCTTGTCACTAGTATTTGTTATTTATCATAATCCAACTACTTGAGGGAGTTTCTGGGAGAAAAATAGCATTCTTTTAAACTGTGGTGTATTGATTGCTTTCTTTTATATTACTACATGTATATTATTCACACTAAATATCTGTTTCATCCTATCACTGAGGTGTCTTAGTTCAGATCAACCTTACATGCAATATATAATTACAGGTATGACGCAGGAAGGCCTCTTCAGGGTAAACGGCAGCATGAAAATGGTGGAACAGTTGCGTCTGCAGTATGAGCGTGGAGAAGAGGTGGAACTTGTTAAAGATGGTGATGTGTACTCAGCAGCCAGTCTGTTGAAATTATTTTTGAGAGAGTTGCCAGATGGGATTATCACGTCTGCCTTACATCCCAGGTTTATTCAGCTTTATCAGGGTAAGTGAGACGTAAAATATCCATCCTTCAATGCACTTTCTTTCTGGTTAATTGGTTTCTTGGTTTACGTACTTTCTTCCTCATTTCTTTTGACTTTAGCACTTACCTGCTCCCAGATGTGTAATTCTCTTACAGAATTGCTTCTTATGTGTTTGTAAAGTCTGAACAATTTATGGTTTTTTAATCCAGTTATATCTTCTGAATAGAAATTGAAATTATCAGCTGGTTTCTTTGAGCGAGTTTGTAGACAATAACTGTGGTCTCTTTAGGACACAGATTTGCTTCTTTTTGCTAGGATGGTTTCTGGCAGTTTCGTTGTGATGGACTCTGTAAAGTTACAGCTTCATCTGCTAATGAAATTGGACCAAAAGCATACATTGTCAAAATTTGTGCTTCTCACTAAGTAATGTCCCATCAGAAAAGGTGCCAGTTTGCAGATAACAGCAGACGTTATCTCTTATTCCCTGCCATAGCACACAACCTGGAACGTTCTTTTCATGCCCCTTCACCCACCTTCAGGTGGTGGATCGGCCATAGGAAAGAACACCACCTCTTCTGTGGAAAGTTGAGAAATCATTTAACAGGCAGGTGTGCAAGTTTAAATCTAATTCATCTGTCTGTAATCTAATTCATCTGTGGTGGAACAAGTGGTGGTTGGTCCTGTTCTTGACTGTGTGGGTCAGTGGCAGTTCTCTCTTGTTGCAGCCAGTTGAAACTTCTTTATGTTTTCCTAAGAATCTGCAAAATGAGTGGGTAAATGTTGCTAGAGTTTTGCTTGCCTTACTGTAAAGAGCAGATGTGATGCATGATGCAGAGGAGGAACATGTGCTCTGACATGCATCCCTAGTGGAAGATGGTGCAAAGTTCTCACACTCTTGTCCTGAGTTCTTCACTTTTCTTGCCTTCAAGGGGGAGGAAGTTCAGCCATTTTCCTGAAGGAAGGAGAAGACTACCATGTCTTTTCTTTCTTTTGATTTTTGGGCTGTACATAGTGTTGATTGTGCACTGGAGAAGAGCTTTGCTTTACCTTATGTGCAGACATTTCAGCTGTAATAAGGTTATATGTGAAGTGTGTAAAATACCTTCCTTATTTAGTAAAGTTGTCTGGGGCCCAAGGTTAGGGTTCAGGAAGTGTTGTGTAGGAGGGTGCTGTTGTTTTAGAAAGTCCCTTTTTTCTAGTCGTTGCGGTGCTTTCTTTGGGATCTTTCAGATTCACTATGTCTGACTCGTGAGCTGTATTTAATTATGTTCTTTCTCATAAATCACAGTTTAGGTGTAAATTTAGCGTAAGTCACACATTTGCTGTTCTACAACACCACAAAGGTCATATTTGTGTAATGGACCAGGAACTACTGATGGACTTAGTGAACAGTGCTGTTTGTGATGTTTGTGGAAAGCTTAATTTGTTCTGCTTCCCACAGGAAATGCAAAATCCCCCCAGTACTTTCTAGGAAGATAGATATTCTTACGTAGCAGATTTGCCCACCAAACTTTCTTGTTTCCAAATAAAGTTACTGGTGTAACCTATGAACCTAGTTCTGCAAAAGTCTGTCCAACTGTGATGTGTCTTCATAGCTAAATTTGCTTGTGTTGCACAAGAAGCTCCACTTTAGTCCCATTATAATTTTTGGTTAGGAGTATAAAGTGCTTGTTGTCTGTTATGGCAGGGGAAAGACTTAGTAAAGTTTGACCAAAACTGAGGGGGTTTTCATGCCCTAGAAAATACAGCATTGAAGAGTAGCTGTGAAAGGCACTCATGACTTTCATCATGTTGAGATTATCTTAGTGGTAGGTGGGCATTTGTTTGCAGTTAAATGATCAACCAGCTATGCAGGATTGGAGTAGTTATCTGTTCACTTATCGAAGTATGTGCAAGGGTGTTCGTTGCAAAATGGTACCAAGAGAGTACATGCCTGGTCGTTCTTTTTGTAAACTATGAACGGAGTAGGTCAAACTGTTTCTGAGCCAACAGGTTATTAAAAAATAACTTTGAATCTGAAGCCACTTCACTGCATGTCTACAGTGAAGGCAAATACAAACTTATAACCTCTGTATTCCCTCCTGTTGAAGTTTTGCATGGGATATGCCTTTTTAGGATTATGTTAGAGTTTGAAATAGTTTTAGGGATTGATATCAGCATATTTTAAGCCGGCTGAGATCTTGACCTGAGAATAACACATAGTTAGATTGCTTACTATAAAAATTGTTAGAGTGATTTCTCTAGTTAAAATAGCTGGACTGAAAAATAACAAATTTTAGCTGTAGCTGCAACCCTTTTCAATTCCAGGTATAGTCTTTATTACCAAATCAAAGGGCAAATAATCTGCCAGTTCATGAAAGAGAGAACCTGTCCCATTGATGGTTCAGGAGATCCATGCAGCTGGTTTAGCATTGCTGTCTGTAGCCTGTGCAGTGTCATGTGAAACAGAGCTCTGCATGCTGCCCCCAAGTCCTAAAGCATTGCTGTTTATATAAATATTCAGCATAATGCTAAGACAATACATTTCCAGAAAACGTCATGTATGTATCCTGAAGGACATTTGTTGTGTCCTGACATTCTCTCTTTGCCCTTGGAAAAGGACAGTTGCAGTGGGAGCTGGGAAGGACCTCCCTCTGTAAAGGATGGTAATCAGAGATGTATGTGGCAAGTGCAGGCCAGGGACACACTGATAGTGATTTTGGTGTTGGCCAATCTCCAGTGATCTCCAGTTGTCCAGCACCTGACAAATACAAAGGCTGCTCCCTGCAGGGAATCCTGGGCTAAAAGATGTCCATCACAATCTCTTTTGTGACTGAGGCTTCACTGCAGAGCAGAGCTGTGCCTGCCCATGTGAAATGGGCTGTGCTTACAGAAACCTCAGAAGAAATCAGCAATCCCTGCCTGAGCTTGTTTATTCCTTCTGGCTTTTCATTCCATATCTTCTATATCAGGGTCACTGACTCTTAAGACGTTTGTACATACTAAGAACTGTACGTGCAGCTCTTACTCCCTTCACAGGTCACTTGCTTTCATCAAGACAGGTTGCTAGTGTACTTTTTACTATAAAGAAAGCTTTTCCCTCATGTGAATTTCTTTTTTGTTGCTGTAGTTGCAGGGGTACAGTGAAATGTGGACTCCTGTCTTCCTTTGGTACTCTGTTGAATTAAGTTGATGGTATTTCAGTCTCGTTTCTTGACATTGCTCCATCCTAGAGAATTTATATTTTTCACAGGGCAGCAGCTTGATGTGACTTTTATTTCACATACCTCCTGCTGCTCACAACCTGACAAGGTTTTGTCTGGGGCCTGTGAACAGTCCTGCTAGTTTCAGGGAGAGGGATGGGAGGTGGTGGAAAGGAAGGAGCAGCTCCCTTCCAGATTAACAGAATGTTTAGTAGCCAACAGCTGTTTGAGTTACATGAACATGCAGAACCAAAAATACAGGTTGTGTTGGGGTATTTTAGAGGTCAAATTTCAATCTGAACAGTGATTCTGAAAATTAAAAGATGAAAGCTGACCTTTTAACCATGGTAACTGCAGCAGTCATCAAATCAGATTCACTAGATATCTGTGGTTCGCCAGGCTTGTGACGTGATTTTAACCTTTTCCTTTGGCTTTTATTGTCACTTTAGTGTTACAAGGGCTAGAGAAACAGCCTCTTTTCCACGTGCAGATGATGTTTGTTATGCAGTAAAGACTCTCAGAACTGTATTTTTTTATGCAGATGGTGACACTCAGCGGAGCCGCAATAGAAGTGAGAGTGCTTTTCTCCCAGTATGTTGGAATGAGGCATAAATACAGTGCTGCAAAGTGCCATAATGATAGAGAGCAAGGGGTCTCAAGCTGTATTGTGATGACAGCCTTCTTATGATGAGGAGTTACAATATATCTGCTACTGATAGCAGCAAGGTGTGATTTTTTTCCCCTCTGAGGCAGAATCGTTTCTGAAGCAGATTGATTCTTGGCAGAGAGAAACTGGAGTCCCACTTCCCATAGATTGTGGAGGTAGAAAAAATTGCTTTGATTCCTCCAACAGTCAGGTGGGTGCCATGGTAGTGCAGTGTGCAACCTGCTGCCCCTCTGCCAAAGATTAACTTCCTTGGGCACATTGATAGCTGCTGACAGATGCAAGCTTTTCTGTCTGCCCTCCAATCTGGGAGTATGCAAGGCAGCTGAAAGCTGTGCAGACATGATAGCATGACATTGAGCAGTAGCCTCTCTTCCTCATCTCACAGCACTGACAGTTGGTTAGGGCATGACACCCTGATATGGTTTCAGTGCTTTCAGGCTGGAGTTGTTTGGTGTCAGATGATTTGAGACTTGAGCAAAACAATTGCGCCCACGTGTTTGCAGGCATCCGTACCTTTAGTGATGTTCAAGCAGCATGTTCTGCAGGGAGGAGGAATAACATGGGAGATGAATTGTGGAATTAGACTGTGTCTGTAGTATGTCAAAGCAACTCAGTATGTTCAGAAATAGGATGAACTATTGGAAAATATGTCCCTCTTGTTGCGATCTGTGGGCATATACTGAAATTGAATGAGACTTGAAAACACCCTCGGAAATATGTCTGTGCCTTCTACAATGTTGAGGCTCCTGTTTCTAGTTAATTAACATTTTTAGAGAGACTGCCTGTCCTTTCCACTTGTCTCCTTGACTTGTTCCTCAGCAGCGAGTCCCTAGTTCAGCTTTGAGGTGCCACACTGCCCCTGCTTGGCTTCCCTGGTCCTCTGCCTGTGTCACACTGTTCTGTGTCCTCTGGTTGCTGAGCCTAGACATGGACTGAGGCTACTGGTTTTGTTCCCTTCCTTAGCCACCCACTATTTCATCCTTGGTTTCAAGGCCTTCTTGGCTGCACATCTAGCCAGGCTTCTTTTGCAGGCCTCTGCTGAGGTGTCACCTATTGCACATAACTTTTGAAAGGCTCCCAAAATAACAAAAGGTGCCTTGAGAGCACCTTTCTCTTAGCCTTCTTTTGCTCCATTCACCACCTCTCTGCTGCACTAGGCAAATTTTTCAAAAGAGCTTGATGTGCTTTCGTTGAAAATCATGAGTATGTTGGTCTCTGGGCATATTTGAAAATATGACTTGAATATAGGTTTCTGAATTGCCTTTGAAAATTCCGCCGTTTCCATTATTTTGAAAAACTCTGCCATTTCCATTATTGACAAGCTCATTTGTCTTGTTTCAAGATGCTGCAGAGACTGAAGTGTGTGCTTAGCTTCAGGCCACTCTCTTTGACTGAAGAAGAAAGACTGCACTTGGTACTCTAGACTTCCATGTACTTATACTTCACAAAATGAGGCACATTCATAAGCTTGGGCCTTTGGTACACTTGATGCTTGTCTGCATAGTCAACATAAACAGATCTGGTCCTCTAATGGTTTTCTGATGGTCAGTACCAGCTGAGTAAACCTTAGTGAATGACTTGGAAACAGACTGAGAAATTGTCTAGCAGCTGGTCAAAGAAGGAGGGTTTCTCCAAGGGATTGGTCATTGTTATGACTCAGGACTATTTTTGCTCTCTAATAAGTTGAGAAGCTGTTTTATTTGAAGAAGTGATCATGACTAGCAGAGGTAGACTTGTCCTGAAAAACGTACAAAGTGCATGGAATGCTACTTATGCATGTCACTGCTTAAATTCACCACAAATTGTAATAAAATTTTTTAAAACATAAAGCTGACATCCATGAAATGGCAGCAGCAGGAGAATTAACAAGCTGGTTTTGGTTTTTGGATTGTATTGGAAGAAAAATTTGAGTTCCTTACTGTAGAAGGACAAAAGAGAGAAAAGCCATATTTTCTTTCTCACATTTCACAAGGACAAGGAATTTCATGGCTCAGGAAATGGGGTTTGCTGCCTCATGTTGCTCAGTGTCTCTGTCCTTCAATGAGGGTAATTTCTCAAGATCTTAAAACTGATTTCTGTCTCTGTTCTTGAAAGTACAGAAAAGAACAAAGGTCTGGCTGTGCCCAGTGATAAACGTCTCTAATGTTGATTCACACAACATAATCCATCATGGTTAGTGAAAAGGGACATCCTACTTACCAAATACAACAGAGGCAAGAGCCCAATAGCTTTATTTGTTGTTGGAGTGCAAACCTCTGTTCAGAATATTTGTGGCTGTTATTACCATCTTTCTAGTTTGGAAGGGATGGAAAATCTTTCAGTAAATAGAAAAGTACCTGTCAATCTAAAGCCCCAGTGGAAGACTCAGGCAATTAGTTCTCAAGGGCATTTCCTAATTAGATGGTGGAGTGATGGTGGTGGAAGAGGTGCATTTTTCCTGAGAGATGACTTTGGCTTTCCTTGTCATAACTACAAGCAATTGGTAGTAGGAAACTCTCTGTGCTAGTTGCTTTGTTATCTAAAGATAACTATGTTAGGAGGTGAATTTTAATGTTCTGGCTATGTGGAAATTAGTTGGGTTTGTTTTTCTTTAAGCTTCATAAAAAGATAATTACTAATCAAGTCAAAGACTGTACAGTCCACTTTGATCAGTGGAAATACAAATGCACTTAAATTTCTTATTGTTATTCCATGTAATACAGCCTTCAGAGGTATCCTGAAATTTTGCTGCAGAACTAAAATGATAAATCAGATTTCTTACTGTTACCAAACTGATTGATAGTAATGAAGTCATGAGTATTTTTATTCTGTGTAGCTCTGAAAAATTTTTGAAAGAAATGCTTGAGATAAACAATCAAATGAGATTTTTTTTCTCATCTTTTTCATGCATATTTGATATTTTGACTTTTCTGGAGAAGTTAATTTCTTAGCTGTACAGGAAAAGGATATAGTTAATCAGTTGGTTGAAATGTTTGCTCCTATAATTTGACTGGCATTTTAAACTTTGTTCTGCTGTCATGAAAAGATTGGTATTAAGTCTGTGGTACCAAAACAGATACATAAAAATTAATTCACCATGTGTATAAAGCTTAAAAAGGCTTCTCTCACCATGTATGGTATTATGCATGTCATATAAAGCAGGAATTCTAAGCATGAAAGCAGATTTGACATCCATCAAGTTCAACCGTATGAAGTGGCAAGTATGTATATAAAAACTCATTTGTTTCCCAAACTATATGCAATATAAGTCCTGTTTATTAGCCACAGAAAATGTCTGATTGTAAACCAGAAATAACATTGCAACTTAATAGTTAAGTTCTCAGGAATCACTTCCAGATAGTTTTATACAGACTACTAATTTTCACAGCTAACCACTTTTCACAAGCACTTTACTACTGTTCAGTCCAGCCCTGGAATAGTTAGGGGAAATGAAAAGTAAAAGCAAAGATGAAACTTGCGAAGTATTTATGCTTACTTTAACCTATGTTTAAAGATTTTTGTTTTCCCCTCTGAAGTGCTGGGGAAGTGTAGAATGATGTTCTTTCTTGCAACACAAGGCACTGTATGGTTTTCTGCTGGTTGTCTCTGCATGCTGGCAGCAACTATTTGCTCAACTGCTTCAGGTGCAGCCTGTTCTGTTACATCTTCCTGACTGAACAAGAGTCTTGAAGACAGAGCAAGGTTTGGTTGTGATTGAATGCTGGGTCAATCTCCTTGCTAAGGATCATAACATCCTCTGAGTGAAAAAATGCCTTGTTACCCAAAGCATGGGGAGGATTCCCATGGTAAGCCTGCTGCTACTTTGGGGCAAGGCAGTCTGTTACAGAGAACATAGCATTTAGCTGGAGCTCACTTTGGCTTCGTGGAATAAAGACATCCTTCCAGCCACTGGAGCTGCTTTTAAACCCCACAGTACATCTCTCAGGAATAGGCAATTATGCCACAACAGTCTTGCAGCATTAACACCAGCAACTCGTAAGGCTGATAAAGAAAAACGTACTAGTAGTGCACAGATGGCCTTGTGTTAATGGATGCTGCTTATAATTAGGTCAATGAGGAAAACCTTTAGGGCCTGAGGTATTCTGTCTGAAAATGCTGTTGGAAAGTCCTTGGGGATTTTGTGCATGTATGAAAGTTTCAGTGATATTTTGTTTTGGTGGAGAGTAGAAATTATTTCCAAGCATTAAGGCATCCTGTTTTGGTATAAAGGGAAAGCAGTGCTAAATTGTTTTCAAAGCTTTGCTTTTGTTAACATGTAAACCCAAAATTTCGGTGGAAAATTGACACTTTTTGGAAAGTGTGTTATGGAGTAGAGGAGGGGAGCAAAGAATTTTGCATGTGAGTTCAATTCCAGCAGCAGAACACAATTAAGTAGAAGCTGTGTGTGAGGACAAGCTTGTGTTCACCACCTGGGTTTGTATAAACACAGCTTCTATGAAGTTCATGCAGTTTTTGCTTTAAAACAGAATAGCAACAAAAAACCTGCATGAGGGAAAACTGACCTTAGTCATACTTGGAAACTTCTATTCATACCTAAATTCTAGAAGACTGTACAGTATAACAAGGCTACTCTCTGACATTAGGCCAAGTTTTGGCTTGTTTTGGAGTGTAACAGTGCCATGAGCAGCCCTTTTTTCCATAAGCAAGGCTCCTTGCCTAAGATTTAGGGAAGTAGGGATGACATCCAGAAGAAGCATAGAATCAGGAGATTGGGTAGAACTGAAGATAAAGGAGATTTAGCTATGTACCAGGTGGGGAAAAACATGCTTTAAAGCTGTTAGCTGACTGTTAGTAACTGTTAAATCTGCTCAGGAAAAAGATTACATGGTAAAGGTAAGTACGAAACGATGCCAGTGGTGGGCAGGGTGAGCCTCAGGAGAAAGGTGCACGTTCCCTGAGGAAAACTGAGGGGTTTGGAGGATTCTGTGTCTTTGAACAGAAGCAGGATGGAATTTTAGCTGCCACTGCTTGCTCATGAAAGTAAATTGGCAGCAGTGGAGAAAATTGTATAGATACATTTTTTTCTTCTCTTGTTTTTCTTAGACACGAGAAACGACACGCAGAAAGAAAGTTACTTGAAAGAGCTCCTTAAAGAACTGCCTGAGGCTCATTACTGCCTGCTGAAGTACCTGTGCCAGTTCCTGATAAAGGTTGCTGAACATCATGTAGAGAACAGGATGAACCTTTGCAATCTTGCCACTGTGTTTGGACCAAACTGCTTTCAGTAAGTTGGGCTTTTTACTTTTCCCCATAGGCTGACAGAGAGTCTAATGGGGCAGAAATGTAGCTCAGAATCCTGATTTGTCAGGGTGATCAAATGGAGGCAACGACTGGGGTTCTGTGTTAAATTTTAGTGCTAAAGCTATTGTTTGAGCTGAATGTTCTCCCATTTTCTCTTGCTGTTTTGCTAAACTGTTGACCAGTTTTGTGTTGCTGCATTAGTAGCAGAGGAGTATAACAATGAAAGGCCTTCAGACTGTTTAAGTGCAAGAAGGTTTGTACTCATACAGATTTCTTCCTTTGCCATCAGTTAATACGTTTCTTCTCTGCAGAAGGATTCCTGGGGGAAAAGGAGTCCTATGCGGCACCCAGATGCTGTATAATTTCTAGAGATGAATACTGCACACTGTCTGCAAATCTGGCCTTGTGATCTGGTGTCTGTCCTCAGATGCCAATGATTCTGAGCTCTTTGTCCTTCTAGTGTATTTAGAAACTGCTCTGGAGCTTGTGGGGGTCCAGTCGTCTCTTAAGATTCCTTACTGGACTCACTACTTCTACTGGGTTCTTTCACTGGGTGCATTTCCTGGGTGCTTGTGCTGAAGATTTGAAGTGTATTATATCCTAGCAGAGCTTGCAGCAGTAGCAAGAATAGTTATTTCCAGGTGCACAAACACATTCAAGTGAAAAGGTTTCTGTTGAGTCACTGCTGTGATGCAGTGCAGCATTAGTAGCACCTTCACCCCAGTCTTGTCTGCAGTGAGCCCACTGGCTGGTATTCAAGTTATAAGATGTGGGAGACACATAGACAGTTTAATTCACTTATCAGTCTTGAAAGATGTGTGATATCACCAAGAGACAAATGTCTCAATGTTGGATTTGTATTAATCTTTGTAAAATTTCAGTCCAGAATAATACTGAGTTGCCTAGTAGGACTTAGATTAGACTAACTGCCTAATAAGACTGTCTCCCCAGGCTTCCTCCGTAGCCAGTGGAAAGAAGTAGACTTTTTTAAAGACAAATAACTGAAACTGGGTTCCTTGTAATATACTGAGCCAATTGCACACACCTAGGCTAGATGCTGCCTGCTGGCTTCTTAAGGAGCATATATTTTCCATTGATTAAGAAGAGAACATGCAGAAATGAGACATTTAAAGTTGGCCCTAGTGACTACACTGCTGCCCTATCTTAAGATGTTGCTGGTGGATGATGAAGGTAAATTTCAGCGTTTTTGCTGTGTTAGTACAAAAAGATAAAGTATATTTTGAAAATAATTGTTTTCCTCTCCAAAAGAAAGAATACTCAAAAGACAGTAGTGTATGTGGGAATGCATGAATGTGAGAGTTACTGGAAGCACAATATGGCAAATTTCTGACAAGGAAAATAAAAACAATCTTTTTCAAATTGCATTCTTATGGGCAGTTTGGGCATTTCTGTCTAAATGTATTGGTAGAGTTAAGGAAAAAAAAACAACTGGAAGAATTTGAGTTCAGTGGCTAAATCTCTGTCTCAAGCTCCCAAGTGGCTGTTAGAATAATTTTTAGTTTACTTATCACTTCTTTCAAGAAAGTTTGAAAATTAGCTCTGTGTAGCTTTTGGTGTAGAATGCAGAGAGTGACCATCTGTATCAACAAAGATTTGATAGGGGGAGGAAAGAACTTGCAGCACTGAACTTTAGGTGTTGGGTTTTGCCAGCTGGTTGGCCAAGCTTCCAGAGAGAGATCCTCAGCAGGCAGTTCAGAGCTCTGGAGCAAGGCTGCCTGCAGCCTGCCTGGCAAGGGCTGTGTCACTCCTCGCTGCAGACAGCCCCAGGAGAGGGGAGCTGCAGAAATTAAGTGTCAGCGGGTGCCTGAAGCGAACACTCCTCTTACTTTGTGTTGTTTGTTCCGGGCAGTGTATAGCGTGTTCCTCCCCAACAAGGGAAGAAGGTTTAGCACCCAGCTTGTCAGCAATTACACTGCTTAAGCAGGAAGATCTGAGATTTTTCTCTCTGAAATTCACACTCATGTCTAAAATTAATGTCAAAGTCTGTGTAGTTAAGGCACAGTGTCAGAGAAGATAAAGCCCATCTGCTGATAGTGAAGGGTTACTTTTTGTGAGTTATTTTTAGTGACATTTTAGCTATTTAAGCATATTATCTCCTTCTCCATATGTGAAACTGTTTAACAATTGAATAAATCATGCAAAAAGAAATCATGCAAAAATAAATCTTGCTTTTGGTCACTTTCCAGACATGTAGACTTCATTTTGATTATCTTCATTTCGTTTTGTTTCTCTACATGTAGAAAATCATGTAATGTAATATATCTCATCTCCTAAACTTTCAACCCTTACTGCTTTTATCTTATCCACTACTTCCCCTGCTTCCTTTCTTGCTTCCTTACCAGACTGCACTGGTGCTTTTCTAATGGAAGGTTATCTTGTGCTTTCTATATTTCTGATGAACAGAAGAAGAGAAGAAACAGCTATTTGCATTCCTTGTAATGAAGTGTGATGTAAGATACAGGAAAATGTAAAGGGCAAGGTCAAACAACTCAAAAGAAGATTTGAGATTTAATTCTCTTTTCTTCCAGCTTGGATTGTTCAGATTTATCGTGATGGAAGGCAAAGGTCAAGTATATTGAGAAATACAGCCCTTGAGGAACAACGAGCATGAAGGAACATAAATAGTTGTCTTTTCTGTCACTGGGCTGATCTGTATAGAGTATTAACACTTGCAGTGTGGTTACTCTTGGAGGAATTTATTGTCCATTGACCTGAATTTCAGCTCCTGTAGAAATATAGCTTTAGTTATAGCCTGCTGTGTGGTCTCTGCTCAGCTCTCACAGCTCGTGCTGGAAAGGAGAAAACCATGTGGGTTTTTTCTTCTCCTCTCTGTTCTCTTGGAGCTAGGTATCATAGAGATTGCTGCACTCATCCTCTCCTTCAACTGGGATTGTAAGACATGAGGTCTACCAGTTAGAGTAAGCAAAAGATCCATTTGCACCCATTTTTTGCAAATCTCTCTCAAAGAATGGTCTGTATGTGTGGCCTCCGTCATTCAAACCCTCATTAACTTGGTTGTACTTAATTCCAACAGAGATAAAGTGTGTTGTGAGGGATTGGTTCATCCCACCAAAAGTGGCTGGAAAGTGGGTGTATCCAGTTAAGAGTTAGATGCATTATTAATGTCTGTATGTATGTAACAGAAGTTACCTGAAGAGTTGTACAAGAAAGCATTAGGTATGGAGAAAAGGTATAACATCTTTAGATATGGAGAAAATAGGAGATCATCTGTAGGGTAGCTGTAGGTATTTCAGAGATGCTGAACTTCTAAGAATTAAAATCTAACCTAAAGTTATGCATGAATGTCTTACCTTGGTTTTTAGCAGCTTTGGAGCCTACAGAGATTGGGTACATGAAGCTGAAGTGAAAGAAGAGGGGCTGGTCTAGAATTCCTCAGAGAGTAATATTGGCCTTTGAGATATTATGTGAATGGACTTTGTTTTCAGGCAGTGCAGTCCCAATCCTGCATCAGTCTTAAAAACAAATGTGCATCCAAGATCTGGGTCAAACTGAGTACTGAAAACTGTTGTTTAAACATTCATTATTGCAAATTGGAGCATGCAGCCATAATCTTTCTTACAGGGTTTAAATAGATTTTAAATACTGTATTTTCCACGAGGGTAAAGGAGTTGTTTTCTGTAAGAATTCAGTATTCTACACCCTATGATGCCAGTTTAAAGCATCAATCATAATATAGGAAGGCCATAAATATTCTCATACATAATCAAATACTACTGAGTGCTTGCCTCCTCTTTGGGAATTGCGCAAGGGACTATATTGCCAAGCTTTTCTGAGATATACTTTTGTGTTTTCTTCTGTTTCCTTTCTGTTGTGTACTTAGGTTTGTCATTTGGAGTCCACTGAATGGCTTATATGTAAAATAAACTGAAGATTGATAAAGATTCATTGCTCTCTTCGTAAGTGGAGAGGTGTTCTGGCCAAATTCCGCCTCAAGCCTTGTGTTTTTATGGTGAACGCCCACTCCTTAGAGTTTCTCTTTTATGATCTGTTCTGTGTCAGGTGTTAGATTTTGGTTATAAATGAAGCCATTCTAACTGCTCTGTGTTACCTGTGTGACCTGAAGTTTGTGATACGTATCTGCTGCAAATAATGCAGATAGAATGGAATTACCAAATTGGTTTAGGCTCCTAAATCTGATGTTGTAGAAAATAATTAGAACACATTTTAACAGGCAGGCAGGTAGATGCCTCAGAATTGACTCTCCAGTACCTCAGAAGCTAAAATACTTCTGTAAAATCTCAGTAGTGACATCTCTCATTGCATTTCATCCAGACCGGTGAGACATAAGCCCGTAAATGATGCCGAGCAAGTAAATCAGTCACAGAGATGGAGATGAACACCTGTCTCGAGTCAGTGCTGCTGTATTTTTAGGTACCTGTTAGGTATCTGATCTTGCAGCAGTCTGTAGACATGAATATGGGCCTGTTTTCAGATGCACCAATTTGCATTAGGACAAATCACTTTCATCAGCTGAAGTACAGGGATGAACTGTGACCAGAAGGTCACATCTGTTAGAGACACAGTAATGTCTGTCTAGAGGGTCAGAATAGACTGTCTGAAGTTGTAACTTCTAAAGGTTACAGCAGCTCTGCTCTCAAAATCTTCTGTTGGGCTTGTTGAGGGACTTAGGGCATCTGAGGTACTAACGAAAATGTTTTGTGAGGGCTGGAGAAACAAATAACCCATGAAGTGTTCCCTGTCCTTTGAGTCCCTTCGTTTCTGGCAGGATTGCGTAGGAGCATAGTAAGGTGACTTTGTGGAGCTCCTCTACAAAAGGTGCTGTACAAACATAAGAGTCAGAGAATATCACCTGCAGCGGTTGTAAAATAGGATTACAATGCTGTCATTCCATGCAAGCTATTTCTGCAAAGCATCTTAGGGAAATGGCAACGTGCATCCTTCATGTCAGACAGGGTGGGGTCTAACACTGCTGGGATTTCTAATGAGATAGACCCTTTCACATGGAAATATCTGGTTCTCCGTTGTGACAGGGAGCTGTCAGCAGTTGTTGCCTGGGGAAATCAGTTCAGTGATCTCAAATCAGCTCATTAGAGACAGACAACTACATTCCAAGTCCTCTTGACCCGTTTCCGCTTGAAGCAAGTTTCCCAGGTGTGGTGGATGGTGTCAGAGCTTTGTAGTGATTCCTGTCTCGTGCCAAATGCAGAAATGTTTGTATGTGTTACTGCACTGGTCTCAGTGGAGTCTGGAGATTCACTGTCTCATAAGCCCACTCTGCGCTTAGCCTGTTAGACCTTTTTTACAGAGGCTCTGAGATAAATTCATCTAACTAATGCATGAAACGTAAGTAATTCTTTCACTGAGTTAATCTGGCCTCAGGTCACTTTAGTTCTGAGTAAAATTTGTGACACAGAGCCTTGATGTGGCTTAACCAGTTTGAGACTAGCTTTCTTGAGCATCCATATGGATGAGACATGCACTTGGTCTGGAAGAACACAAAGAACATGTGAGCATGGGTCTGCATGGACAGGAGCTGCACGGAGCTGCAAGGGGTGGGCCAGGGACCACGCCTACTTTTAGGATATTATGCAGAGATATGAAATACTGCTGGGTATCATATTTTGAAGTGAAGAGCTAACAACTTGATCCTATTCCCAAGAAATGTTTTAACTTTGAGATCTACTGCTTTTTCAACTTTAAAGTGGCTTCACCAATAATTTCAATCTTTAATACCCTGTAAAACGTGTGGTACTAATACACCTTTGCCCTTGGCCCTGCTTAACTGAGTCACACAGTGTTAATGCTGGTACCTTGTTTTTGCCAAATACTTAATATGTGTTGAGACACTGTGCTTTGCACATAAATCATTGAGAGCATCTCTCTGGGAAGGGCAAGGTGTCCAAGGAATTGGGAGGGGTCAGTACAGAATTTCCTTACTGTTTTACTTATGCCATTTATCTGTCCGTGACTTTGCAAGTTACCGTGATAGCTCAGTGGGAGTTTTCCGACTCAAATCTCTAAGATGAACCTGAACTTGTCAATGGTTTTTCTTAGAAATAACCACAGAAATTGTCTGTTTATGCCTCCCTTCTAGAAAACGTGTTGCTGAAGGTAGTGAAGCTCATGTTTCTGGTGCTATTAGTGAAGTAGTTCCTACATATGTGGCTATAAGGGGATCAAGTCCTGCTGTTGAGGATTTTGTGTCTGGAGTAAATTGTGCACCTAACTCTTAAAGCAACACAGTTGTAATGCCTAATTAACATGAAAATAGGTATAAAAGAACCATGACTATGAACACAGTTTTGCTGAGATGTTTTAACAGGATCCTCGCTAAAGAACATGAAAAATTTGCAGGGATTAGGGTGTTGAATCAGGAGAGTGGTAGTGTGAGAGAATACTTTTTCATAGGATTGGGTTTTTTTAGTCAGTTGAAGTGACATTTATAGATGTCATGGCCTTTCAGTCTAAGAATAGCTAAAGTAAAATACTAGTATTTTACACACTTTTTCAGAAAAGTCTAGCCAGACTGGTGTATCATGCAGTGTGGCAACAGATGGAGCTTAATTTATATAAATAGGCAGGGTGGTGCATGCTCATAATATAAACTTTTTATCTGCAGCTCAGCATATATTTATTGCAAGGAAAATATCACCATGGAGACCTCAAAGAGTATAATAGTCCTTACCATGATGGAGGTCTAATAAGAGCAATTAAAGGGAAAATAGATTAGAAACTTTGTAAAATATGCCTGTTTAAGTGTCAGAGAGATGGCAGGGAATATAATATATTACATTGGCATTAAAATAAATCAATTCATGCAGCTTTGCTTAGTTACAATTCAGAGAGTCATGTTAAAAAACATTAAAGCCATGAGCTTTAGTCTTGTGTTCTGCATGTGTATCTCTCCATACATGTACAGAATTGTTGAGAATGAGATGTTGGACTTTCCACAGATTTAATTTAGTAAAGTTTAACTGACAAGGTAATATGGGGAAGGGAGGGCAAGAAAGCCGTGGAATTGTCCAGAAATGAAATATTGTTTGTATGTTTTCTGGAAACCTTATAGACTGGCCTGTTTTTCAGCCAGGTAGAGTTTTTTGATGTTAGCTGTTCCCAGTAGGAGGGTGTTGGCTCTAGTTCTGAACAGACGCAGTTTAGGGAAACGTTCTGCTATCTGGAGTCTTTCATTTTGACTTGCACATGCTTTAGTACATTTTCAGTTGTTTTCCTGGCAATGAGATTCGTGGGGATGCCAGGCTCATTTAAGTTGTACCCTGTTTTGGAGAAACAAATCAGTAAGGTAAGTCAGGATTTGCCTGAACTAGCAGGTAAGCAAACTTTGCACCATACCAACTCTGGAGCACATAGTTTAGCATGGGAAGAGGAGTTTCCTTAGATTAGGATAGTTGCATGGGCCTACTGCTTACATACAGTTTCTTCAGGCCAGTTACTAAGTTTTAGTGAATATGTGACATTCTTTCAGGTGAATTGACCTGAGCATACATGCACATTCATCAATAGAAGTTGTCCTCTTTGTTTTTTATTTAGTCTGAGGCCAGGTTCCACCACAATGAAATCAATCGGCTGAGACTTACACATTTTACAGTTGCCAGTGTTCTACAGCATAAAATAATTTGATCTTTTAAAATTAATTCCTGCTACTCTAGCATGTATTAAATGTTGAAGTGATAGTAATAAAGATTCTCTTCCGGAGTTTACAAAGATATTTTCTGCTGAAGTGGGATCCTTTCCCTGTTGACATGTAGCTGTACTTCAGAGACTAAAATATTGAGAATGATCAGTAGCATGCAGCCCATACAAAGAAGCACTTTTTGATGACAAATTTCTTGGAGCATCTGCTTTCAGGATCTTCTTGTTGAAATGCACACCTGGCACCAATAAAGTACAGTTGCAGTTTTACAGTAGGTAATTATTTGTAAATTTTAATTCACTGGTTGTAGTAAACAATGGTTTGTTTTCAAGTTATATCCCTCAAAACAGCTCAGATGACATTTGTTTACCTTTTGGGAGCTTGGGTTGTTTTCCTCTCATATAACCACTAGTTGTCCTCAGCCAAAAGATACTCGAAACTTTTTTTGGTTTCTGCTTTTGGCTCCTCTGCTTCTTCTCTTTAAATCTTTTCTGTGTTGCTTTACTCCTAATCTGCAGTCTACCACTTTATAAGGTCCTTAGAAAATTCACATCCATGCAGCCACTTGGTGACTTACTGAGAGGAGAGTGTGTGTGCTGGAAGTACTGTACAATAAGAAACACTGGATGATTGGAGAAGTGTTTTAAATGCTGAAGAAGATTCTTCAGAGATCTTAATTTGCATTAAAACAGATTTTAGGTCAGTTTTGGGCAGCAAAGTCCAGTAAAAAGTACAGAAAACCTATATTCCAGCAGATGATCGTTAGATGCTACAATGAATTGTATGCTCTGTTGTGAGTATGCTTGTTTTATTACATCAGAGAGTTATGTGAAACTCATAAGGCAGGCAAAGGAGCATAAACTTGAATACAGCACTTCTTCCAAATCAGCATCTTGCCTTTTCATTTCGGTGTGCTACTAAGGTCTGTGGCAAGCAATTCCTGGCTGCAAAGGGGCCTGCTTCAAGAGACCAAGAATTTGCTTCTTCAGCAGCCGAGTAGTTGGTTATTCTCCCAGAAAGTGGCAGTGAGGAACCACTTTTTGTATGAATCTTTTAGGCTGCTCTGCAGAAGGCAGCCTCCATCTCCATATTTTAAAAAGCTCTTTGAGTTATGAGCCTTCTTTCAAAATAAATACCAACTCAAAAATTAGATTTAAAAATCTAGTGTACAGCATTGGGTCATCTGAATGCAAAGATTTTGCTTAATTTTTAGTGTTTTGCTTAGAATGTGGGTTTTCTTAATTTTTTCACTCATCCTGTGATAACCTTTGAGATTATCACAGACCAGAGCACCTAAATGCCTCATGCTGTCCATGTTGCAGTCATGAAACCTAACGTATAGCAGGGTTGGTGGTACCCCATTTGGTAGTTGTCTCAATTAAATCTCTACCTGGATTCTGTGGAGAGGGTAGTTTGGCCAACAGGTATGGTATTTAATATCGATAATTGTCACCAACATAGACACTGTCCTCCTTTCCAAGACAGAGTTTCCTGTGCCTGCTAGCCAGCCTGTACCCACAACTGAGATATTACAGAGGCTCTGTGCAGGAACTTTTGCATGTTGAGTCCCTGTAACACTCTGCTGTGTCTTTTGTCCAATTTTAGCGTGCCCTCTGGATTTGAAGGTATAAAAGAACAGGAGATCTGCAACAAGATAATGACAAAAATGCTGGAAAATTACAATACCTTGTTTGAATTGGAAGGCTTGAAGAAGGATGAAGAAAAGCCTGTATGTGAAGAGCTAGCAAGAATAATTTTGGTAAAAGTGAGTATCTCTAGTATTTCATTTTCTTACAGCAAATTGATAATTCAGGCTTATCGCAGGCTTCAATTCAGAAATCTTTTAGGTAAGTGGAGACAGGCACTGTTGTAAAAATGTTCTGTTATTGATTGGTATGCAGTTTAAAAATTGATTCTGCCGATAGGCTCATTTTCATTACTAGTCTGAAAGTTCATTGTATTAAACATCTTTATTAGCTACACACTGTTATTTAGAAAATATATTCACTGAAATTTAATGGTTTTAAATGAGAAGACAGAATAGTTCTAAGAAGTGTTCAAGGTTTCTGACATGGTGATCATTTATGGTGTACTTCTATGATGGCGAACTTCCATACTTTAGGACAGGATGAGATCTCTAGCCTTTGCCACTATGAAGTCTGCTTGTCTCAAACATGTACCTGAGTTTAAAAAGTGTGTGTTCTGACTCAGAACAGCCATTTCTGAATGAACTTGAAGAGAAGCATTAAATTACAGTTACTATTTGAATAAAGTACATTGGAGCTCTTAAAGAAAAGTGATACAATTAAAGTATTATACCTTTCGTGAAAAGAAGGCATGTGTGTAACCAAAGGGTTCCAAAATTCAGAAAAAGCTGACAAGTAGGGCAGCCAAAAGTGCCTTGATCTGGCTTGTGCCATCTCTAGTCAGGATGCAATCTCAAGACTGCAGGAAATGGTCATGAGGATGGTTTGTACTTGTCGTTTGTAGTTTAACTGTGCAGATAATTACTCCAAGGTGTGAGCTCTTCAGTTTAAGGAGGTTGGACTGGTGCATTCCCTTGGTAGGGTTTTACCCATTGATAAAATTACTGTAGCCTTCACTGGCTGGAATGGAAGTTGTCAGAAAATAAGTTATAAAAATACAGTGCCTTTGACCTTGACAAAACAAGAAGTTTGATGTGAGCCCAGGTTCTGCCATTCAGATGAAATCAGCTGAAAACACCTCTGCCTTTGCAGTCTATCACAGGAGTGTCTGTTGAGTCTGTACAACTCAGACCCAGCTGCCTTTAGAAGGGTTGCTAGTTTTCTTAGATGGAATCAGTGAGGAATTATTAAGCTGTATTTAGCTGTCTTTTAGCTGTTACCAACATTCACTTAAAATGCCTCTGTGGAAGGAGGTAGAATGACTGGTAGCCTTTCAGTGT
Organism: Sclerurus mexicanus; assembly: GCA_013396755.1. Taxonomy (NCBI): domain Eukaryota; kingdom Metazoa; phylum Chordata; class Aves; order Passeriformes; family Furnariidae; genus Sclerurus; species Sclerurus mexicanus. The sequence continues at coordinate 117,361 of VWZF01001242.1, forward strand.
CCTCCCTAATTTATGTTACTGAAGTCACAGTATCTTCTGAGTAATGGAAATGGTCTGTCTGACTGATGAGATTGATGTTTAGCAGTCAATGGTCACTTCAGCAACAAAAACAGGTAAAGAACATATTTCTAAAACAAGGGCCCAGAAGAAGGGCTTCAGATATACCTTCTCCTTCAAGCCTCACCCAGTTGCAAAAGTCAAGATAGCCTTTCCCTTCTAAGGACTTATGTGCAATTGGGAATGCACAAAAGTGGAAATCTGAGAGATTTTCCACAGCTGTTCAGAGATATGAGCTATCAAAGTACATGGTGACAAACAGAATTACTCCGACAAAGTATCCTAAAAGATATATTCACATGAGATGGAAAGTGTTGCCCATCTCTTTGCCTCAGGAGACAGATGATTGCCTAAGAGGAATGAGCTGTGCCTGAAACACAAGGGTTTGCATTGTGTTTGTGTCTTCGCAGCTTGTTGATATTTTCCAAATTCAGTTGGCAGTCAGCTGCAAAAATTTGACCATGTTCCTTGCCCACCTAACTTGGGGGGGGAAATTTTTCTGGTTAAATCAAAGCAAATGCAATCATCTAACTTTATGCAGCAAAGATACTAAGAGGTTTTTGCTGAAATTTGTCAGGTGGCTCTATGGAAGGATGCTTTAAACCATTCTAAGAGGTTATCCTTTTTTGTACGTTTTTTTGTATCCTGGGAAATACCCCCTATTTTTGCCAATTTGTATAACAGAGATGGTACACTTGAAGAGAAATCCAAGTGGTAATAAATAAGATTCAGTAGACAAAAATGATTGCCAGTTTGCTAATGCATGCACCATTACATACAATAGAAGCCATACAATGATAGTGGTTTAAAAATTAAGGAAAGACGTCAAAAATTACTTTGAACAATGCACTTCTCTCCTTGCTCTAGTATGCCTTTCTAGCTTACTGCACTACAAAATTAGCCCTGCTTTTTCTTCTCTCTCCTTCATGTCTTCAGACCTTTGCTGCTGAAATCTCAACTGGAAAAACAGGAACCTACCTTTAGTTAGTGTCTGAATATACTGCAAGAATATTTTTTCTCCCTGCACTCTTGGGCTGTTCTTGAGGTGGCTTAGGTGCCCATCACTTCACATCAGCCATTTCTAATAATCTTTGAAGTTGACATTAACTTCAAATTATTAATTTAGAGCAAATACCTAGAAGTGGGGGAGTAGTGGCTCATGCTATCCCATCTCAAGATAGGAATGTCATGTCTCAGTCGTATTCACCGTCTTCCCAAACTTCCATGACTTCTGAGACTTCGTGGTCTGGATATCTTTTCTACACTTTGGTCATAAAGTCAGTGGATTTTTAAAAGCAGGAAATATTGATCTTTTAAATTGAAACAAGAATGTGGATCATTAAATGTTGGAGCAGTGTCTTGGAAAGGAAAAACAGCTCCAGTGGAGCAAGTTGCACCTTGTCTACTATGTTGATTGTAGCTAGGGAAAATCCATGATGCTGCAGACTTCCAGAAGGAGCAAGAGCATTTAAATCAGTTACAGACTGCAGCAGCTTAAAGAAAATATGTTTTAAGGAGGCTGAAAGCTAATAAACGGTAAAGATGGGGAAAAAGAGATGTTATTCTGTAGGGCTGCTGGTAGTTGAACTACCATTCTTGCTGTATAGGAGGAGGCACAGAAACAGCTTCATCCCCATTATATTTCTTCTTTCAGAGGCTGCTCAGTCATTGGGAAAGGCAAGTTGTGCTGGGTAAAAGGAACTCTTAGCTTGCTTTCTCAGTGGATCCTAATTCAGAAAGTAAGGGAGCTGGAAATCTCTGCAAGTTGTGTTCCAGTCCATGGTTTGTTCCCAGGGCTCTTGGGCCTCTTCTTGCTCATTGCTCAGGCATATGGTAGTATTATAATTAGAAATGATGGGAAGTGTTTCTTTGGAAACATCTATGTTTAAAAAAAAAGTGCAATTTTAACGAAACAGAAAGTTTATCTTAGAAGAGTTTCTAATTCAGTGGGAAATTGAACTATTAGGGTCCTGATGCCTTACCTGAAAGGATTTCATGAATTTCTCATTCCACCTAATAGAATGAGATCCATATGATCATCCAGATTGGTGGCCAGCAGGTGGAAGTATAACATGAACTTTCTTCAGAAATGTCTATGTATTTGGAAATGTCTTATTGTAAATAATTATGGGGTTTGATTTATTATTATTTTTTGATTCCTAAGTAAGCTGGAGTTTGTTTGGGTTTACAGGTCTCATTTGCAGCCAGCTATTACTACAGCTATTAATCGAAGCTTCACTTTAATTTCCTAACCCAGTGAAGAGTTTACAAGAGTCTCAGTCTGTTGATCAATAAGCTCTGCTAGTTAGAAAGAAATGGGTGAAGTGAGTCGAATGTTCTGGTTAGGTGTTCGCTCTGTGTTCACATTTTCGGGATCATAAATAGCTGGTTTTTATTGGGCAGTGTTGTGTGTGCACAGTTAATTTTCTGACAGTATGTTTGCACTGCTCTGCGTTTTCACATTATAAATGTCAGGGTATTGTAATATAAAATAGTTTGTTTTTCTTTGGAACAGAATTTCTAGTGTTTGTTGGTATGGTCCTGATTTTTGTGGCATTGAACTGAGTGATATCTCATGTAATGAAACATTAGTCACTCTTGAGTTGCAGTATTTCCAATTTTATAATATTCTTGAGTAAATAGGTTTACAAAACCTACAGTAACAACAGAAATTGTAATTTTGAATGAGGACCTTTCATTTACAAACATCTTAAATTGCTGTTTGAACTGCAGCGACATGCAGTCCTATATTGTATAGCTAGCCAGTGGTGTATTGTTACAACTGGAATTAAATGGGACCTTGGAATAAGTGCAATTAGGCTTCTCTAATGATTAAAGATAGGCAGTGAAGAAGATTTTTATTTAGTTCAAGTGGCAAGGGAAATCTGGGCAGGCAAACTATTATGAGACTCGCTCTTGGGAGATTTCTGGAATTATCCCTCCCACTAATTCCAAGTAAAACATGTCATCTTCAATAGCATGATTTTTTAGCTCAGTAATGTCTTCAAATAAAACCTACAACTTATCACCTAGTTATGCAGGCTTACAAGACTTTTTTTTTCTATTGTTTTTTCACCTTTTCACTCTAATGCCTTCTTGACAGAGCACTGCTAGTTCTAAGAACCAGTCACCTTAGAGCACATAAGTGTTTGCGCTGAAACACAAGCACTGGCATGATGAGGATGAAATTCCGTTCCTGGTTTGATTACATATCTGGGACAGGAATGCAAAAGGCTTTTCTCATTCTTCCTCTGCTATGTGTTAGAATATATAGCCCTGTCACCTGATGCAGAAGAGAAAGCAAGTACATGTAGAAAATTAATATTATAACATTAAAATTGAATTAAAAATAGAATTTATAGAGTCAAGTAAAATTATAAATGCACAATTTTATCATTGTGACTATCTTGTAGATACAGTCTGATGACCTCTGAACAGAGAGCTTTCAATCTCTAAAGAGCTACAGAAATTGGTCTCTTGCTGGTTTTTGCGAAAACTAATAGTTTTGTAACAACCCTTTTATTTCAGATGCAACTAACTTCTTGCATTTTTATCCTGTTTGTTCCCAGTCTTCTAACAAAAGCTGCCACTTCAGTTGGGAGGATTAGTTGGCAGAGTGGTTCTTTGTACTTAAAATGGCAGCAGAAGCACATGCACTGTGTTCGGCAAGCCTGCTGTTAGATTTCTAACAAGCAGGCAATCCACTGCGCGTAGCTGCACCTGCTGGTGCTTAGTGGGTGCAAAGTGTGTGGTGCCCAGCCCAGCCAGACATTTTTTATGTCTAGGAGAGTGTTCCAGCTGACTTGGGCAGCACTACCTTAAAGTGGAGTGCTTGCTTACTCCTTCCAGTTGAACACTCAGAGCAGGTCATTCAGCTCGCAGTATGGTTTGAGCCTCTCATTCCTGAGGAGAGGTAGGAAAGGTAAGGTAGTCAAGGAGTTCTCCATATTGGCTTGACTGTCCTCCCTTTGCAGTCAGTTGTAAAGCTCCACCTCTATGGGAAGCAGTGTTTCAGCTTATTTCCCCTAATGAATAAAACAAGATCTTCACTCCTCAATGTTTCTTTGCCTTCCTCAGCTGTTTTCACCTTAGCATGAGGATCTAATCCCTTGACAAGATCTGGGACAAACTGATGAGAAATCACCCAACTCCATGACTGAGTAGGCTCCTTCTAAATAATTCCCCCTTCCCTGTCACCTCAGAGCTCTGGCCCCATGGTTATACATTCAGCAGACACAAGCACAGTCCCTCATTTATGTCAAGAAAAAAGGTATCAGTTTCTAATCCATGTTACACTGCCCTGGCTAAGCCTGCAGGGTCTAGATAGTTTCCTTTATTCTTCTTTCATGTCTGGGACCATTTTAGCATCATGTTAATGGTCAGCTTTCAGTACTGGATTAATTCTTTCCCATCAGGAAACAGCAGGATCCCGTCTCCTTTGGAAGTCCTTTCTGAAGACCTCAACAAGTGTTTCCGTTCTGTGCAGTGTCACCTTTTTTGGCAAATCATGCCTGTTTGCTCCTGCCTGGGCTAGGGAGCCCCCAAGGATGGGAGTTGGGTTCACGTGGGAGATGTGGAAATGGATAGAAAGTGCATGAGGAGAAGGAGCACCTGTGGAAGTCTATATGCAGTTTTCTGTTTAGTATTTCTTCAGCTAGAATTCACTTTGCAGTTGTCCACCAGTGAGCAGATGGGCATGTTTATAGTAAGGGTATATAGTGATTCAGCCAGAATGATATTTTAAGATGTGCGCTGACAGGAAATGAGCAATATGAGACTTTTAGGTGAAAGTTTATAAGCCTTCAAAAACCCTTCACCTATACCAGATTGATTTTGGAGTGAGGAGGATGGTTATGTTTAGGCTGTGATTCAGAAAGGCAGCTGAAAAAAATCCCCTGAACAATTCCTGGTATAATTTTGAAAGAGCTTTCCAAACAGCTCTGCTGGTTTTGACAACTCTGTATATATATTGCTAAGACAAAATGTTTCTGCTCTTAAAATTCATTAAAGCATTCACAAGATTGTCACTTGTGGTGTGCTAAGTGCAATCCTGAATATTTACACAAATATGTTAATGCTATACTCTAAAAAGTAATAAATTATTATGCTGAATACTTCTTTAGCTAAAATTTCACCAGTAATGTTTTCATTTTAACACATTATGAGAATAAATTTGCCAAGATTGAGGACGTATAAAGGAAACACAGGCACATAACAAATGTCTTTCTCCTGCTGTCCATATTTATAGTATACTATACATTTTTTGAATACAACTGACAAATTTTGCAGTTGAGATGCTTAAGAACGTTGTTTTTTCTCTCTCACAGTTTTTTCTTGAAACAAATGCATATTGATATTGTTGTTGTCCCTTGATAATACCACATAGCTGAAACATAGAGAAAATAAGATCCATATGTGTATGTGTGGCATGGTCTGTACTTGCACATGTTTTATTTGAAATGTTTTTCATTCATTGTCTGTTACTGACCTGGGTTTATTTGTTTTTTTTTTCTTTTGTTTTGTTGTGCATTTTTTGTTGAGTTTTTTGTTTTGGGAGGGATCTTTTGGAGGGCGGAGGGATGCAAGATTGTGATTTAGCACTTGGGAGCAATCCATCTCAGTCAGTACAACATCATCCTTCAAAAGGGAAGCATCAAAGTCAGCACCAAAAAACATGGTACAGTCAAATAAACTTGTGAGCTTCTGTACTAGCCAGCTGTTTCTGAGCATCCTTGCAATACCCATGGGGAAAAAAGAAGGTTAGCAAGAGGATGAGAATTTTTATACTATGACAAATCTCTTAATTCTTCCTGTTTAGATTCTCTCATGTTTATTCTTCTTCTCATTAATTAGTCATTCAATTAATCAGGTTACACAAAATGATCAGCATTATTCCCTCTGTTTAAATCAGGAATCAGTGCTGTCCTTGTAACAAGGACACACTGAAGGCAGTCGAAACTGATCCAAAGGGAAGAAGTGTAAGATGTTTTTCAGCCTGTGGCATTTAATTCTTGCTGACCTCTGCCATTAGCTTCATCTTTGGTACTTCAAAGGTGGGAGCTTCAGAAGGAGTCAACACTTCTTTCTTCCCATATTAAGAGCAGTGAAATGCTCATTGACTTCACTATAAGTCCAATGCATTTTTGAAAAGCCCACCTGTGAGTACTATGAAGATCACAGTTTGTCCAGGAGAAGGTGGTTGGTACACCCTGGTGAGCCTTCTGGTGTCCCAAAACTTACTGTCATAAACTGGGCTCAGGGCAGTCTAAAAGCAACAGGAGCATGTGATGCAAGGGATGTGGGGCCAGACATTCTTAATGTGTCTGAATATGTATGTTCTTGAAACTCTGGCATATCCAGTAGATCCCAGCAGCATTTGACCTTAATTGCCAGCAGTGAACATCTCAGTTTCACTCTTAAGAATGGGGGCTGTTCTCCGTGTGCTGGGAATCTTACACTAGTAGCTAGATCAATCTAGAGACACTTAGGACTGCCTAATGTACTGTAAATCACATATTCCTTTTAAAAGTAACATTGCTGAATTCCATGTGTGAAAAACTTTTTTTCTTGTATTTTGATTTTTAGATCTGAAATGCAATTCAGCTTTTCCAAGACTTGAGTTTAAGTGATTGTAATGTGAGATGCAGTTCTGGAGAGCATGGATTTCTCCCATAGCTACGTCATATTTTTCTTTTGGTTCATACTTTTTCTATTTATGAATAACATTACAGTAAATAGATGAATCAGACTCCAGTTTTCAAAATTGCGAGGTAGAATAAAATGTTCCCCTGGAACTGCTGTGAGCCCTGTTGTTACTGAACACATGCACGCACGCACACACACAGAGTTAGGTAAACCCAGCACGAGAGCAGTCTTATGTCACTTTGTAAATGTTTGATTTTATTTTTTTGATATAAAGTTCTGCTGCAGGCTCCTTATTTGTACCTCAGCCATGAGAAGTTGAGGTGTGGTCATTAACCCATTGCATGACACCTTAACCCTGCCAGCTAATATATGATGGTGTGCTGGTTTTGGCTGGTGTTAATTTTCTTCCTAGTAGCTAGTATGGGGCTGTTTTGCATTTGTCCCCAGTCCTTCTGGGTGGCTGGGGACACATTTTTCTCTTCCTCCTAGAAAATACCATGATATTCCACAGATGGAATTGGCAACAGTGGCGTATATCATGGGATTATTACCATGTTTGTCATTTCCTTTTCTATATTGCATCCTCTCTAATGGATTTCCACATCTTTCTCTTGCTTACGTATAACAATTCATGACCTTTGTGTGTGTTTTATGGCAGTAAGTGCAGTAGGTTAAGGTTGTACTCATGTGAAACAGAGTAACCTTTAGCTGTTTATTAAGAGATATGGTCTCAGGTAAAAGGTCGTATATATAAATAGTCTTGGGAGAACAAAAGGAAATGAAAGGTGAACTGAATAGGGTGTTAGTTTTATATTAAAAAGCAGTGATGTGGGTTTTTTGCGAACTGTGATATTTTGCTTTTTATCACTTCTGTCTGAAACAGCTTTGCTGCATTCTGGTTATTAAAGTATAGTGTAAGTGATGGCAAGGTAGCACAGCAGATAGGAAGAAGCTGACCTGGTGTGTACATGCTAATAACAACGAAGGCAAAAATCCCATCTATAAATGCTAGCTGTTTCAATCTTTGTTACATGGTTTGTATGTCAGCTTTACTGGCATTGTTCCTTCTAACAAGGATGTTTTCATCACTTTCTGGATACAGAATGGAAAGGATACCTCATACGTTGTGAAGAGATTTTTTTTTAATTTTTATTCATGTTGAATTATTTCAGTATTTTTCCTAAAGGTACCTATGCCATGGAATGATGACTCTGTGAGCTGATATCTGAATAAAAATTAGTTATTCCATCCAGTTAACATACATGAAAATACCTGTAACCATATGAATTAGAAAATGCCTTTGAAATCCCCATGCCATTGGCTACACAGTTTTGTCTTAGAAATAATAGATTATTTGATACTTTGCATGTCTTTCAGAGCCTTAATCAGCCATGAGCTATTTTGCATGATCACAGAGGGAAGAGATTCCATGTTGTCTTCATTCTGTGTGTGTGCACAGCTCTGTAAATGCTGAATTGCTGACAAACCCTTTTGGTTTTTCATTGGCACCCTTGACAGCACTTCTTCCTGTAACATCTGCACTGCTGTGCTCCGGGGAGCTTAGTACAGGGGATGGCATATTTGCCACTCCAACATCAAATGAAGGGAGGGCCAGGAACTCTTAAATTCACTGTTTCTTTTGCACTACTCCATGCACAACCCTGCTTTGCACTTTTGTTGTAGCCGTGGGAAAATTCACAGATGTGACCCTGGTGACACCCACCTGAAGCAGAGGCTGCACTGAGCTGTTTCATGCTGCTGAGGGAAATGGAATATTCCCTCCTCTGTGGTGTACAGCTGCTGACCCAGTAAAGAGTCAGCTGTTGCAGTCTGTCCTGGTGCAATCAGCTAATGCATCATTTCTGCAGTCGTTTGCAGCATGGAATCCACTGAATAATCCTCTTAATGGTTGCTCATCATACATAAGAGTGGCTGTACTGGCTCGACTTGGGATCCATCTAGCGCAGTGTCCTGCCTCCCACGCTTGCCCATAAGCAGATGTCCAGGGAGGAGTGAGGATAGGACAGCAAGGTGTTTCCTTCGTTTTTTCTACCAATTTGTGACTATTCTTGGAGGTTTTCCCCGCTCTTGAAATGGTTTGTGTATTTAGTGGTGTACAGAGTAATTGTCTTATGTCTCTCTTGCATGTGTATAAAATTTTTGCTTCCAAAATGTCATTTGGAAAAGCATGCCACAAATTGCTTCCTCTCATGTGACGAACTGACTCCTTTTGTTTGTTAAAAACGTGGCTTTTACTAGTGTCATTTGAAGGTCACCTGATTTTTTTCTTTTTCTTCTTTTTTTAGCTCAAGGAGGTGGTGAACAATCTATCTTCCTTCCCCTTCCACCACCCATGACCTCTACAAACTACCATTGTGGTGTTTTTTTTCTGATGAAATATTACTATTGGTATTTGCAGTCCTAATCACTACACTGACAACAACTGTTTTTGCTGTCAAAGCCCTGCATAAAGTCAATGAGCAATCACGTGTAATAGCTTTTCTCTTTTGGGGCACAAGGCCAAATACTTTGATGCAGTAAATTGGATGACATTTTGGTGAAGTCAGAGCAGCACTTTCTTTATTGCAGAAGGGAATCTGGATCCTTGTTTCTGTAAAAAAACTAATTTGTGCTTTAGTTAAGAAAAAGCTTCACATTGATTAAGTTCCAGTTTATTTGAATTAAGGTGGTCTTCTACATATGAACAGCTAAAAAAGCAGCACTTAAAACTTGAAATGAGAACCCCACAGGCCAGTTTCCTCCGATTATGCAGTTTGTGAGACCAGAAAGAGATTAATTACTGAATCAAGTAGAAAGAGAGGATGAGCACAGCATTAATAATGAGATTGTTCCAAAGATATCTTGGAACATGAAATTATCAACAGCTAAGTTTATTGTTCTCATTAAAATACAGCACAGTGTATAGCCATTGTTTCTAGTAACTATTTTTTTCTAATTCCTTCCATAAGCAATCATAATCAGATGCATTTGAAGTCTTGTGTTACAGTGTGATAGCATGCTACAGATACAGAAGATTATAAACTGACTGTGTAATTCAGTATCTCTGGGACTACAGTTGACTGAGTCTGAAACTTAATTTTATGCCCATTCAACAATTTGCTGAAAAGGATAAAAGCAACTTTTGAACTTTGCATCCAAGACAGATAACAGTGTACGATGCAAGTATACTATATGAATCCCTCTTAATAATGGCAATGGATAAAGGAACCAGTACAGTATATTCTGTTTGAAGAAAAAGTATAATGAATAAATAAAGCTGGACTACTCTAGCAAGTATGTTCTCATTCCACTGAAATTTAACAAAAAATTGCCAAGGTTCTCATAGAGAGTCAGTAATGCTAACTATACAGGATGTGGAAGACAATGTCTTAGTGCTAGCTTCTTTCTCAGTCTTTTCTGTTGATGTTAGTCATCTCCCTAAAATTAATTCAAGTACATAATTGAAAATAAATTTGTAATTGAATACTCTCACCCTTTCACAAATAATCCTGGTCGGTCTGACTGTCTGAAGAGATGAACATAAAGAGAAATAAGTATGGAAAGGGTAACTGAGTAAGAGAAATTGCTAAATGTCTTACAGCCTGCCTGTGATTTAGTCTCTTCTTTAAGGATGTCTTTGACCTATGGTGTTTCTTCATTCATGCAGGATGAGCAAGGAGCTCTGGAGTACTCAAGCACCTGTCTTTATTAGTATAAGCACTTTCTGATGTGAAAGGATTATGCTCTCAGAGAATAAATAGGTCAAAGAGTATTCTAGGGATGTTCTAGTCTTTCCTAATCATTGAGGTCTCTGTAGTTAATTGGTTTAAAGCTTTTATTGAGATGAAGTCTCATGCATTGTAAAATCTGCATTTTGTATGACTTGCAAAGAATCTGCCAGAGAGAGAAAGATTTCTGTACCAGCGCAGTAGCCTTCTGCAAGAAGAGGACCTGTTTCTTGGGCCAGTATAATTCACTCAATCTAGGTGTAAGAATGCTGGGCTGGGATTTGAATGAAGTGAGGTTTTTTTTCTGTTTTGGGGGTGGTGGACAAATATGCAGTGCTTTGTAGTGGTTTTTGATAATTACTAGTATTTGTAGCAAAGTCTTAGCTCAGACTCTTATTTTAGGGTCAGGAAGCACTGCTATGTTTAATCCAGAGGTAAAAAATTGTCTCAGGCATGCCTGAAGGAGCTAACAGACCTCTTGAGCTGTTTGAGCAATATAAAGAGTTGAGGAGTTTTGGTGTGATGGTAATACATCTTGTGGAAAATAAGAGTCCACTATTTAGAATGGGCCAGTGGAAGTTGTTATTATTACTATAGTGTAAGGTTAGGAATATCTGCAAGTATCTAAATTTGCCACATTTGCAGATGTAGGAGATAACTAGAAGTTTTGCTTTATGCTGATAGACTTCTGACTGGACTATTTGCCAATAAATACTGCTTGTCAATGTTAGGAAATTAAATGTTCTCTGGCTTTCCCTGTGATCTTGTCAATTCTTGCATGAAAATCATTAAAGAAACTTAGTTCAAATCCTGGGATTTGAACATCCTGTACAGATGCTATTTACTTTGGCCCAAGTACTCTTGATAGTATATTTCCCTTGGTAACTGTTGTCGGGCTTAATGGTAGGACTTGATGCCATCACGAGCAGGTACTCTAGTTTAGGCAGGTTTTGGGGGGTATGAGATGGAGAGGTGTTCGCTGGCCCTTATTGACAGTAAGCTGGGCTTGGGTAATTTTTCATATACAAACAGTAACAGTGTTGTTGAACACACACAATTGAGCAAAACAAAGCTTGTTTGTTTTCTATCCAGTATGCTGTACTGCAGAGGTTTTTTTCTTCACCTGAGAATGGAAAGTATGCAATTGCTAATAAGCCTTACTCCCTAGAACATTCTCTGGAGATCTGTAATGGTCAGAAGAGTGATGCTTGGGTAGTACTTCTGCATGGGATGTATGCTAGTCATTTTGTGGCTCCAAGTTCATTTATGCCAGTTGTATAGTAGCTGTCATTGGTTTTAAAGGAAATCAGGCTTTAAAGCACCGCAGATTTCATCCCCCAGTTTCAAAAATTTCACAAGCAATGCTAAAAGTCTCACACAATTCTCAAGCTTCAGTAATTCACAGATGCACAGAAATGCATATAGGTAGTTAAGTAACAATACTATTTTTTATGCAAGTACAAAGGTTGGTATAATTGCGTAATCTTCCTTAACAGAAACACAGACAGATGAGTGCTCTTTCAGTCTTTGCAAATGTAACTTGACTACATTTTGCCATTTTTAGTACTCTGTGTGGAATACAAGTGCCTGACTTTAAACACTTGCATTTGAAAGTATGACTTAGGTTTATTGTTTGAATCCCAAAACCAGGGAGTGTTCTGAGAGCAACAGAGTCAAACTTCTGAAGATGTACAGCTATTTAATCTATGCTAGTAGAATTAGGATTCAGCGTAACTGTAGTCAAAAATACTTTAATTGACTATTTTTTTATCTGCAATTTCATGGGATGTTTAAAAAAACAAAATATATTCCAAAATACGCTTAGTTACTGCAGTATGGCATATTTTTGGAAATGAGCACATGTTCTTTCTACTTCATGGATTTTAAAGGTTAACATCAAACAGTTTGCCAGTCCTTCAGGAGCTAATATGCTAGAACAAAACATTGACAACAGTGGATTCTCAGATTGAACTGTGTTTGAGATTCTGGTTTTGTTTTGTTTAAGTTTCCCAAGTAGCCTAGGAACTCAGGCAGCCTGGAAATGTGACTGTTAGGCCTGCCTGACTTTTGTCTTTCAACTAGCATCTTTTGTTTTAATGATGGCGAGTTCTTCCTCTTGTCTTACTTAACATAAAGATATTCTGTACAGTTAAGAGAAAATAGCCAGTTTCTAGGAGCAATGGTATAATCTTACAGTAAGTTATGTTTGCTGTGTGAAAGCCAGCATGAATTGAAAGATAATAGGGAAGGGACAGGAGATTTGCAAGTGTTAGAATAAACTGTAAATAAGATCTTTTCTTAGACAAACATAAAAATATACTTGTCTGCACTCTGCCCAGTGCAAATAAGACCTCTTGCCAGAGCCTGTATTGAGCAGACTTCTGGAGGTTAATGTTTAATAGGTTCTTAGTGCTGCTGGCTGTGTTCTCAGCAGGTGGATCTCCTGCTCCCTTGGAAGCATTATTTTGTGCAAACTAAATGCATTTCTATACTGAAGCACATCAATCTACGTCTGCTGTTACAGAACCTATGATGGAGCAGTTAATAGTATGCTATCAGAGGGTTTTCTGCTTTTAGTTCACGCACTTCTCATTTTTCATCTCTATTTAGCATAGTAAAAGCAATTATTGTACTGCATGATTCCTGCTTATCTCAATAGCATTCAGTCAGTGGTAAGCCTGGTCCTACATGAACTGCAGGAATTTTGATTTCTAACTTTTGCTAGCAAGTGGCAGAAGAATATGATCTAACACACCTACATGACTCACTTGAGTCATTTGTCTACGATGACTTGTACTTATAATTGGAGGTGTAGTTGTAATGAAGACACAGTGCCATGAAAATGGGAGAGAGAAAACACCTATGAGATCACCTTGAAGGTTGTGTTAGAGTACAGAACTCCTTTTCTAGTTCAGAGGTGAATGATCCAAGAGGAGGATCATTCCTGTCTTTTTTTTTTTTTTTAGTGGATCGTTGTGTGATCTAGTGGCATTTCTAGTGGTGTCTCAACTTATCTGTATTACAGAGTGTTGATTCAGAGTGCCATAAAAATGTGCTAGTTGAGCTTGGGCACGCTTACTACCAGTTTATTGGTATGCCTGATAGCACTGCTCCACCTCTGTTCAAAATTCCTAAGGCCTGAACCTGCCTTTTTTACAGTTTGTAAACAGCATTCTTTATTGCTGAGAAGGAAAAGGGACTGAAGGGTGGGTAACTGGAGTCAGCCTTTACAGTCATCTTTTCAGTTGTGCAGGTTCCCTTGGTAAGGAGTTGGCCATGGGGTGTTGCAGGGTAGGAGAAATACAGAGGTAAAATTAATCTATTTTCCTTGAAAGATTTGTCTGCACTTTATGGATATAACACAGTTCAGGCCAGTGCCAACAGTGTCTTTTAGGCAGCAAATTCTTTTATTACTGTGTAATTCATTGTTATGCTGTGAACGGGAGAAGTACCATACATGGAGAAAGACAGGTTTCTCAGCAGCTTGTTTGAAACTTTGCAACCTACTTACATGGACTTCAGTGGAACAGCTCTGAATTTTGGCACAGCTTCACATTTTTCTAAGGAAGAAATCCTTTGGCAAACACTTACTTGTTTACACCTCAGTTAGTTAGCCAACAGGAGGGATGGAGGAATGTGATGGGTGCTGTACTGACTTACCTCTGTTTTCTTGCTTTTAATCGTCTCATTAACATTTGCCTTTAAACAGCATAGCAGATAGTTACAGAGCATTTGCTTTAAGATTCCTTCACTGGAGGTGACATTTATTTTAAGAATATATTAAAATATCAAATGATACCCATTTTAACTACGGTAACCTACCATAGTTTTTATTGCTCTCACTATGTTCTGACTGGGCAGGTGAATACGGACATGAAGAGAAAGTCTGCACTGTAGGAAACTAAAAACAGGAATCATCACCACAGTCAGTCTTCTAGGTTCATTCCTACATCTCTCTGATTGTGATCATCTGGCCATATTTGTGGTTCTTACTCTTGATACATCTTCTGTTCAAGCTATAAGAATCCAAAGAAACCAAGAGAATAAAAAGCAGAAGTTATTCCCAGAGGAGCAGTGTCCCAGCAGTGTCGTCAGATGAGAACTTTGGGACTTGGATACAAATAACTTCTGGTATCCTCGTAGGGATGCTCTGACTCTACATTCAGGACAGTGACTGAGGCTGGGTTTTCATGTTTCTCAAGAGGCCATAAGGTTTGTTGCTACACAGAGATGCTCTGACCATCTCTGGTGGGCTAGGTATGTCCACACAAAGGCTTGGTACAGACCAGTTGTTCAGTAGCAATTGCTTGACCCCACCTAAGGATGCCCAAAAGAGGTTTAAGCTGGTTCTTGATGTTCAGTGTCCAGTTGCCTTTGTTGGAACCTGTGACAGAATTCCTGGTTGATGCAATGTATCTGTTTATGAAACCAACCTTGGGACTTATTGCCAGAGCTTAACATGGTAATTTGAGACAGTACCATGCCTGATATCTCATCAGCATCTCTGCTTGATACTGCTTAAAAATACTGAAGCTGAAGGAGACCTATCAGTATGGAGCAAAGGCCATAAGAAATAGTTGCTGTGGCCAAGCAATGGCAGATCCATCTTTCCAGTTGCCATCTGTGAAACAGAAATACAAGGCAAAAAAATGGTAAATGCCATTTACTGGTTTTACTTATAAGGCTGTTTTGTCCTTGCTTTATAATGGATGGTGATGTTGACACATGCATGAGAGAACATACACCCATTCTGCTGTGTTAGTGCATTGCCTGGGAATACAGATACAGGAGCTGGAGTGGGAGTTTGAGATCCTTGGAGTTCAAAAATGAACTTGTGAGTGACGTTGCAAGAGTACGTGGAAACAGGCTTATACATGGGGCAGATTTAGGTTACCAGCAGTTCATATGATGAAGTGATTGCATAAATTTAAAAGCAGAAACTGAAAAAAAACAAAACGCCAAGCCCAAAGGTTAGAGTCTTTCTCAATGCTGTGACACAAAGACAATACATACCAAAACATAAACCAGTGGAAATCAAGGAGGAGGTATTTTTGTTATTTTGCATTTTTTATTGTAAAGTACTTTGAAACTATGTGTTGTATCTCTCCAGTGTGAATGCATACTTGCTTGTTTTGGTTTTGAATTTTTTATTTAGTCCATCAAGGAGTCCTCAGTGTGCCTTTTGCTGAGATTTCTTTACTGATGGGTGCAGTTGCTGAATCAGATTTAAAACATTCCATTCCAATTTGCAGTGAACTGGCTGTGCACTCAGCTGCAGGATGCTGTTCTCTTCTGCACCTGCAGATCCCCAACTTACTAAGTCTATGTCAATCCCATTCTTTCCTCTCCACTTGCATAAAGCTCTCTTCACCCCAGTTCAGAACATTGCCTGCAGTAGGCTTCCTTTGGCAGACAGATGCCACCCAGCAGTTGGTGATCGCTGAGAGCTGATTGTATCTTCTGGCCTGAGGTCCATACATCTTGTCACTTTTTGGCCTACATCCCATGCACGCTGCATGCCTGCAGCATTTTGACAAAGCTGCTTGTGGAGCTGCACAGGGCAGGAGGCTGAAAGGATTCCCTTAGGCAAATGTGCCTGGCTTCCTGCAGAGAAAGGGCCTTAAGGTGTTGCTGATTGACTCCAGCAACTTCTTGTGTGTGTACCATGGAGAGTCCCAGATTTGAAAATAATCTTACTGCTGGGTTGATTTCTTGAATTTGAATGTTTTTAGGACAGGATAGCTTTGGGTTCAGATTACACCTTTCTGGAGTGTATAATTTTTATGGTTAGCCTTCAGGGAAAATTTGGAATTTGTTCACTGAATCTGCTTTGACTGGCTTGTGGGAGGCATGTTTTTAACCTTGGGAAAGTTTACTGTAACAAGATTATGTAATTCACAGCCAGTGACATGTAAACTACCTCTGGAGCTAGAAATGGAGGTGACATTTATCTGTGTAGCTGTGCTTGAATTTCATAGACTTTCTGAGAAGCATTTTCTAGCTCCTTAACTCTGGAATCATGCAGTGTTTATAAAGCTTTTATGTGTGTTTACTTTCAAGCATTTAAGCAGTTCTGTTTGCAGTGGCTTCTGCCCAATGCAAAGGCTGTGGTGATGTTTTTTGAACTCTGTCAGGCTTGGTGCTGTGACCATTTTGCTGGGGAGCCTGTTCCAGTGCCCAACCACCCTCTGGGTGAAGAACCTTCTCTCAGTATCCAACCTAAATCTCCCCTGACACAACTTCAGGCCATTCCCTTGCGTTCTGTCACTGTTCACTATAGAGAAGAGATCAGTTCATGCTCCTCCACTTCCCCTTGTGAAGCAGCTGAAGACTGCAGTGAGGTCTCCCCTCAGTCTCCTCTTCTCCAGGCTGAACAGACCAAGTGTGCTCAGCTGGTCCTCACACAGCTTCCCCTCAAGGCTCTTCACCATCATTGTTGCTCTCCTTTGAACATTCTCTAATAGTTTAATATCTTTCTTATATTGCAGTGCCCAAAACTGCACAAAATATCCAAGGTGACACTGCTGCAGAGCAGAGCGGGACAACCCTCCCACTTCAAGCGGCTGGCGATGCTGTGCCTGATGTCCCCCAGGACACGATTAACCCTCCTGGCTGCCAGGGCACTGCTGATTCATATTCAACTTGCTGTTGACCAGGACCCCCAGGTCCCTTTCCATGGCACTGCCTTCCAGCATCTCACTCTCCAGTCTGTCTGTACGTCCAGGGTTGTCCCATCCCAGTTGCAGAATCTGGCATTTTCCCCTGTTGAATTTCATGTGGTTGGTGATTGCCCAGCCCTCAATTTGTCGAGGTCTCTCTATCCTAGAAGGAGTTAGCAGCTCCTCATAATTTCATGTCTTTGGCATACTCAGTATCCCTTCCAGTCCTGCATCCAAGTCATTTATGAAGATGTTGAAGAGCACAGGGCCCAAGATGGACCCCTGGGGAACTCCACTAGTGAGAGATCACCAGTCTGATGTTACCCCATTCACCTTTACCCTCTGAGCTCAACCCCTGAGCCAATTGTTCACCCACCACATGATGTATTTATCCAGCTGTGTGCTGGACATTTTGTCCAGAAGGATCCTATGAGAGACAGTATTAAAAGTTTTACTGAAATCCAAAAGAATTATATCAGCTGGCTTCCCCTGATCAACTAGGTGGGTTACCTTTGTCATAAAAGGAAATTCAGTTTGACAAGCAGGACTAGGGTGTGGTTTAGAGGTAGATAATGGTCAGCTCTTTGAATCCACAGAGTCTTGTCGTCATTAAAACACCTAAATTTGCTTAAAACATCACAACTTCATTGAACTTTAAAGCTTCATGCACTTTATGATTGCATCAAGTTTGTAACTTTGATATCTGAGTAGGGCAGAGTACAGAGGAGGTGTTTTAGTGATCCAGTGCCTAAAAATACAAGTAGAGTAAGAGAAATCCAAATTTGGCAGTGGCAGCTGCACATATTGTAAGGATGACTGCATTTATCGTGACTTTATGATTTCAGTGTGGCAGTTAATTGAGGAAGGATTTCAGGCTTGGTTCTGAGTATGGAAGAGAGCTGGTAACTGAATTATTTTGCAAGTATATGTTGACTCTCTGCTAAACCTGGTAAGGATTACAGAGCTATTGATCTTTGTCTCCCAGTGGCAGTAATTTAAGATGATGAGGCATCTTTAATTCGAGAAGAACTTCACAACCGTAATATGTCTGTGTGGTTTTAAAATCAATATTGTAGGTGGTAGATGAAGTGATGAATCAAGGTGGTTTTTAATTATGTTTTTGCATGCTATTACTTTCTGAATGGAATCTATGTTTCAGCAAGTATTTGAACAGAAGCTCATTTTAGTAAGACTGCAGCCTTGCTGAAGACAACTGTTTTCTTGCTTTAACCTTAGTCAAGGCTTAAGGTCTTAGAATCATAGAATGTTTTGGGTTGGAAGGGACATTTAAAAGCCATTGACAGCCATCTAGTCCAACCTCCTCGCAATGAGTAGGGGCATCTTCAACTAGATCATTGCTCAGAGCCCAATCCAACCTGACCTTGAATGTTTCCAGGGATGGGGCATCCTCCACCTCTCTGGGCAACCTGTTCCAGTGTTTTACCACTGTCATTGCAGAAAATGTCTTACTTATATCTGGTCTGAATCTACCTTCTTTATCACAAGCTGCCCTTGTAAAAAGTCCCCCTCTGGTTTTTTTATAAGCCCCTTTTTAGATACTGGAAAGGTGGCATAAGGTTGTTCTGGAACTGTCTCTGCTCCAGGCTGAACAACCCCAACCCTCTCAACCTTTGCTCATAAGAGAGGTGTTACATCCCTCTGTTCTTTTTTGTGGCCCTTCTCTGGACCAGCCTGAACAGATCCACATCTTTACTGTACTGAGGACCCCAGAGCTGGATGCAGCACTCGAGATGAGGTCTCACCAAAGCAGAGTAGAGAGGCAGAATCACATCTTTCAACCTACAGGTTGTGTTTCTTTTGGTGCAGCCCAGGATACAATTGCCTTCCTGGGCTACAAGTGCACATTGCTGGGTTGTGTGCAACCTCTCATCCACCAGCACCCCCAAGTCCTTCTCAGTAGGGCTGCTCTTGATCTGTTCATCCTCCAGCGTGTACTGACACTGGGGCTTGCCCTGACCCAGGTGCAGCACCTTGCACTTGGCCTTGTTAAACCTCATGAGATTCCTATGGCCCCACTTCTTGAGCTTGTCCAGGTCTCTGGATGGCATCTTGTCCTTCAGATGTGTCAAGAGCACTACCCAGCTTGATGTCATCTGCAAGTTTGCTGATGACAATTTGTTTAAACCAATTGCCTGTGTCATTGATGAAGACACTAAACAATACTGGTCCCAGTACAGACCACTGAGAGACACCATTTGTCACCAGTCTCGACTGGGACACTGAGCCATTGATCACTGCTCTCTCGATGCAACCATCCAGCGAGTTTCTCATCCACCAAACAGTCCATCCAACAAGTCAATCTCTCTGCAGTTTAGAGAGAATGATGTGGTGGGGGACCATGTCAAAGGCCTTACAGAAGTCCAGACAGATGACATCCATAGTTCTTCCTTGCTTTAAGCTCTACTGTTATATAAAAAAGTGCAAGCATAGTTCAGGTATGTTTAGATTATGTCACTACAGCCTCTCTGACATCTCTGTCCCTACTGTTGTAGGGCAGTGTAGTCCACTTAAAGTATGACTTTGGCACTTGCTTCCTCACGCACAGAAGTTCTCTGCTCTGATCAGTAATGTAATCAGGCCCTCCTTTGGAGCACAGAAATAGAAAATTGGAGAATAATATAAGAAGTGTGAGAAGAACGTAACTGAAAAATCCACTGCATTATCCCTGCCTTTGAAAGCCCTTTGGGCCTGAAAAATATCTGGTACTCACAGCTGCAGGAGATTCATTCCATCCAGATTGATCCGAGAGGTCCCTGACTGCAATAAAATGGTGATGAAGCTGGTGTTGTGTGAGAACTGGCTGCACTGTGAAGTTTTGGACAACAATACAAGTACAGCATAAATACCTGTTCTATTCACTGATTGACTTGATGGGCATTGCAGTCACAGCAGGAATTTCCACACAGTTCTCTGGGATAATTCTGGATGACCTAAACCCTCTGGCAAAAGTCTACATCTCCAAACAAGGCCTGGTATCAATGCTGTCAGTGTTGTTACCATTAAGTAACTTTGATAGAGGGCTTATAGCTCTGTGTATGTGTGATTAGAAATCTCCTTGAAATAGCTGGTGGTTTTAAATGGAGTAAACAGAATATATTTGTTTCAAGAGGTATCAGTGGCCAAATATCAAGCCTGGTCAACTTTGGCAGATGTCTCATTCCCTGGTTATTTTACAGGACAGAACTGATTGAATCAGGTTGGTTAGCTGACTAATGGTCTCCCTTTCTCAGTCATTCATGAAGCAGAGAGGTAATGCTGATCAGTGGATAGATTGACATGTAAGCTTTGTGTTGAAAGCTAGCCAGATTGAGACTAGAATGAGAAGGAAACCAGCATTCCATATTTCCCTGCATTGCTCAGCCACACCTAGGTTTTTGAAATGAAATGTGCCTTTTTCTATTCTGTGGAATATTTGTATTGATACAGACAGCTTGTAAGTTGAAAGAGCCCTAGAATGATAAAATATGAAGCCTTCAAAAAATAACATGGAGTTCTTTGTTTTGGTGGACAACTCTAAGAAATCCAATTGTGTATTAATTTTTTGAGTGAGATTTCTCTCTCATCTGGAAGAGTAAGTATTATGCTCATGCAGCATTGAAACATGTATAGCACATTCTTTTATTTAAGTACTTAATTTTTTTTTAATGATAACTTTTCAGAAATATCTTTATTATCCTTTCAATTATGATATTTAAATACAAACTTGAGCTAGTTTCTTCTGAAAGTTGTACGTTTACACTTCATTATTACTTACTCAAACAGGTGTGAATTGTCCATTAATTTAGATGTTCATGCATAGCTTGGGATATTGGAAGTTTGGTTTTTTCCTCCTGGAGAACATGAGTGAGGTACTCAGAAAAGCAGGATGACCTGTGCCAAGGATCTGTACCTTTACACCATGTTGATTCACATGCACAGGGCTCTGTAGACTCATCTTGGTGTGGAACAGTCCCTGTTCTTTAAGAGCAGAGACAGATTAGTCACCATACCACGTCAGATCTTTAGGATACATGGCATATTTATGTTTGATCTTTGAACCCAGGGACTCCTGACACCTTACAGAGAGATGAAGCATCTCTATGATGCACCCAGTCACTTACAAAGAATCTTGGTAGTGGTAATGATGCCACTTTAACTGGTCAGATTGTGCTTCCATGGGAAAGGATTCCTTGCATTTTCTTCAACACCCATCATGACATATGTTTATAGTGGTCATAAAACTGACTAGTCTCTAATAAGACTGCAAGCATAATTCTTGTATTTGAACTTTGAGATAATAAAACCTGAAAGCCAAATGCAGGATGTATGGGGTAATATTTCTTTGCAGTTTTTCTGATCTTTTGTGTTTTGATTATCCTTTATTGTGCTGGTCCCTTTGATTGTCAGTAGTACCTGATACTATTTTACTTGTATTTAGCTGGAATGAACGTGTATTTGAAATTACAGAGTAGGACATTTCAACAGAGCCCACAGTTTCAGCGGCCACAGCCTATAGCTATAATGCAACATACATACCTGGTTCAGGCTGAGCCTGATCTCTGTCAAATGCAGTTTGAAGTTAAGCTTCACCAGATAAAAAACTTTCAGGAAAAAAAATCCAATTATTTGTTCTTCAACAAAAACATTCCTCTTCTCTAGTGTTGTCCTTGGATTTATTGGTGTCATCTTCCAAAGTGAAGCTTTTTATGTATTTACAAACATGTATAGATTTCTGTTTGGCAGACCATAGTAGTTAGATTGCACCTGGGACAAAGCACTGCTTGACAGATGCCACACTATGTTAGGCATCTTAGTATGCAGCAATTCATATGTTTGCTGAATAGAGGCGTTTGTCAAAGGGGAAATTACGAAATCTGTGGAGTGGCTGAGGTTGAAGGGAACTCTCACAGTGATGTTGTCCAAACCTCATGCTCAAGCTCATCTACAGCAAGTTCCACAGGGCCATGTCCAGATGGTTTTTGAGTATTTCCATGGATGGAGACTCCAAAACCTCCTTGGGCAGCCTGTGCCAGTGCTCTGTCACCCTCACAGTGAAAAAGTGTTTCCTGATGTTCAGAGGGAACCTCCTGTGGTTCAAAATCTGTGTGCATTGCCTCTTGTCACTGGGCGCCACTGAAAAGACTCTGGCTTCATTCTATTTACATGCTCCCTTTTCTTTTCTATCATTTAACAGCTAAATGTGCTTGTCTTCCCAGAATCATCTTGAAAATGCATAATCTATAGCATTTCTGTTTTGCAAGATGTTGTCCTCACTTGGTTAAGGTAATGTTCTCAAACTTAATTGCATGAAAGTTATGCATGTGCATGAACAAAGAAATCTGCCAAAAAATTTTCTCTTGAGAGCTCCACCACTCAGAAAAGCATTTAAGCTGCCTCTGACTGTAGTTCTTTGATCTGTTTTGTGAGGAATTCAAATTACAGAAGTCTTTGTCTACCCACAGATGCATCTTCATCTCAGTGGCACCCCAGTGAAGTGCTGCTGTTACGGTAGTTGTGCAGGTGGCTTTTTCACAGGGTCAGTAAAACTGTAGAAGGTGATAGCAAACATTGTTCCTTCCTATTGTTGATAAGGATTAAAGACACAATACTTAAATGAAAAAGGTTATTTCAATTTTAATGCATATGAGTTCAAGGAATACTTTTTTCTACATAGAATCATAGAAAATCTCTAGTTGGAAGGAATCCATAAGGGTCATTGAGTCCAACTCCCTGCTCCTCGGTGTATTTTTGTACTAATGCAGCTGAAAACAGCTTTATACAGAAAGCAAGTCAATGAAAGTTCAATTCAGATACAAGTTGCTACTACTTGCAGACTATATTGCTAAAGAAATAACTACAGTGCTATGATGTTTTCCAGAGCTGTCAAAATATTAGCTTATAGGTCATCTGGAACAGAGAATGGACAACACTGGTTCCTTCCACTTCTTAATGACTTTGAAGGGCCCTAAAAAATGCAGTGGTAATTCTAAATGTGAATGTGATCTTTCAAACAGAATTTTCCTGCAAAACTTGTTCGTGATTAGCATGCCTTTCGTTGGAAGTGCCTGCATCAAAGTGATCTTTTACTGCCAGAAAATGAGAAGAATTGAAGACTGAACCAAATTTTCTTTTTCCTTTTAGAGCACCAGAATAATAAATAGATTTTTTTATGGAATTCTCTAGTATGAGGAGCATCTGTATATTTCATCTGTAAATTTCATTAACAGTTTGCACAGAAGGATCCTGATACATGCTGTTCAGCAGATGTTGCCTGTTTCCAAGCACATCTTGTTGGGTAAGGCAGATTCTATAGTACCTGGTAGCAAAATGATTTGGCTTTGTTAATTGCATTCTTGAAATCAGGATGCACACAGTAGGGTAGGGGTGGAAACACTGGTGTCCTGCTGTTTTCCAGGTGTCAGTGACTGTTGGCATATGTAGTACATTATAGAAGTTGCTTGTTTCGCTTACAGCCACATGTGCTTCTGTAAAGTACTAATAGGACAGTGTGTAGGATCTGTTCTAGTTTAGAGGTTTGTGCTTACATATAGTCACTATTTTTCTTACTCTGGTGAAGAGCTTTTGTGATGTGCATGCCATCAGCTCTGGTAGCTGATGGTGAAGTGGCACCAAAAGGCTATGGTAAGAGATGATCTGCAGGAGATTAGGAAGGCTCTAATAAGGGATTTGGACAGACTGGATAGGTGGGCCAAGACCAATTGTATGAGGTTCAACAGGCGAAGTGCCGGGTCCTGCACTTTGATCACAACAGCCCCATGCAGTGCCACAGGCTAGGGGAAGAGTGGCTGAAAAGCCTCCCAGCAGAAAAGGCCCTGGGGGTGCTGGTCCACAGCTGGCTGATTGTGAGCCAGCAGTGTGCCCAGGTGGCCAAGAAGGCCGATGGCACCCTGGCCTGTATCAGCAATGGCGTGGCCAGCAGGACCAGGGCAGTGATTGTCCCTCTGTACTGGGCACTGGTGAAGCCACATCTCGAGTGCTGTGTCCTGCCCTGGGCCCCTCACTGCAAGAAAGACACTGAGGTGCTGGAGCAAGTGCAGAGAAGGGCAACAGAGCTGGTGAAGGGGCTGGGGCACAAGTCTTATGAGGAGCTGCTGAGGGAGCTGGGTATGTTTAGACTGGAGAGGAGGAGGCTGAGGGGAGATCTTTACAACTACTTGAATGGAGATTGTAGTGAGATGGGGATCGGTCTCTTCTCCCTAGTAACAAGGAATAGAATAAGAGGAAATGGCCTTGAGTTGTGCCAGTGGAGGTTTAAATTGGATATTAGGAAAAATTTCTTTACTGAAATGGTTATCAAGTGTTGGAACAGGCTGCCCTGGGAAGTGATTGAGTCACCATCCCTGGAGGTATTCAAAAGACATGTAGATGTGGCATTTAGGGAAATGTTTTAGTCGTGGACTTGGCAGTGTTAGATTAATGGTTGGACTGATGATCTTAGAGGTCTTTCCCAACCTGAACAATTCTATGTTTCTATGTCCCTGTGCAAGCATGACAGACGACAGTCATCTCCAGCTGCAGAAAGCTAAATGGCTGACTGCAAGTTTTCAGTGGGCAAAAAAGGCTTAACGGCCATTCCATCAGAATTTAGTGACTTAGTGCCTTCAGATCACAGGTCCTGCTGCCTCCTGTTGTGATTCTCTCCTGTTACGCTGCCAATGTGGAGCTCCCTGTCTCCCCTCCTCCCCACAGATGTGGTCCTTTAAATCACATCACTGCTGCCGTTCTGTAGCAGCTGAGAGGCATGGCCTGGTGTCCACGTGCTGTGTGCCCACAGCCAGAGACCACTGCAGGTGATGGGCTAACAGAGTATTGCTGTGCTGCTGGAAGCCAGCAGTGGTACAAAGGTGAGATCTTGACTTTGGGCACAATGCCCACTGACGTCAGTGAAGGCAGGATCTCACTGAGAGCGTGCAGTCCAGACACTGAAACTGGGAAGCTCTCTCAACATATCTCTCTGGTTTCCCTTTGCTGCTGATACACATTTTATTTTTCATTTTATTCTCTTCAGAGCTCAGTAAGAAGCAGCTTTCTGTCCCATGAAACTTTTCAATACACACAAATCATTTGAAAGCCACTGTGAGTAGAACAAAACCCTAGAAACAGAAGTAAAAAATTTGACAAAAAATCTTAGGGTAAGCCAGGTACGAAAAGGGTTCGGGAGTGAGAAATTCTGATGTACTGTCTGACAGATTTGTAACAATTACAGCAGGCAGCAGAACTGATAAACAAATGGATAATTAAAGTCATTAGGAGCCATTAGCATTATTTCCTTAGAGAAAAAATTGTCACAGAGGAGCTTTTGAACATGTGGATGGGTATAGTCAGTATAGTGCACTTGAATTTTCAAAAGGTTTTAATTGGATTATTGAAGATTTCTAAAGAAGAAGAGATATGATTAAAAGGAAAGACTTTTTATGGATTAATAACTGGGACACAATAAAAAGATATGATTGGTTTATCACTGGAGAGGTTTTCTGTGAAATCCCTCAATGATCTTTGTTGGAATCTATGCTATTCAACTGCTTCAATAATGACCCAGAAAAAGACTGAATGTGCTGATAATAGAAAATTATTCAAGGTAGGAGAAACTAAAAGCTGGCTAAAAGGGCTTTCAGGAGCCTTCTCATTTACTCTGTATTGGGTGAAAAACTTTGTTGAATTTCCATTACTATATGCTAAATAATGTCCACTGATGAACTCCATATTAGCTGTTTTCAGGAAAGAGTTCTTGGTATTACAAAAACCTCACAAAGCTTTCAGCTCAGTAAGCAATAAAAAAGCAAATAAAAAGATTTTTATGAGAAGCCACCACTAAATCTGCATCCATATATATGTCACATGCAGTTCTGACTACATTTTGGAAAGGATTTAGTAAAAGGTGAAAAGGTGTAGAGAAAAGCAGCAAAAGGGATCAAACACATAAGCATGACATGTAAAATGAGAGACTATATAAATTTGAAGTTTTCTGTCTGATTAGAGACCACTACTGGAATAGTATAAAGTCAAGAATGGTATGGGGAAGGTGGGTAAGGAACGGTTACTGGCAAATTCTCATAATTCAAAACCAAGGGAAAGATTATCTGTCACCATATCTAAGACAGAAGTACTTTTTTTTTCTATTTTAATCAATTTGTAACAATATTGTGAAACTCCCAGCCATAGATCTTGCAAAGGCTAAAAACAGACGTGAACACAAGAGAAAACTGAATTTAAACACAAAGGTTAGATTCAATGTTTGCTGTTAAAACACAGTGAACCAGGTGCAACAGCCAAGTCAAAAAAAGGTCCTATAACCACAGAATTCCAAAAGCTGGAGCCTTGCGTGAAGGGCAGACCTCCAAACTTGTTCCTCTTCTCCCCTACACATTCTTTATGTGCCATTGATACTGGAGACCTGCCTGTTGCAGGACTGTCTCTTGTGTTCTGTATGCTTCCCTGAAGGGACAGAGCAAGAGCCCTGGCCTTCCTGTAGGTGGATTCTGTGGTGCTTGGAAACTTTGCTTGGATTTAGGGAGCCCAGCTTCCAACTCTGTGTCCTGGCTGCCTTGGCAAAGAGCAGCAATCTAGAATGTTCACAGCCTTTGTGAGAAATTTTTTTCAGGGCACATGTTGATATCAATTGTCATTAAAAAAGGTGGGAAAGGGGTTGAGAAGAGGTATATAATTGCTTTTACCATCTGTTTCTGCTGTCATCATGTCAAGAAGCAAATTCAATGCAAACATTTTTAGTCTGTCTCCTGTGATGTAGAAAATAAGCATTTATTTTACTTACCTTTCTTTTCTTATTTTTGCTCTTGCTCCTGCTCTTTCAGTAGAAACACCTTTATTTTTCTGTAAATAGCCTTTATCAAGCAGAATGTTTGATTGATATGTATGTTATAATATTGGTTTTCACCGTGTTTTATTCTTTGCTGTTTGTATACTGGTACAGAATGTCTTTCTGTTACAGTTTATCTGAAAAGGCTGCTCTGGCCTTTCTTCCTTTCACATTTCAATTTTCTGTCTCCTTGCTTCTGTAGATGACCAAGTCCACAGTGGAACGATCCAACCAAATGTGCCTAGTGCCACAACCCGGCCGGTCAGACAGAATGCCTCGGGTCAGCCTCCGATTGACAGACAGTGGGTCTCGTGGGAAGGAGATGGACTTAACAGATGAAATCTCTTTCACTCACAGTGATGTGTTTTTCTCCAGGTTAGTGTTCCTTTTTTGTCTTTGTGTTTATCTCCTTGTTTGTTATGTACCTGCACCTTGAGCTCTGGGCTTTTTGAACACTTACAAAATACGCTGGGGTGTAAGGCAAATTAATGTGCCAATTCCTGTTCAATCTGCACACTCCAGAGCCAGCTGTGTGCTTTGGTTTGCCTTTCCAACATAAAATTTCAAGCATGTGAAGACAGCCTGCTTGGTAAAGGAGTGCAGATGGACAGGACTGATCTATGATCAGGCACTACAAATTACACCAAGCACAAGATGTAAGCAAAATGTCAGGTGTCTCCTCTGACTAATCAAGTGTACTTGATCTGCCCAGTTTAAGTGTTAACAGATGGTTGACTCTATTCTCACTCTCAGTCCTAAAAGGAAGGGGTTTTGGGGGGCTTTTTCTACCTTGCAAGAACAATGCTAGTACTACTATTGTTCAGACAGAATGAAAAAGTATGTAGAGAGTATCTGTAAGAGTATCTGTCTGAATTTATCTGTGAGAGTCTATTGGTTGAAAGTCTCTATCTAAAAGAGTAAAAGTATCTATCTAAAGTAAAAAGTATCTATCTAAAAGAGTATTTTGAGTTTTGATTGCTGGCACATTGTTGATAAGGTGAACAGGTAATACAGAGTTGTTTTCTTGTAAAGTCCTTCCCTGAACATCAGGCTGAACCAGGATCTTTTCGTTGTTCTCAGAATATTGAACTGAGTCTGTCATTCTCTCTCCTCCTGTGTCTAGTGCCACACATGAAGGATTCAGGTTACTGTGGGAAATTGCAGTGTGCTACTGCAATACAGAGTTGGTCTTATGTGGGAAATGGTGCTATTTACATGTCATGAAACACAACACCGCAGTGTCTCAGCACACCAACTGGGAACACAAAGGAGAGGCAGTGCTGCCAGACACGTAACTGAGTGACTTCACTGTGTAAGCAGGAGATGTGTGCTATTCTCAGCACTAACACAGGCAGACAGCACTAAATTTACAGGATAAGTTAGCAAATCATGCGCTGACACCAGGTTTTGATTCATAGTAATGGTGGTGAAACACAGATGTCAAATTTGGTTTCTAGCCCTTGCAGGCACTCATACTCTTTTAAGTTCTAGCTGCATTAGCTGTGTGTTTTACTCTCCCCAGACTTCCCCTAAAGCTCCTGCAGTCGGAACACATCAAGTTTGTCTACATGGCTTCATTAATCCAGCTCCTTTTGACTGAGATGAGTTAGGAAACAAGTACCAGAGCAGGTCAGCTGGCAAAACTGAGAGGGCAATACAGTTCTACCAGCTAGGCAGGGCCAAGCAGGTGGGGCTAGGTCAGAAGCTGCAGCCTCTTGTGTTGGTATGCTGGAGCTTGGCAGAGAGTGTGCCCCTGCCTGTATTCTGCTGTGTTCCAAGGTGTAAGAGAACTGAAGTGCTCAAGGATTGAATCAAAGGACTGCTGAGTCTTGTGTTTGGGAAGGTATGTGTGACTGATACACTTCATGAGGTACCCCAAAAACTGCTATTCTTCTAAGAGAACATTCCCCAAAAGATGTAACTATTTGCTGTAGTTATTCATGCTTTCCTGTCAATGTGTCAATTTGGTTAGAAGAGTACAAGTATGGAACAGTTGGGCCGATACCAGCACAGGACATTAATTGCCAAATGAGATGTATTTGTAATTAGGCAGAAGCCTATTGTTCATTCTTGGCCTTGGAGTGAAAGATGTCTGCATCTCTAATTTTATCTGGAAAATTAATAAACTGTAGAAATGAATTCTCTTGTAATTCCATGTTGTTCAAGAATGTCCTAGTTTTGGGTCCTCTATCACACTTCTGTAGGTATTTACTTAATTGGGTTGAATATCTACACTGCTCTTTGCTTCTGCTACTTTTGTGTCAGTGATCTGCTGCTGCTGAGGGAAGAGCAGGTAGTGTTTGCTGTTTTGTGCCCAGCTCCAGGATGGCAGGTTGTTGGGCAGGATGGCATGGAGAGAAGGCCCTGGACCACCCCTAAGAGGAAGAGCGCAGAGAGGTCTCTAGCAGACATAACACACTTGAGGGACAGGTGTCTGTGCAACAAGCAGAAACCCCTATTCCATGGCATTAATGTAGTGCTCTGATATATCAGGAGTGGTTTTAAACATGCTTTTGGCAGCCTTGTGTCACTCTTGTGTAATTTAAGCCCACAATGAGGTATCACCTGGTATTATTTCCGTGCAAGGCTATTATTAGGAGTTTTCAAATTTTTTTAGACTGGCATCTGACCTAGATTATAAAGTGCTTTGCAAACACCTCCTATTCTTGTTGGGGGGTTTGTGTCACAAGGTATTAATGGTTCTGAAATAAATGCTGTCATTAATTGTATGTAATTATCAGATATGCTTTAGTGAAATTACTGTATCTGCTCAGCTATGATATGATCTTTATTAGAAAAGAATGTTGTTCCTTGGCAGTGTTAATCATGTGCTGCTTTGTGAAAGCGACTGTGCTTTCTCCCCTTTCCCTGCTTAGATACCATGATACGGGTGGATTAGAAGAGAATGAAGGGCTACATACAACAGTAGATGCAGAATTCTATCTTTAGCAACTTCACAAGTGTATCAGTGAAGAAATAACCACACACACCAAGCCTGTAAGGCCCTCGCCAGCAAGGACTGCAATCTTTAATAAATTTTCAGTTTCATTTGACACTAGATCAGAGGCCTTCAGGGAGAAAATGAAAGACTTCTGGTTGATTAGTAATTTTTAAGACTGCTTAAAATACCTCTTAGTGTGTGTAGTCATACAGTTGTCCCTAAAATTAAGATCTGTGTATTAAGTAGCAACTACAGTTGTGACTATGTCTTCTAGATTGACTTACCATTTTTTTTAAATATTGAAAATCATATTATGTCACCTTGCAGGTATGATATTCCTCTCTGCAGGTTTTTTTGGAAGGTGCTGTTGTCATTTGAAATATGTGATGTATCAGTTGCAGTCAGAACATTGCAGAGCACAAAATCTGTGTCACTTTCTCTTTCCAACAGTTACCCTAAGAAAATGTTACTTGCAACGTTGATACGTTCTTTTTTTCTGACCAATATAACTCTATGTACCAAAAATGCCCACTGGCATGTATGTGTTCTTTTGAAAATTGCCTCATTATTATAATTTTGTTCAAGGGCAAACTTCTAATTATGCAGTAGCAGAAAAGCACACCTGTAACACAGCTGTCGAGTAAATCCAAAAACAGTGGAGAACAACAAACAGGAAGAGGCAGAAGAGGAGGGACTAGTCCTCTGAAAGAAGGATGAAGGTGTTTAGGCAATATGCAGTCTGTTACATACTTTTGTGAGTCTCATTCTGACAAGAGCTCCTGTGCAGAGCTTCAGAGCAGGGCAACCAAACCTTCAGGCCATGGGAACCACACATGTACTTTATCTTTACCTGGTAGAGAGCCACAAGACTCACAATGCAGACCTCAGGAGCTGGGAGAGACAGCAGCTTTGGGGCTAGGGTGTGGACTGGAGGAAGTGGGCTCTCTGGGGCCTTATCAAACCTTCAGTGAGAGGGTACCAGGGTGGGTTTGCAGCTCTGTGAAGCTCAGAGTCGCTGTTGGGCTCCCTCTTTCTTTCTAGTATCTAAAAGGAAAAATTCAGCTCAAAACTCTGGTTCAGAAGAGGCATACATAATTACAGTAGGAACTGGTGTGATTTTGGATGTGTTTAGAGGTACTAAAACTTCAAATAATTGCTTCAAATAACAGATTCAAGTGCATTTTAGTTCCGGGACAGC
Source organism: Sclerurus mexicanus (assembly GCA_013396755.1). NCBI lineage: Eukaryota > Metazoa > Chordata > Aves > Passeriformes > Furnariidae > Sclerurus > Sclerurus mexicanus. Next base: position 148,427 of record VWZF01001242.1, read on the forward strand.
ATATATTATGATTTGAGTGGATACAAAGGTAGGAGGGCCAATTGCAAGCAATGCTTTCAATCTTTTGTACTAAACTTCATATATGAGCAAAGAAAAGAGAGAACCTTCAGGAAGGAGGGAAGATGCTTCTTGCAGTCAAAATGCAAGGCAGAGAATTGATGGTGAGCAGAAATGTCTTTCCTGGTGTTGGCTCAGAGGTGCATGCTGTCTGCAGACTGGTTGACACCATCCTGGAACTTTTGCCTAGGAAAGAGCACTGAAATTTGCTTTACTGTTGTATATGTCCATTCTAGCACTTGCTGGAGCTGCATCTCTTTACAGTCCTGGCAGTGTTTTGAAGGAGGAACAGTCGGCGGGAGAGCATCGTGCTGTTTGCTGTGCTTTTAGACTTTGTGTGTGGAAATGTCAACCAAAGAAGCGTGGCTGCATAGCCTTCCTTGCTAGTAGGGGTCGTGTGCTGGGGAATCGGTGTGTTTATGGCAGCCAGACTGTGAAAAACATCCTGAGGTTTCTGAGAGCCAAAACTTAGAGCAACCACAACAGTTGTTCAGTAAACCAGCCATCACCTTCTGTATTTTGTATCCATGTCTTTGTGTGTCAAAGATCATAAATTCCTGTTTGTGACTGCCATCACAGCTGCAATGAGATTTGCCAGCGCAGATACCCTGTGCTGGCTTTCTAACACGTGCATGTATTCAAAGAGAAGGTTTGTTGACATCAACCTTTTGTTCACAAAGATCCTTATATCTGGCCTATGTCCTGAAAATAAAGGCATCACATGCCTAGCAGTGTAATATCCTCCCTAAAATAAGGGGTGGGTTAATGCACCCTGCTGTACCCTTTTCTTAATGACACTGCATATTTTTGCCCTTAGTTGTTGAGGTATGAAAACATGTATTTGTACACTGAGAAGTTTGTGCTTACTATAAACACTTTCCCTATTTGTTGGGCTTCCTTTTAGAAGCTGCGGTTTAAAACTTACCATTATTCTCTGGCATGTGCTAAGACCTTGGGTGCCTGTTGCCAGAACAAATCAAACAAGGGGGGGACAGTGTTGTTTGCTTAGCTGACTATTTTTATTTAGGTTAGGGGTTTCTTTGTTTTTGAAGTCTGTCATGCCAGTACATTCAGTCCCTATCCAAAGTAATAATTTGCCTTACCACTCAGGAGACTTGCTGCCAGGTTTACATAAGGGATTGCAGCCAGGCGGCTGGCAGGGCTGCCCTCCAACAGCTGTGGATTGTTCAAGAAAATGTTTCAGGAAAGGGGTAAAGGTCTGGAATGAGGGTGGTGGTGAGTGCGGTTGCCTTCTGCATCATTCAGCGTGCAGCAGCCTCTGGGAGGCCCTGCTCTGAGCCCTCAAGAGAGGGCTTCTTATGTAAGGTATTGTTGTGATTTGTCTCTTTGTCTCTTTAGGTTGTGTTGAGTTAGTTTTTCCAAGCTGACTCATTTGAGAGTACATTTGTCTCCACCCTTCTATGCAATCAATTCCCTTCTTTCTTGAATTGTGGGATGCTGGCAGCAGGAACTGCCTTACATAATGAGTTGTTCAGAAAAGCATTCAGTTTTCTAAAAACACAGACACAAAAACATGTGATTTATGTGTCTCTCCAAAGCAGGTGACTGTGAATGGCAAATCAGGGTGTGGTCTGAGCCCTTTCTGGTTTCTTCTCCCTTCTATGGCCAAGATGTAATGACAGTCACAGAAACATGTAATTATGTAGAATTTTCACATGCAAGTCACTTGGGTGGATTTCAGTGTACTTCTCCAGGCATTTGTCCTCTCTCTTCCACCCTGCACAGGTTAATCCTTTAAATTAGGTTTTACCCATTACGCTACTGTAACCTTCCTGTATACCTCTAGCCATCTTATCTTTGCCTCTGCTTGCAAGATTTACATGGTGACAAATTATGGCTTGTGGGATGGAGAACATTTTGGGTGATGCCCTGATCTGTGCCACAGAAGTGGAGGTTCATCTTGGAAGGAGCAAGAATCATATATGAACCAAAGATTATTATTAATTATTAAGAGGCAGAAAGCACATATTCTTTCAGTCCATGAGCCAAGTATATTAGCTTTTTCTATTTCCTGGGACAGCATCAGCAGCTTGAGAAATGAGAAAGGCACTACAGTAAGTTCACAGTAATTGAGTAACAAAGCTGAAAAAAAAATTACTTCCTTTCTGTACCTCAGGCATTGCCCTCTCAGCTAGAAAGACTTTATTTTGTCATCTTGTTCATTTCTTTTTTTGGTATCTGCTTTTGCTGTGAGGAGAAAGTCCCTACCTCTCATGGGACCGGTGGCTTTCTCATACCAGCTGGGCCACTTAATTGTTTTTGCTGAGGAAATAAACTGCAAACATCTGTACAATTTTGAAGTAATTGTTAAACAAAGGGATCAGTGACCTCTTATGGGAAAACACACAGGGAAGAATTTAAGCCAGCCTTGGAAATCTTTGTGGTTTTAATATTTGTGTTTACAAAAACCAAGATACCCATCACTAACCTGTCTTACTAGCAACTAGGGAAGAGACAAAGCCTCTGTGCATTGCAATTTAACTATTTTTACTGCAGTAAGTGAGTAGTTCCCTCTCCCATAACTTCCGTAGCCTGTCTCCTGAAGTGCCTGATGCATTGTTCAGATGGGGGGGTTCAGCACAGCCGTGCCTTATTTCCGGTAGCTTTGCAGAGCAAGCAGTTTTCTAGCACCTGAAGCTGCGAGGTACTCCTTCCTCTGCGCTTCCCAGGGGGGGCCTGGGCCTGCATCCTGCAGGAACATCAGCGGGCAGAGGTCACTGGGTTCTCAGTCAGGCTTGTTTGCTGCTGCAGTTTCCCGGCTCAGCTGAAGGAGCTGTGCATTTGGACGTTGTGTTCAGCACGTTGCAGTGTAGGCTGATGGAGTTCAGCTGTGACTTTCCACGACATACATTTATATTTTTAATCAAAGTAGTCAGCTGGCTGTCTACTATGAAAAGGCTGAGGGTGACAGGGTAGGGTTCTCACTCACTGCTCGTGCTTGCATTGGTTTGTCTCTGAGCTCTCATTTCATCTGTTGTGAGGAGTGTGATCCCAAGCTGACTGCTCTGCAAACTGGACTTTCTCACACTGGCTCAGTGCCTTCCTTCTGGCCTGAGAGGGCTGCAGTTAGGAATTGTGAAGATAGTTCTGTTCCTGTACCAAAGCTTTTCTTTCCATTCTGCAACTGATGCAATAGGTGTATTTGTGCTAGGGATGCCTGCAAAGAGCGGCCAATAGGTAGTTGCAAAGAAAATCTAAAGGCTGGTTGAATGTTAATGACTTCCAGTCATTAAGGCTTTGACAGGACTTTTGGAAACAAGAGATTCCACCACCGATTCCAGCACCAGTTCCTCAGGTCCTGTCATAGTCTCCAAGCTCTCTGTATTTAGAAAGTTTGAGTCATGTAGGAAGGGATTAATATCTAATAAAAACATTTTTATTGCTCTGCATTAGGGTTAGAAACCGCCTAGCCACTACGAGATGATTACTCTCTTGGAAGCACTGTACACCATGTTTTATAAAATTTATAGATGTTTTCTTCAAAAAGGAATGAAACTTCAGAGTGTCAAATTGCAAAAAAAAAAAAAAAATCCAGTGACCACTGTTCTGAGAGGACTACTGAGCATCACAGGAAACAAATTTCCTGTAAAATCTTGTTGTTAGCTTTTGCTGGATTTATGCCCCTTGAGCAGAAAAACTTCAATTTTTCTTGAGACTGTGCAGGTGGGTTGGGAAGTGGCAAACTTACAGACCGTACACTTGTTGTTATGAATGTTCATGATAATTAAATGTAGGCTTATGTTGCACTTTTGTTTTCCTGCAGTATTCACTTGTGCCACTCCTAACATGAGTGGCCTGCAGGAGGACAGAAGCCTGTTTGCACAGCCTGGACATGCACAGAGCAGTCAGACTCAAAGCTCATGCTGCAAATGAGGGGCATAGCAGTGACTCTGCTGATTGAGTCCAGCATCACTCTATCTGGCTGTGCATAAACAATTATTTGATGTTTCTAGATGTACACACAGCTGGGTGCAGGAAGAAGCCCTAGGACTGACCTGAGAGGGCTGTGTTCCACTCAAATAGAGTGAGGTTTTAATAGATCTGGTCAGAGCTGCTTTTTAGCCAGGATCTCCACTGCTTCCATGGCAGATGCATCTTCTCTTCCAGCTCTGGGCAGAGAGATGCAGTTAATTCTCACCCAGCTCACTCTTCTTTTCCAGTCTCCCAGCCAGAGTCAGTCTCTCCTGTCAAGTGATCTTTTCCCACCAGCTCTCCCAGGAGCCAGGCCCGCCACTGGGGCACTTGTGCAAGGGGAGAACTCCTTTCAGTCACGTCACTAACTAGCTGAAGAAGAGGAGCTATTTCTAGAGGGTTTTTTCCAGAGGATAACTCTGCCAGACTGCCTCCCTTGCCAACACACACAGCAGTTTATCTTTCAGTGGCGTAGAAAGCCGTGTGCAGCAAACATGAATGGTGTGGCCTGTTCCTCCACTTTCCTCAGCCCTTTCTGGTATCCTTTTCGTTTGTAAGACTAAGGGTAAACTACAAGTATTTCACTTGAAGATGCTTTAGAAAACAGGGAACATGGAGGGTTCAGAGGCGTGGAGTTCAAAGAATAGTAGTTTTGTAGAGGATACGAAGGATGTTTTTGGAAGATGGAAAACTATGAAAACAGTGACATTTTTGGTAGGGAATATAAATAATGCGGGAAGTACCAGGGGCTAATTTAATTTTTTTGGAATTTTTTTGCTAACAAATAAATGCTTTTTCTTCATTGTTTTCTGTGACAGATGTTTTCACTGGTCTGAAACAGGTGGATTTTTAGAGGGTTTTTGTGCAGGCTATTTTATAGAAATAACAGTTTAAAGGAATGAGAGAAATTCCATTAGACATTAACACTTAGAAATTTCATTAGATTAGCAGAGCTTTGGAGAAATCCTACTTTGGAAATAACTTGCATCCAACCAGACTTCTGCTTGTTGTGTGCTCTCTCATTCTCTGGCACTTGCACTAACTGGTGCAAATGAAGAACCTAGTGACCTTGTCACTCAGCATGCTTTACCCTGTTCCCACAGCAGATTAGCTGGCACAACCATTCATCACTTGTTTCTTTCCCGGGAAACCCTTTAGGAACCTACTCCCAATCCTCCCCCTTCTCCAGGATGGAGGCCAAGAAATAATTTCTGGGCTATCCCATGGGGCGAGAGTCCTTTGGAACGAGTTAAAGCTGCTGACAAGCGGGTGTGGCAGTGCTTGCAAAGGACACTGCTGCTTAATAAAGACCAGCCGCAGCAGCTAACCCAGGTCTCCAGGGAGTTTGGGGTGTCCCTTGCAATGAGAAATTAACTTTCATGCTTGTCTGTTGGCTGAGATCAGGAGCGCTGAGTACCTGAAGATCTGAGAAACTTTCATCTTGGTCTTTACTATTCTCTTGTCCCAGCAAGTTGAAGAAACAACTCTGGAATATGTTTCCTCCTGAAGAGATTTTAACTAGCTTTGTTTAAAAGGTAATTTGGCCTGTAAGTTATAAAGTGCAAGGCCCCAGTATATTCTTCATATATATGCCAACAAGGCTTGCATTTCTATGCCAGTGCAAAAAATAAAAGGGGTAAAATAAAGTAAGCTGAGAGCAACCTGCTTCTCTCCTGGATAAGAGGAGTATCAGTTAAGAAAATGAGTAAGAAAATTTCGCAGATTCTGTCTAGGCAGTTCACCTAAGGCTTGGTGTTCTTAAACAGAGGCAACTGTTAAGTTGTAAGAACATTAAAAATTCACCATCATCTTTGATGAATTGCATCAGTAGTTAATTATTCTCACCATTTAAAAGTGTCTCATTTCTAGGTATAATTTGCCTGTCTTTGACTCCCAACCATTGGGGTTCGGTCAGTTTGTGAGCACTAGGTCAAATATTAATGTTTTCTGCATGCATAGATGATTTTATTTGAAAAGCACTTAAACGTGAGTTTAGTTTTCGTGTTCCCTTCATGGGTTGTCTCTGAGCACTCTTCAGTTTCTCACAACTTGCTTCAGAATGGGAATTGCTGAACTGATCCATCTTCTGTAGCAACCACCCCAGTAGGAAATACAGACATAATAACACCTTCTCCACACAATGTCCATGTTGATACCTCTGAGGACAGTGATAATTTCTTCAGCCAGACAGTCTCTCAGGGCTTGTATAGAAGTGCTGTTCTGGCATAATGTATCCACCAGTCGGGGCCCATCGTCTTGCACATAGTTCCCAGATTTTACTGTTACATGGTTGTACTGAAACTTGTAATCATGGCTTGCACACAACATTCAAAAAGAAGCACCAGTATAATTTTACATTTCCTTTAATTGATAAAATTGCTAGGTGAAGCAGGGCTGAGTATCAGCTTTGAAAAGTCACCATTAGTATTTTTACCCCCTTTCTGAGAATTACTCTTTCACTAAATTATGTTTTTGATATATTAGTTGGTCTTTCTTCCTGTTTGTACCCTTTCTTAAAGAGTCTATTTAATTGTCTGTCTGCTTTGTTTGGACGTGAAGGGCTACAGTTTCCAAATATGGTTTCTGTTTACATGTGACTTGCTTATTTCATGTGTGCACACAAGTCTTCTGGCCCCTGGGAGATTTTCCAAGATATTTATTATTTGTGATTGCAGATCTTCACGTGCACATATACTCTAAAGAGGAAAATGCATGTATCAATGCTTGTATGTGTACATGAATAATGGCATTTTAAATTTTGTATTGCTGGCATTTTGAAAAGTACATTCTTTAATTTTCAGTGCAGTGATGTCTTTGCTTTTCATTTCATTTTTCTGCCAGAGGGAAAATATTGCATAACTTAGTAAATACTGTGGGAATAAATTGAGCAGCATTGTAAAAACCCTCAGATTTTGTCAGACCAGGCAGGATATTTCTTTTTTTAAAAATAGTATTTAATTTGTGTATGAATGTGCAGTGTAGCAAGGGATAACTGCTTTCCAGGAGGCAGACACAACCACATCCTTGTAAAATCCATTATCTAGATCACTTGTATCCTCTCGTGCTGCTCACATATCCTCTTCTTTTGTTGTTTTATATGCTGAGAAAATTACTTGGTATGCAGCTAAGTATGAAAGAGAAAGAAAGAGTAGAAAGCACTTCTGTAATGATGATTGACAGGAGACTTCCTTTTTAAACATGCGGTTATTCTTTAAACTTTGATGGAGAAAAGTGATTATTCATATTTAGTTCCAGCCAGTGTTTTTTTTTTTCCTTTATTGAATCTCAGTAAGAAATTTGCAAATCAAATAGTTTGAACCCAGGTGTTGCCTTGGTGTAGGTGTTGAAGTGTGGCAGTATGTGTTGGTGTTTCAAGGGGCCTTATGATTTTTATTGTTACTTGCTGTCTATTTTCCTGAAGTATTTGCTATACACTGAGGAGCATATGGCCAGTGAAGAGGATGCTGTGCATGTTCTGAGAGAAGATTTTTCCTCATCCTCTATATGTCTGTTTGGGGGTACCATAAAGGGTGTATGTGGTACATTGTTGTTGCCAACAGGTGAGTTTGGCCTTTCTTAGTAATAGGAATGCAAGAACTCTATGAAACTTGCAGAAGTGGTTTTGTTTTCCATCTTTAGCATGGGAGAACAAATTCAACAAGTACAAATAAATCCAAAACAAAATGTTCTATAATCTCAGGTTTTATATGTGATAGCCCAGATTGAATTATGCAAGTTAAAAAAGATGTGAGAGGGCAGGGGGAAGGTGGGAATTCCTGCCTCTGTCAAGTAGCAAGTTGGCTTTAAGGTAAACATCTGTGTGAAGTGGAACTGTTTGGAGATAAGACTGCAGATCTCTGGCAGCTTTTGTCTGCCTTCTTTGTGTCACACATAAATCACTTGTGGTCCATACTCGCAAACAGATGAGGTGAAGAATAAACTAGTTGTATGCTTATTTAGCAGGTGAGATATTCAAAAGGCCCGTTGAGACAATGTGAATTGAATTAAGGTGACAGTGCATTGTGGGGCAATTTCCCATTTGAGTACTACTGCTCTTACGGATGGTTGGACACTGTGCCACAAAGTACTTTTTAAAATTTCACTCTCTTTGACATTTCTCCATATTAAAATCTTCTCTGTTGCAGTATCTGCAGCTGCTCCAGAACTAATTAAAACCTTGGGAAACCAGCAGTGCTAGCAACCATCAACTAGCATTTTTTCAGTTTTGGTTGCCTTTCTTTCAGTGGGTGTTGAACTTGCATGCCAGTGGTGCAGGGAAACATGAGCTAGTGTACCTCTTTTGACTCAGGATGATTTTGGCAATGTTAAAGAGGCAGCTGAGGAAGGAGAGGAGAAAACTGATACCCCATTGAGGGGACTCCAAAAGAAGAGAACAGAAACAGAAAGTGGATCTGAAGGTGTTGATTGGCACAGAGCCCTGCAACTTTACTGTTTTCCCAAGTTATCTGGTTGATTTTAATGTGATGCCATGAACTAACCTTCTTCACTAATGCTAATTCATATATTAATCTTTCTGGTTATTACAGCATCTCTTTTTGTTAGTGAATTCTTTGTCAAGGAGCTTAGTGCTTCTAAGCTTATTTATATGGGCAAGTCCCATGGAAGTTATGACAAAATAGCTAGTGTATAAATTCAGAGTACAGCAGCTATTCGAGTTATTTCACTTCTGTTTATTCAGCAAGCTGCTCTGGAGAACCCTGACTCCTTCCCCATGTAGATGGGTCCTTAGTTAAATGTGGAAAATTAATTTTTTTTAATGGCATCATGATGGTAACACTCAGTTTATAGAAGTGTAATAAACTATGATTAATTGTGTGTGTATAAAAGAGGACTAGCCAGGGAAAGGCAGTTTGATTTATTGTTCAATTGTGAAACAGTACAAGGTACTTTTGTTTTATACTGAAGTAGTTTTATGTGTCAGAGTAAAATCTTTCTCTTATGGTTTTAGTTGCTTAAGAGCATGTATGGCGCATTTAATTTAATAGGAAGTCATCAAGATATTCGTTTAATTGCCACAGATAAGAGCAGCTCAGATCCATGATGGCAGAGTGCTTTATCAGCATTGCTGACTTTCCTAAAAAGGGATCCTGTGCTGTGTCTGGCATGGCTGTGTCACAGCAGAACAGGCTTGTGCTGAGGCAATGGGCAGAAGCATTACTAATGCACTTCTTCCAGTCAGCCAGCTGACAGGAGCAAATATTAAACAGTTCAGGGTACTGAAGCGAAGCCACTTCTCAGTTGACCTCTGTGCCTCTATGCCGTGCCACTGCTTTCTGAGGCTGCTGCTGCCTGCTGCTCTTGTTTTTGACAGAAAACGCCCCTGCCTCCTGCTGAGAAAGGTCAAGATTTGTTACACACCCCTGTGGAATGTCTGATACTCTTCTAACCTGAGTGTCGGCTGCTTCTTCAGAAAGCTGATGTGGCTGATGTTTAATTTACACGAGGTACATCTGTATGGAAGTCTTAAACATACAGGTACTAAGCTCCTGTCACAGCTTTCTCCCAGACCAGTGCCAAACCTCACTGAGGTTTAAGGTAACAGTGCTTTGAACATTGACTTGAATTTATGAAGATTGACATGTGCCATTATACTTTAGCCACCTAAAACTTCGAAAAGATCCATTCTTTTATGCCCCTTTATCAGTTTGGCATCATCCCCTTCCCCATCGCATAAAGGACTCAGCGTGGTAGCGTTGTTCACAGGCAGGTCAGCAGCACAAGTGTTTCTGTCCAGTGCTGGGGGAAGTTGAAGTCAGTTCCGTGGTCCTTCTGGGCAGAGGAAGTGCCAAAGTGTCCAATAAAACCTTGGGTATGCTCATTCAGTCGCCATTAGAGGTTTCAGTGTAAGACCCTCTTGGTGATTTTGTACTGTTCATTTTCCAAATCTGTTATGTCCTGGAAAGCGNGGGCTGGCGGCCCCTTCGCCCCTCCCCGGGGCCGGGCCGGGCCGCGCCCTGCGACGAGGAGCGGGCGGCGCTGCGGGCGCGGGCAGAGCGCAGCGGCTCCATGGGCAGCATGGCCTGCGAGGTGATGCCCCTGCAGAGGNTGCTTCTTCAGAAAGCTGATGTGGCTGATGTTTAATTTACACGAGGTACATCTGTATGGAAGTCTTAAACATACAGGTACTAAGCTCCTGTCACAGCTTTCTCCCAGACCAGTGCCAAACCTCACTGAGGTTTAAGGTAACAGTGCTTTGAACATTGACTTGAATTTATGAAGATTGACATGTGCCATTATACTTTAGCCACCTAAAACTTCGAAAAGATCCATTCTTTTATGCCCCTTTATCAGTTTGGCATCATCCCCTTCCCCATCGCATAAAGGACTCAGCGTGGTAGCGTTGTTCACAGGCAGGTCAGCAGCACAAGTGTTTCTGTCCAGTGCTGGGGGAAGTTGAAGTCAGTTCCGTGGTCCTTCTGGGCAGAGGAAGTGCCAAAGTGTCCAATAAAACCTTGGGTATGCTCTTTCAGTCGCCATTACAGGTTTCAGTGTAAGACCCTCTTGGTGATTTTGTACTGTTCATTTTCCAAATCTGTTATGTCCTGGAAAGCGGCACATCCTTTGTGTGGGCCACCCATTTTATGGGGTTATTTTGCTACCACTTTCCCAGCCCAAATTTGTACCAAATAAAATGGGGCGATTTGTTGCTTCACAGGAGTATTTGGTCAGGTGCCACAGATTTAGGAGTGCTTGAGGGTGGCCCACTGGGAGTATCAGGAGAAGTAAGTTCGGCTTCTGCGACGCTTTTCAGTTCAAATGTTGAGGGTAGAGTTCTGTACGCTCCTCTCTGTGGCGGGTCTGAGCTGGTTTGCGAGCCCGAGCTCCCCGAGCGCCGTCCGTCCGTCCGTCCGTCCNGGGGTCTTCGGGTTCCTCCTGCGGGGCCGGGGGCTCGACGCGGGTCCCCGACGTGCACAGAGCCCTCCCGCTGCGGGCAGGGACTGCCGAGAGGGTCACAGGGTACCGAGGCGGCGGGCAGGCGCGGGGTGCGCTGCGGGAGGCAGGGAGGGAGGGAGCGCTGTCCTGGCACTCGCACACAGTGCCGGGCGCTGCCCCCGCAGCACCGCCGCGGCACCTTCGCTCTTCGGAGAGGAAGGGTTGGTTTGTTTTCACCTCCCTCAGCGCCAGCGGTGAGTGCCTACCTGTGCTGGCATGTGCGCCCGCCANAGTTCTGTACGCTCCTCTCTGTGGCGGGTCTGAGCTGGTTTGCGAGCCCGAGCTCCCCGAGCGCCGTCCGTCCGTCCGTCCGTCCGTCCGCAGCGCGGGGGGTGCGTGGGCAGAGCGGCCCGGGGCGCTGCGGGGCTGGAGCCGCTCAGCGGGGCGCGGAAGACCTTGCGGGGTCTCTGTGTTACGAGGTGCCTTGTAGCCATCATCCATTATCGCGGGCCGTGTCCCTGCGCGCCGGGCCGGGCCGGGCCGGGNGCACTCGCACACAGTGCCGGGCGCTGCCCCCGCAGCACCGCCGCGGCACCTTCGCTCTTCGGAGAGGAAGGGTTGGTTTGTTTCCACCTCCCTCAGCGCCAGCGGTGAGTGCCTACCTGTGCTGGCATGTGCGCCCGCCACGCTATGGCAGGGACAGCTGCAGTCAGGGCACAGAGGCACTGCGGGGAGGGGTCTACACACACCTTTGACCGGGTCGTTAAATTTTTGTTTTTTACTTTCATTACTCTGTCAGTTCTCAAAATAAAGCGGGCTGTACCTCCCCTTAGCCATATTCTAATGGGCTGTATGTCAGTCTTTCTGTAATCTACAAAACAGTAAACAAGAAATTTGCTGTGTGATTTCAGCACTGCGATGGTGCTGTTTCAGGAGAAGCTGTGGAGCTGCTGCTTACTTGAACACAATAAAATAGTAAATGAAATTGCTGCCCAAACTGTTATTGTGTTGGTGAAGTGCAGGGTCCTCTGCAGAGAGATGTGGAGGAAGTCTCTTGCAGTAATGCGGTCATGAGGTTCCATGTTGAGGACTGCAGAGAAACAGAAATGTGGTTTGAATGTCTTCAAGAAGTAGTCATAGTGCATTGTTTCTATTTGAAGGACCAGTCTCACATAATATTTTTACCTTTTTTGTGTTCCCAAGGATCTCACTGCCCTAGCAGCAGTCGGAACAAGTGTTTGTTATTGTGCTCTTGACTCTTCACCCCAGGGGATCATAGGTTTCACGGGCTGACTCTAATTAGACCCTTTGTTTTTGTTGTTGCAAGGACTAACTCTGCATCAGTTAGAGATGCAGTCTGCACTTTAAAAGTGAAGCATTTTTTCCAACTCCATTAAACCTTGAGTATGGTACAGAATTGTTCAAGTTTTGCAGTTAAAAATTATTCACAAAATTGTGCTTCCCTTTCCATCTCCCTGATCTATTTTTAGGCTGTGTATACTGTACTTTAAGCATCTAATTTTTATTGGACCTAGTGGCAGACAAGCACTAATTGTCAGATCCCTTTACACTGGCGTTCTCTAGGTTGCACCTTTGTTTTCCTATTCTTCCCTCTATAATGTTGCCTCCTCCCTTCTTAGTGCAGAGTTTTGCTGCAGAAGAGGGTCTTGGTGACTTTGAGCATTTTTTGTCAGCTTCAGGAAAAGTGATGCCTTATAGTGGTTAGTACCAGCATGGATAGCGCTACACTTGTGGTTCCTGTGAGGTGGACAGGCTGATGTTGCTGTTCCAGCTGAGGCATGGACAGATTGCAGTGCACAGCTCCTGTTGTTGGGTTTAAATCAGACTAGTGCCACCCTTCAGGTGCTGCGACTCAGGGCGCTTCCCAAGCTAAGAGACTTCATCCTTCCCTCTCAAGAAAGGGAAGCAATAATCACACTTGATTCCCTTCCTGGGCAAGTGAACTCCCACCTGCCCTTCTCCTGCAGGTGCCAGCTCTGCACTCTTTTGACCACAAGCTGGCCAGGCTGTGCCTGCCGTGGGAACTCCCCTGTGCTGGAGCACTATAGATATGTTGCTAGTGTGTAAAACTTGAGAGAGGGAGAAGGGCTCTGTCTCAGAAGCTGTGATAGGTAAATAGCATTTGTCAATAGAGCAGCAAACTATTGTATTTACCAAGGTGTCTGTAAGCTGTGAGTCCATCTTCCTGAATATCATATAGTGTGCTTACATAGAGCCATATGTACTATATGGTATCATTTTATTCTATATATAGATGTCTGTGGAGTGAGACGTGATGGGTTATGGTGGCCTGCTCTGAGGGAGTGACAGTGGGGATGTCAGGGTATGTTTCATTGCACAGGAAGAGGTGGAAGGCCAAGTGTGTTGAACCTCCACTGCAATAGGTAGTATACTGCCCGAGCACTGTACAAGGCACCAGCGCATGTCACACTGATTGCATTACTGAATTTCCAACAACTTATCCACCAGTAATTGTCTCTTCTGCTAATAGGCTAACATCTTTTCTGAATAGCATTAGCATACTTTAATATCTTGGATTCCTAGTTGAAGCATTACTAATGCTGTTAATACATGTTTTAATTCATCTGTTCTAGCTCAGATTTAACAACAGATTTATTAACAGCTGTGCTAAACTGAAGCTTGTGGTTGCATTTGCCGGTTGTATTTGCTGGGTTCTGTAGGAGATAAAGGCAGGTACACACTTAGACATTGTGATCAGTGGCCTCTGTTGCTTTACACTTTGCTGAAACAAGTCAAGGTAGTGGAAGAGTGAAGCCATCATAAAGATTTTTAGAAAGTGCATCTGATAGCAGTAGGAAATGTGACTGATTGGTTTCTAACCTCTACAGCAGCAGTTGTCAGCATGGGCTGTCTCACAGTCATCATGAGGATTGTTTGATTTACCTTACTGGTTGGTTTCCTTGGCATCTTTCACAAATACTCAGTGTTTTAGCCGAAGAACACCATTTGTATTTCACCACACTTTATTCCTTTTGCTTTTGAATGGCTCTTGTGTTCTCTTTAACACATTAGTGAGCATCTGTGTGTATGAAGTTGTATTGTAAATAAATCTGATCCTTTAGACTTTACCACTTTCTATCCAAGGTACTGAGAGTGTTTGACAAGCCTTAACAAAGTATGTTCTGGACTATGTATGTGAAGTATGCTCTCCAAGGGTGAAGAGAACTTGTATCTAATTTTTTGTTTGCTTTGGGTTTGAGTGTTTTTTCTTCTAATGGAAGAACGAAGAGAAATTCAAACCTGTGGTTCTCATCTTCCACAAGTCAGAGCTTATTACAAAATGCTATGTGGATTTTATGTGAATTTTTTGCCTTTTGAGCTGAGGTTAGACCCACAGCCGGGTACCTTGTCTTGTTACAACTGTGACATTGTGAGTGTAGGAACCTGTGGAAACTCTTTCTGAGTACAGCTGGTGGTGGGAGGCTGTGACTAAAAGAGCAAATTGGCATGGACACTTTCTGTGGTGTTTGCCTCTGGGGTGTCCACCTGATTAAGCAAGATTAAGCAAGAAAATATGAATATTTACCTAAAGCCAGGATCTGAGACACCTTTATTTGAAGTGTGTGAGCTTTTAACAAACAATCCTGAAACTGAAATCACTGGTTACCTAGTAACAGTTCTTCACCATTATAATGCAACAGGTATGTTTGTGTTATGCAACTTTACACTGTTAAATTCTGAGAAGAGGTGAGACTTTGGCTGGTACGTTCATTCCACCTCTTTCTGACCCGTTTTCTAGTTTTATCCTGGTGAGGACTATTGCCAAACCACAAGTAGAAGGAAAGACACTGCCCTGTCTTTCATAATAAGACCTAAGTAGTTTAAGAAGTAAAACAACAAAAGCAAGCTGTTTAACATTGACGTCATTTTGTAAAAGATAAACATATTTGCAATCTAGGAGGATAGTAGGTAGAAAATAATGTTACAAAATTATGCTCTCAAGAGTTCCAGGATATTCAGATGTGTTAATATAAATGGAAAATCAGCCTCTTGCTCACAGTGGCATTTAATTAGCAACAGGTTCTTCTAACTTCAGCTTACATGGGATTGCCTGTACTCCCTGATGTTGCTTTGAAGTGGGAGGAAGTGTGCAAAAAGGCTTCAGTGTACTGTTTTTTTCCCATTGAGGTGATGTGTCTCAATCTCAGTGGCCCCTCACACACAGCCTGTGGATAATGAACTATATTCTCATTATGTTTGGCTGTGCTCTGTGTTAGTATTTGCCAGAATTAAAAACCTCCTCCTCTAGGCTTGGGTCCTTGTGCCTTAATCTTGACTGTGGCAAATAGAACAAGAAGTAGCAAATGCTCCTCAAATGTGACAGAGTGATTGTTCATATGCACCTCGCCTCTGTCTAATAGTAATATAGGTATTTTGAGTGCCAGATAAAACAGGAAACAGAAGCTCCTGCTTTTGAAAGGCTAATGGGGAACTCTCCCCCCAAAGGTCTCTTTCTACAACCCTGTAGGTTATGTTGCTGCACACTGTGATCTCACAGTCTTAAGATGTAGTTTTGCTGAGAGACCTTTAGGGAAAGCACTGCTGAAGAAAAAGCTTTGGGGAAGATAGTGGGATCCTTGGAGATTAATATTTAAGCCAATACCAGTCCATTCCCACTGAAGTTGTTGGAGATATTTTGCAGGGTATGTGAGTTCAGAATAAAGAAGCTGGGTTGTCAGCCTCATATTTTGACATGTGGCTCATTTGCTGAGTAACTTATTTAAGTTTCAGTGGTATGCATGGTTAGGTATAAACATAACTATTGTGAAGACTGGAGATAAATATCTGAGAAAGCATGGTTTTGATTTATAAAAGTTACTCTTCAGGGAAAATGGAAATGTTTGCATGGAAATAACTCACAGAGAAATAACTGTTAGGCATTTGTTTCTTAAAACAGTGTATATAGGGCATTGCTCCCTCCCACTGTTTAGGTGTATAGAGCAAGGGTGGTTTTGCTCGAGAGTTGATGGTAGTTGTTGACTTTAATGTTGACCATTGTATCACCACAGTGTTGTTTTAGATTAAATTTACAGTTACTTTTGCATCAAGGATGGTATTATTCTTTCTTCTTTTGCATAACGTACCTCAGCATTTATTTGAAGGAAGTTTGCTTTGAAAGATTGATTTGAAGCAAAAAGCTTATGTTGCCTGGTATTTCTCATTTGCAAAAACATTGCGTTTTACCCCCTGCTGCGCAGCGCAAGCTATGAGTATATTGCTCTATTGAGAAAATAAATATGCAATAAATTTTCATGAGCTGTTTCAATCTTGCATTTTTTGCAAGATTGAAACAACTTTTATGGGGAAATGACTTAGGGGAGTGAAGAAGTGCTGAAAAACTTATGAATAAGACAAGACATTCAGCAAAAATCACTACTGAAAATTGAGTTTCCCTTGAAGCTATTTTTAGTGTTGTTAGTGTTGAATGTCAGAATAAATAAACAGTATTGTTTAAAACCTCTGTAAATGCAAAAATTGCATGTCTGTTAATTCAAGAAGGCATAGTGGGTCTAAATGATGAGAAGAAAACGAGGGAGACCCAAGATGAGCCTTCCCTCTCCTCCCCTCAGAAGTTGCATTAACTTTTGATATAATTAGTAATTTGATGCCACTGAATTTTCAATGCCTTTTTGTTTGACTAAAATTAAAAGCTGCTATCGCCTTGCCTGAAAAAAGTATTCTCACCAAAAAAACAATTAATTTCTTTTGAAGTCCAGAATATCTGTGGTGGAATAGAAAGCAAGTCATTTCCTAATCTAGCTTTTGAGGTCAGAACAAATAGAGCCTATGGCAAGGCACTAGGAAAACATGACCTTGGCTGAGCAGCAAGACCCTGACAGTCTCTAGCCCTTCATTTCTGGTGCAAAATGTTGACACTTCAGTCAAAGCTCATTTTCATGATTATGTAAAAAAACCTAACAAAAAAAAAAAAAGCCAAACTCCCCCAAAAATGTCCTGTTTATCTTTTGAAAAGAGATGTGGAGTAGGAAAGCAGCAGTAGATTTGCAATGGAGGCTCCAGTGCCAGGAAGCCAAGACAGAACAACAACTGCTGATAATTAACTGCAAATAAAACAAGGAGGAAGGACCCTGAGCCACCCTCTTGACTTAAGGTGAGAGTTCTGGCCAGTGAGGAGAGGGCTGAGAAAGGGGTATCCCATGTGCATGTAAATAAATTAAGAACTTTCTGTCTAAATGGGTGTTCTACAATAGGCTCAGCAGCTCCCTCATTCTTCCTGAAGGGCAAGATGTTTTAATGCTTGGACTTGATGACCTTAGAGGTCTTTTTCACCCTCAACAATTCTGTGGTTCTATGAGACCACCAGAAAAAAAAGAAAAACAAAACCATCATTGCATGTTTAAGAACATGAGGGTTGTACTGTTGCCTGTAATTCTCCTGTTGCAAAAACGGGGAGCAGAAAAAGGTAACTGTCCTTCTGTGATGGAAATTTATCATTTAACAGACTTCACCCAGGCTTTCTTATTTCCTTTTTCAGAGACAGAAAGGATGAGTTGTGTAAATTCTGTAAAATACATATGCCTACTAAAGTAATTGGTGGTCCTTCCAGTGTGACAGACTTTTTTGTTAGCTCAGTGGAGGTCACAAACATTATAATATTACTTCTTTAGCTGTGAAATAAACAGAACAAGGGTTTTTCTTCAGTGTGGCTGGTATTCATTTTGGCTTTTAGCAAGAAATCATCAGTTAGGTAATCTCCCCAAGTATTTACTGGAAGCAATTAATTTCTGTTTAATCCCTTGTTTTAGGGGATCTATGTATGTGCCTGGATAATAAGAGACTGTTCTCTTTCACACTCATCTGCTTGGTCAGCTAATCAGTGATAGTTAAATAATTTGGGTTTTTTTGAAGTTATTTCATCCTTTTTATGCCTTCTCATCATAAAGCACATGTAAAGTTGGACAGAACTCTGAGGATAAACACCAACCCCCCCCCCCCAACTCCTAAACCTGTTTGTCTAATGGATAAATTCTTTGCTGGGCAAGGTAGAAATTTAAACTGTGTTAGAGCTGCTCATCCAAATTACTTCTCTCCTCCATACTGCAGGTGTCTGACTTGGTGTGCCAGGTGTTAAGCTTTTCTTTCTTTCTGGAGGAGTTCTATATCTCTTTAGCCAAAGAGGAATTATGCAGCCCAAGTACAGTACAGTGTGGTTAAATGTTGAACATATCTTAGTGACTTGTAGCATTTTCTTTTGAAAGGATGCATGATAGAAAGGTCTTCCTTGCAATGCTAATAAGCCCTTCAGTACAAGTTGTTTTTAAAACAAGTAAGCAGTTGTTTTTTAATCAGCATAGTACAAGTTACAGTGATGAAGAGTCCTGTGTGGAAGGTTTTAAACAAATTTCTAGCCTGTTTATTATGTAGTGTCAACTGATGATCTTTTATGATTCCCATCTTGTACATTTTTGCTTGCTTGCCTGTCACTTCTCTGTCTGAAACCATGTGGTTAGTTATACACAGGTTTAAAACCTCTTACACACAGTTTCCATGTCTTTCATTAAACTAATGTGTGCTTGTGTGTGTAATATAAGCATATCAGTTTATTACCTTCCAATGGAATGATTTGTTATTTCATGAAATATTCTAATGAAAACAGAATCTTTGTGTGCTAAGTAATTGCAGTAGGGTTTGGTAGTCTCACATCTGATTTGAGGGATTATGAATTGTGTGGAATAGCTGGTTTAAATCTGTTTGCAATTTAGACAGCTCATGTCTTCCAGCTTGCACAGAGGAGTTGACTGAGGTGCATGAAGTTAGGGAAGGATGTTTGGGGTATGTTGTTTTTATTGGTTCAGTAGGGAAATGGGTAATCTGTTACTCAGATGCCAGAGATGTTTTTAAAGTCAGAAGGTGTTTATGATTTTCTCAAATTTCATACTAGTTAGCTTGGAGGTCTTCATCCCAGAGTCAGCTACTGATCAGTCTGCATATGTGAAATTATAAATGACTACTGAGTAAGAGAAGTTATGCACAACTACAGTTGTTACCGTGTGAAATTTAGAGACATGATGATCTAAATGAAGCTGATATTTTGATTCTGACTTCTGTAAGAGCTTCTTTGTCTGCCATTCCCAGCTAATGTTCTTTAAATATTTGTTTTCCTCAGTTACTTTGTATGGGTGGATATTGATTTTTTTATTTTTTTGTACGGATATAAAACTTTCTTGAACTTATGGAGCAGCAGTTGTATTGCTATGGAAGAAAAGGAAGGAAATGCAAGAGGTTTCAGAGTCCCTGCTGAATACTGCTTTTTCATGGGATCTGTCAAAACAAATATTGGAGGCATGAATGTAAATAAGTTATTTGGACTTTTTCAGTATCATTGTTCTTCAGTGACTTGGAAAGTAAGTACAAACCCTGACATAATGAAGAAGTTTTATGATGGAAGAGAAAGCATATTTGGTTTGGCTTTGATGACTGCAACTTCTGTGTAAAGCGGCATTTGGAGTTGTCATTTGAAGTTGCACTGATGCACAGGAATCTTGATGGTGCTGTGAACTTTCCCATATGTGAGAAAACATTTTTTCATGTTTTTCTGTCCAACAATGGGACTTGTTTGCATTGAGATTATAAGTACAGCTACTAACGCAGTGAACTGAACATAGCAAAAAACTTCACCAGCAGCTTTGTGAATTTAAAGTAGCTTCTTTACACTTACCAAAATACATATTCTGTAAGTGCTAAATAAAGTGATAACATGCATGCAGGCTGGGAGACTTTGCATGCCATCGGGGGAGGGAGCCTGTACCTGGCGGTGGTTCTTACCTGTGCTGTTGTTGCAGGTCATCTTCTGGGAAGGACAATAACAGGCCCTTCCACATTTCCCTCAACTTTTTCTAGGTAGTCTTAAAGCCATAGCAGTTTCTCACAGAGACTCTTCAGGTGATGTTACTGCCAGTTCGCAGGCAGGCACTGTGAACCCCATCTGCACTGCTCTGTGTGCTGGCCAGCTCTGGGAGCAACAGCAGCATTCAGTGCTCCTGCAGCAGTGGCCGAGTGCAGCTTGCTCAAGTACTGAAGATAGGTTTGTGGAAGTGGCAGCAGCTGTACTCCCAGTCTTCTTGGGGAGTTGCTGAAAACTGTCCAGTCACTGTTGCATTTCAGAGGCATTGAAGATTTGGCAGACTGTGCTATTTTGGAATCAGTTTCTTTTCTTCCTGGTCTGGGGTATCTGGTGGTACCCTTGCACCAGTATTTCAGGTTTCCTGTGCAACGTGCTGGAAGGTCTTTTCTGTAAATGTCTATTTATTGATCTTGATATACTAGTCAGAAGTCGAAATCGTGCAGATTTAAACCACTGTGATTTTTTTACTGAAACGTTGGCTTTCTTACCTGTCTGTCTGTCTGCCTTTCTGACTCCCTTGCATCCTGCCTCCTCCCTTGTGCTCTTGCCCCCTCCTCCCCACTGCAGATGAATTTGGCATTCATATTTATGGATCAGTTATAGCGTTAGCTGGGTTGGAAATAAGCCACGGTGAAATCTGCCTATGGCTCTCTGCAGTGTGAGAGCAGGGTGCTTCCCTGGCTGCAGGCCAGTCTCAGCTCATCTTACTGAGGGAGCTTCATGCTGGTTCCAGTGGAAGCTGCAAAAGGTACCTGTGAGTACTTGATTTCCTAGCTGAAAATCCTACAGAGATGTTCCTTTGCCCTCTGTCTAGTGCTTAGACCAGCTTTTATAAACCAATAAATAAAATCCTTCAAAATTCAAGAGATAAGGGACTAAGGTTGTTTTGGCAAGCATTGTTCACACTTGATCTGCTTCAGCTCCCTGTTGATCAGGAAGTCAAAGTCTGCAAGTGACTTGAATTTGAAGCTGAGCTCATCTCACCTAGAGCATTCTCCAGTATTCTCTCTCATTTTCCAAGCAAGCTTAACAACAGTGGGTGTCCCCACAACGTGGTAGTGCCCCAGGACTTGTGCCTAAGGACCTCTGGCGTATTGCTGAGTCCCAGGCTGCTGGAAGAGCAAGAAGGCAGCAGGGAAGTGATTGCTTTCCAGCACCTATGGGAATTTATACTTTCTGCTTTTGTTTAAAGTGATTTATGCAGCTCTCATCTTTTCTGCCTGTCTGCCAAACTTGCTGTGCTCTTCTCTGAACTTGGTGGCATTTCCTGTATGCTTGAAGGAAGGCAAGTGTCCCGCTCTGGAGAGTTAGAAGTCTTAAATACCCTGCAAAACTGACCATTTCTCTGTTTGGAATGACTAGGTGAAATTTGTTTCAACCCCTTCTTACAGTGGCATGATCTTAAATTGACTTAAGCCATCAGTCTCCCACACCTTTAAGCTTCAGTGTCCCAGTAGCTCATTCTGAGGCTTGTGGAAGCACAAGCAGGATGAGCTGCATCAGGGTTGTTGAGCCACATACTTAGTTATGTTTGGGCCAGGCCAGTTGACAACTAAAACACCATTTCGTCAGGGCAGCTCCACGCCAGCCAATGGCAATTCCTGATCTCAAGCCTACAGAAATTTCGGCATGGTCAAATAAGCTCCCCACAGGAGTGATAAAATGGGGAAATTTGTAGCCTCATGCATACACCCATGGCCATTTCTACAGTAACTCAAGATGTCATTTGTGGTTTTTTCTAAAATTTGGCTTTAATAGCCAGATTGTTTAATTCTGAAACAGCAGACAGCAAAGGGCTCTCGTGGTTTTACTGGCTAAAAATGCTTTATTGTTGCTATGGGAATAGTCCTTGCAGTGTTGCAGAATCAGAATGAGTCCTGACTGTGTAGCAGAAGATCTGGTACACCACATTTGTGTACACTGAGAAATGAGTTGGATTGCCAGGATTTAAGGAAGGTAGCTTAAAGCTTTCTTCCATGCATAAAACCAGAGGACAAAGTAGATGTGTAACCTCTGTAACAGGTTTCACTTTTATTATCTCTACTTGTTAAGAGCGAGTATCTTGAACTGCAAATACAAGATAGAGCTGCATACTAACTTATAAAAATATGTTTTGTTTTTAGCTCCCAAGAGGATGAGCGGCCTATGTCACCCTTCTACATGAGGTATTTACTCAGTTGTTTTAATTTATTTTTCTGTGTGGGGTTGACTTGTTATTGGAACTAAATGTGGAGAGGGGTGCCAGAAATGCTGTACAGACTGTAATCAAAGTGAAGATTAATGTTACAGTTCTAATTTATTGCTCAGTTAGTAAGACAAGTCTTTGGAGGTACAAACTCTTGCAATTCTTTCTATTTACAGAAGCAGCCCAGGTTTTAAACTCTTAATTAGAGGATGAACGTGGGTTTCCTCTTTTCTTCGGTTTGTAATGTAGCTTAGATGCATGTCCTGAGTAGTTTGTAATCTGCAGGCACAGGAGAGATTTTTGCCACAAGCCTTGAGGAACTGGCAGCATGTGCTGCTCAGAAAGAAACCAGGAACCAGATGGTGAGTCAGCAGCCCATACAGCAACTGCTGCTCTGCTGCAGCCCAGAAAAGCAGGAGAGTGCCTGGGCCCCAGCAAGCCCCACTGGAGGGAATGGTGTTCACACTGCATTTGAACAAATTGCATTTCTTGTTTTGCCAGCTGAAGGGCCAAGTCACAGCTTTTAAAAATGGTCTGATTCTGTTGACATCAGTGAAAGTTTGCTGTTCTTGCTTCAGTAGCAGGCTCAGTTCCAGTGCCTTCATTTATACTTAGTGGAAGAACAGGAGCCAGGGCAATTAACAGTGAAGGGCTACAAAGGAGGAAGGGCCAGTTATTATAATTGGGTTCTTTGATCTCTGCAGAGTTTAAACAAATAAAAAGAAATCCCAGTGGTGCTTTTTGGGAAAGCAGTGATAATTAGAATTCTTACAGCGATCTTTGAAATTTGTTAATTCTCTTGTATATGTTCCTGTTTATCTTTGTAGTTTGGGTTTTTTCTTAGAGAGTTTTTCTAACAAAAAACTACAGAAAGAGTGCATTTAATGTATACTGTGCAGAAATGTGGGTTAGAGAGCTGCTTGTGGACTAGCCTGGTTGCATGATCTTGTCTGCCTTTTTGTTGATACACCATCATTCTCTGCAGTGTATTTGTGCAGATGTTGCCCAATCTGTGTCTCAGAAGCTCCAGGCTGTCCAAGGAGGTTCTGCCTTTTTCACTGTGAGATTGTTTTGTAGCTGCATGCATACATTCTCCTGTCTCAGGTTTTCCCCGTTTTAAATCTTCATCCTGTTTTTCCATTGAAAAGGGTCCCCTCTTTGGCTAAATGTGACTTGCAAATGATTTTAGGCTTTCATTGCATTTCCATCTGCCTTACTGCTTCAAATTCTCCTTCCAAGCCCTTTACTGGTTTATGGAAAAGTAATGCATGAAAGGGATTCTCTTTAGCTGACCTTGTCAAGATTGCCAAGGAGATGTGGGCAAAGAGTGGACCTGAGGAAACTGGTATCAAAGCAGGACATTCCTGAGAGGGAGGGGAGAGGGAGGGAGCAAGCTTGAACATTTTAAATAGAAATGTGGGCATCAGGCAAAGTATCATCAGTCAGTTGGGGGAGGCAATTGTCCCGTCCCTCTCTGCTCTGCACTGGTGTGGCCTCACCCTGAATATCATGTGCAGCTTTGGACACTGCAATATAGGAAAGATATTAAGCTCTTAGAGAGTGCCCAAAGAAGAGCAATGAAGGTGGTGAAGGGCCTTGGAGGGAAGCCATATGTGGAGTGGCTGAGGTCACTTGGTGTGTTCAGCCTGAAGAAGAGGAGGCTGAGGGGAGACCTCATTGCAGTTACAACTTCCTCCTGAAGGGAAGAGGAGGGACAGACACTGATCTCTGTGGTGACCAGTGACAGAACCCAAGGGAATGGCCTGAAGTTGTGTCAGAGGAGGTTTAGGTTGGATATTAGAAAAAGGTTCTTCACCCAGAGCGTGGTTGTACAAGGAACAGGCTCCTGAGGGCAGTGGTCACAGCACCAAGCCTGACAGAGTTCAAGCTTGTCATTGAACTCTATCATCCAATTGTCATCCAATTTAAATTTGGATGCATCCAAATGCATCCAAAAAAGAAGCATTTGAGTGATATTCTCAGGCACTTGGCGTGACTCTTGGGGATGGTCCTGTGCAGGACTAAGGGTTGGACTCAGTGATCCTTTTGGGTGCCTTCCCGTTTGGCATACTCTGTGAATCTGTGATATTAGGGTGGGGAACAAAGAATGAGCATGTCCATTGGAATGAAGGCATGGCTTTCCATGGGAACCTATCTTGCAAATAGGAAGGAAACAGTCAGGAGTAAGAACATAGTTGGGAAGGAATGGCTAATAGGAGCAGAGAGGAAGCAGCATACCTTGAGACACGAAGGTTTCATGCCAAGCTGGTGTCTTTTGTAGCATTGCTGGGATACAGTTACTTGTAAATAAAGGAAACAGCTTCTAAGCCTTGCTTCTATTTATCGAACATCAGAAATGTGTCCTCCTGTGGTCAGTTGCCACGTGCAGTTAATTTGGCAGGAGAGCTGGTGCTGGCTGGGCAATTCATGGTGCTTCAACAACTGAGAACTTGAGTGGGTGGCCAGTTCTTTTCTGTGCAACTTTGAATGTTCTAATTACTGCCCCAGAGCTGTTCATGACATATGTAGCAATTGTGTTTCACACCGTGGGCAAGGAAGGGGAGACGATCTGCTTTGGCTGTCTGATGGTCAGATCTGTTTCTGTTGCCATCAGCCACATTTGCATAGTTTGAATACTGTTCAAGTAATCCTTGAAGTGAATCACAAATGTTTAGGTACAGAGCGGCCACTGCTGTGTAGATGCAGTAGTTTCATACAGATAATTATACCAGTTAAATAAGTGGGAACAAGAGCTCTTTAGCTTCCAAATACTGCATAATACTTGCCTTTTGCCAGACTGAAGGAGCACTGTGTCCCTCTGTCATGGTTTAACCCCAGCCAGCAACCAGCCACTTGCTCACGTCCCCACTAGGGGGATTGAGAAGAAAATTGGAATGGTAGAAGCTGGAAAGCTTGTGCATTGAGGTAACGTTTAATAGGAAAAAGCCACACACATGAGAAAAGCAAAACAAGGAATTAATTCACTGCTTCCACGGGCAGGCAGGTGTTCAGCCATCTCCAGGAGAGCGGGGCCCCATCATACATAAGAGTTACTTGGGAAGAGACATGCCATCACTCAAAATGTCTCCCCTTCCCCCACTGTATATACGGAGCATGATGTAGGGTATAGTATATCCCTTTGGTCAGTTTGGGTTATCTGTCTCATCTGTGTCCCCTCTCAGCCTCTCATGCACCCCCAACTTCCTTGCCAGCATGACAGTACAAAAAGCAGAAAAGGCCTTGACTCTGTGTGAGCCCTGCTTAGCAATAGCAAAAACATCTCCAGATTATCAACCCTGTGTTCAGCACAGATCCAAAACACTGCCCCGTATCAGAAGAAAATTAACTCTACCCCAGTCAAAACCAGCACATCCTCCATAAATTTTGGTAGAATCCAACCAGAGACTTGATTATTCAGTGCCATACCACATCAGCTAGCAATGAGATGTATCTCTGGTTGTTATTTTTAACAATAAGGCAAATGCTGATGGTCCTAACTTAAGTTGGGGGTTTTTTTCTTTACACATTGGGAAACTCAAGACCAAGTATAGAATTTATCACCACTGCTGCTTTGTAAGGGAATAAGCAATAATTAACAGTATGAAAGTAAGCAGTAAATGAGGCAAAATGTGACAAAGGTTTGTAAAGAGTGGTGACACCAGTATGGCAAAATTATTTTTTATAAGACTTTACAGAGGGAGGAAGAAAAGCGGTATACCTTATCTGTCTGACATCAGCAAAATGTTTAATATCATAGCATCAGTATGGAAAAAATGGACATTAGTACTAGAACTGAAAGATGGATAGGGAGGGAGTGAACCCTATAGAGGAAGGAGATTGCTGCTGGAGCTCTTAAGCATCATGGACTTTTTTCCTTTAATAGCCACTGGCATTATAAAATCAAATCATGTTTGCAAATGGAGCTCACTGCAGAGATTTAGGACTGAATGGGTTGGGAGTGTCTTCTGGGAGAAAATGTGTGACAGGGTGATGGAGATATATATATAAAGATAAGCATCAAATATAAGATATAGTATAAAAATAATAAGTAATAAAGCCATATATCTCAGAACTAATAATGGAACTCTTTGACATGAAAGGATAGTGCCTCACATTGGGAAGTACCAAGGAAGAAAAGGACATGGGCATGCTTGTTCGTGGAGGGATAGAAGGGAGGCATGGGATGAAAATATTCAAGTTGAAGTCATCACATGACCATGGAGATATAAAAGAAGTATTTTTAGTATACTTAGAAGAAATATGGATACCCTTGTACAAGAGACAGGTGAAACCTTGCACAGTTTCAGTAATTTGTGTTCCAGTGGTATTAGATTTGTAAATATAATTTAAAAAATGGGCAGACCCTGTTATAAGATGGAGAAAAAAGAGTGTGGAGGTCTTAGTTACCATAAGAAATAAACTAGAGTACACATATTCCCTCTGAGTTTTAGACAGAGAGGAAGGATTGTTTGTGTTAAATAACAATACCATTGCAAGAGAAAATGTATACAAATAGTCTATGAATAAATTTTGGCAGAAAATTATTAATTTGTAGCTGTAGCCCTCTTTTGTTGGACATTATAAAGATGAGGTCAGCTTGACCAATTTGAGAGATCTCAGGTTTAAATCCATTCACTTACTGATGATCAGGGTTCTCCTCTCCCTCTCTGTAGTCCTTGATCAGATAATTTGTTGGCTTAGCTGTGCTCAGTACCGGATAAGGAGATTTCTGCACTGTTAAGAGAAGAGGAGAACCTTTTGGGTGATTGATTGTTCTAGGGAGTTGAGCCTGAAGGGCTCCAAAACCTTTTGTAACAAAACCTTGTGGTAAGTGGAATTGAGATTGTTAAAAAGTGCAATGCACTGCTTCTTGAGTAATTCTGTAATGAGACTGTGAATGCCAGCTGTACTGAGTAATCAGCAGAGAGGAACAGTGCAGTTTTAGGTAATGAAGCAGCATCTGGCAGCAGCAATTCCCTGTAAGCACAATTCTACTCAGCATGTTCAATGAGTTTTTAGAAGACAGAGAATCTACAGGCATGGTTTGTGCTGGCATATATGCTTTAGATTTGACATTAGTCATGTAGGTGGTTTCAGAGGAGTTCCCGATGAGTACATCCTCAGATAAACCAGGGGAATATTACAGGGGAAAAAACCAAAAGCTTTGTAGTGTGAAGCTTTCTTGCTAACATGTGGAGCATTAAACTGAGATGAGAGCTGACATCACAAGCAATGGCAAAAATTAAATACCCACGAGGGCAGGGCAAGGCATTGGACAGTTTCACCTGGTTTAGTACTTCTTTTCCTAGAAGTTCTGGCATCCATCCTGTTGGCAGTATTCAGTACAGCTGTTTCTCCTTTTAACAGTTGTTATTTGAGGCAACTCTTTTTATATAATGTGAGTCAGATATTAGCCTGTAGTCTTTCTGCTAAGATGTTTTACTCTATTTGTTATCAGGTCAGTTTCCTGAAGAAACCGAAGAGTTTGTTCTAGATTTCACATCTGCTCAGAAATTTGCTTGGCCACCTTCCCTCTGGGCACTTCTTCCTCCATGGGGCATGGTGTAAGAAGTCCTAGGGCCCTCAGGAATGCTGGGCCCCATTACAAATCATGATTACATTGTGTGATGCACGTTCATGTCCTGCATCACATCAGCACTGGCTGAAAGTAAATGTGAGGCTGCTGGATACCCCTGCTCTGGGCGTCCAGCTGCCATGCACCTCTGAGGCTGCCTGAGGAGTATTTCCCTTCTCTGTAGGAGAAGCCATCCAAATTCACCGAGCTTAATCATGTGGCTTGTATGAATCCCCATCAAGGTTGTCTCTGCTCCAAGCAGTAGGTGTCAGTGTGCATCCATGAGAAAGGATGACCTCAGTGCAAGTGGAAAACACTAGGAATCCTGAAGAGAGTTTACTTTAGTGAGGTTAGTTTTCTGCATAGTGAGAAGGTCATGTCAAAAATAACGTTCCACATTTAAAGGAAGGATAATTTGATCTGAGCTTGTGGAAGCATGAAGGTGCTGAGAAAATTCTTAAAGTGTGTCCTCTGTGTGATGAGGCATCCCAGAAACTAAGCACATCTCTTTTATTTTTAAACTCATTATTTTCACATTTTAGATAAAAGTGAAGTAGTCTTAAAATGGATCCCTCACGAGTCTACAGTATTGCATGTCACAGCATGGAGAGTAGATAGTGTTTAGACTGTTTAAGTATGTATGAAAAGGAATTTCTTAGGTCATGGGTTGAAATAATATATTTGTGAGGACTTCAGAAATTTCCCATCTGAAATGTCAAAGCTATTTAAAAATTCTTGACTTTGCTGGAATGGCAAAATGGTAAAAAGTTTTTGCATTTATTGAGACTTTCTTACTGTCGTGCTCAGCTTTCAAAAAAACGAAAACAGGAAAAAAACCCAGCCCCTTTTCCTGAATAAAGAGTTGGATTGTAAATAAATCTCAGCCATGAATGACCTTAGTACCAGGTTGTAAGTATAGTTTATGATTTAGGCCATTAAGCATTGTCGGGAAATAATTAATTGACTTCATGAATGAAAACCTAGTCTGGGAAAGTACTGTTCCAGTAAGTCAGTTTGCTCCTTTTGAAGTTTTTTTTTTCCTTTGGTCTTGTTACCTGGAAGCTTAAGACATCAGTAGTGACCTGAATGAAAGAAATCAGGAGAGAGGGTTTTGTTATCCAACTCTGTTATTTGTCTGCTGTCACAAGTTGCCCAGTGCAGACCAAACAAGGTGCAGGCATTGAATGAAATAATTCTTGCTCCAGTGCACATCTTTTAAACCGAGAAAGTTCTAGTTAGGAGGGGCAACTGAGCTTCAATGTGCTTAAAGGTGATGGAAAATACTACCTTCTCATACTTGAGGTTGAAACTGAATAAGAAAAGAGGCCATATAGTAAGAGTTTACCTTATGTGTGAAGCAAGATGTTATGCAGAGCTGATGGAGAACCTCTGAAAGTGAGCAAAAGACTTGAGTAAACAAGTTAGACAACACTAGAAAGTGCTAAAGGTCAGATTTCCTAAAAGGAAAAGTATGAGGGTCATAAGAAACCAATTCAAAAGTTTATAGCACTTCAAACAGCTCTGTGCCTTGATACAGGTTTTGTGGTTGGCTTTCTGAACTTGAAAGTCCCCAGCATTGAGAAACTGTCCTGCTGCCTTCTGTCACTGGAGAAGAAACTGTAATTTCATCAAAAGTCGGTGTTTCTCAGCATGCTCTGCAGCAGCTGCATAATTCAATAAAGATAATCTAGCTGTGGAGATAATTGACCGTACGTATCAGTGAAATGGAGCATATGTGAGGAGAAAATAATTAACTGAGGCAGAGCATGAGTTCCCATTGTCTGGATGATTTACTGACCAAGGCAGCCCTTCCCAAGGCAGCTGCCTGCACAGGCGGGCATGCCAAGAGGGCTCTTCTAGGCATGGATCAGCACGCCTGCTCCGTGAAGCATAAATCCAACAGCAGAGAAACTTTTGCCACCCAAGAAGTTTGGAAAACCCTTTGGGAGACACCCCGCCTGCCTGGTTGCTTTTCTGGGCTGTGAAATCCTTGCAGGGCGGTGTCTTTCCCTGAGTTTGCTAAGGTGCTCATGGCGTCCCCTGCTCTGTCCAGCAGCAGGTTCGAATCCTAAAACCAGTGCGTAACTCTCTGCCCTCCACCATTTGTTTTGGATGAGAACTTCCTCAATGTAAGAAGGTTGGTGGAGGGTAAGTAAAGCAATTTAACCATGCATTTAAATTAAGCTTCAAAATTATATAGGCAGAGAAGTTCCTGATTGTGAAATTCAAAGGAAGTTGGTGTATCTAGAAAAACTCTGATTTAAACTCTGTCTTATTGAGAGGGGGCTAATGAAAGAGCATTAAAATACCACAAAATTAAAAATAAACTTGGATTCAGTATACAAGGAAGAAGTATTTAAAAGGGAAATATAATAAAATCAGAACATGGGAGCTTCATTTTGTAGTCATCCACTCAGCTGGCATGGAACTATGTGCATACTTCCTAGTTACTTGTCAGTAGTTTGAAAATAGCTATATTATTGTCTTTCCTACAGAATCTGTGTCGTCTGAGTAGGGCTTTTCTAGATACCACAAAGTAATTGTTACACAGATACACATTATTGTAAATTAGTTAGGTTAATGTACTTTGAACTGGTGTTAGTAAAGCACGCAGTTAACTGTAAATTAGACAACTACAGAATGTATTGGAGTGTTATAAAAATTTTTAAGGATAGATAAACCTATACCCTAAAGGTGTTTAAAAAAAAATAGAATCCAAATAATCCTTTCTGCCTCTTCCACTACCTGACATGAAAACATGAAAACAGAGAAGAAAGGTGTGATGACACCCCTGCTTATTTTGGATGACATGTAAATATTATAAAAAGTTGATCCAATATTAACCTACTCCTATACATGTAGGAGTAGTAGTCAGCACACGAATTTTATCTTGCAGTGTGTTTTAGCCTACCACACTAGCATGTTACTTTCTAATCCGTCTCTTATGGGAGGCCAGCTCTTAAAAATAGTTTTCGGCTGGGAAGAGGCCAAACAGTTTCTGTAAATGAACAGGAAAGCAAGTGGAGTGCTTGAAATGTGCTCTTCAAATTGCAAAGACGTCCAGTAATTAATAGTTGTTAGATGTGGGAAGAGAGGGATCTTGCAAATTATTTGTTTCCCATATGCAGATTGCATGTCTACAATAATAAGTATAGTAATACTTGTTTGTTTGTCTTCTCTTCATGAAATCACCTGAATGACACAACTGCTTGGGAGCTCTGCAGGTCATATGGGATATACTGGCAAGTCCATGACTGCTTTCCTGTTGTGCCACCACTCCAGGGACCTGTGCCTGGACTGGAGAGTGAAGCTGGGACTGGAAAGGAGGCGTGTGTGGTTAGGGCGCACTGCTTAACCCACACGGAGATGAACACACTGGCTCAGCCTAAGGAAGCTGAAACAGATTGCGAGTCTAGTTTGTGGCTGGGTGTTTGTGGGGTTTGTAATTCACTGCATTAGTCAGGCTGTTTTGTTGATAGCTATAGTGACCCCTTATTTAGCCTTCTCATTGTCTGCTGCCTGCCACAGAGTGGTTATCTGAGAGTGCTGCAGCTTCTTAGATAGCTCTAACCCCATACAGTGAAGTGCACAATATTTGAGGGAAGCAGAGAGGAAACCCTTGGCCAGTGAAAGGAAGTCAGCTGTTGATGGTTCTGCACTGGGAAGGCTTGAGAGGAACTGGTAAAGGCTGAAAGCAATGAATGGGTGTTTTGGCAGGAAGGAGATTTTGCATCTATCATGGCTCATACCCTGACCATAGTGCCATTTTATTGGGATATACCAGCCAGTTGTAATGCTAATTCCTTTGCTGATATAGCAATAATTTGAAATGAAACCCCTAGGCCTGTAGCTTCTTTGACTTATTGGAGGTCACAGGAGGGATGAATAGGCAAAAGGTCACCTTATCTGCAAAAGCAAGTCAGTGTGGGGGAAAAGGGGGCAGGATGGGACTCAGCTTGGCAGAGGGAGGAAAGC
Source organism: Sclerurus mexicanus (assembly GCA_013396755.1). NCBI lineage: Eukaryota > Metazoa > Chordata > Aves > Passeriformes > Furnariidae > Sclerurus > Sclerurus mexicanus. Next base: position 179,954 of record VWZF01001242.1, read on the forward strand.
AGTGACAGCTGTGCCAGGTGACAGGTCAGCTTGTTCAGAAGGACTTTAAACAGCAAGCAATGACTCCATTTGACCACATTTGTGTTGACGCTCTGAGCCTGAAAACAGCCTTAGGTAAAAAGGGAAAGAAGAGAGCATAGATTTTATTTTTTAAAATGTGAAGCAAAGAATATGAATATCAGACTTAATAATTAAGTCTATGCATTTTCAAGTCAGCCTCAAAAGGCAAGGTTTTTTGTGATGAGGCGAAAACAATTGGTAGCAGCAGAAAGCAAAAAAATCTTCAATGAGTTGAGTTGAAATACTTTCTGCTAGACCTTGGCCTGCTGCACAGAAATGACAGGGAAATTAATTCTTGACAATATTGACATTGACAAAATGTGCCAAGTCACAGTGGGAGTGAAAATTCCTTAAGGGCAAAACTTGTGGCATGTGCAGGCAATTGTTGTTGAGACAGCCGGACCTTTAAATCTTAGGCTGCAAAGAGCAAGAGTTTTAAGGCCTTACAGTGATGTTAAGATCTAACTGTCTTCTCTTTTTTCTTTTACACAGTGCCCATGTATCACAAGTCAGTAGCAACATTCCGGCTACAGGAGAGTAAGTGTCTCTCATGATTTTGTAGTTACCCTTCTTGCATACTGGAGCTTTTTTAAATATTGGTGGTTATTCTTTGATTTCTATTTAAGGGTTGTTCTTATACAACCAAAACAAAGAGCCAGTGTTTCCCAAAGCAAATCATCTGCAATGATAATAAGTCACTTCCTTCTGGAAAATTCTCAGGCCCTTGGTTCTTTGCTTGCACTGTGCCTGTGATGTTTGGTTAGGCAGAGCTTACATGTTTAGAGAAGCTATTTGCATTGTGTTATCCTCTTGCTCTTGTTTGCTCTCTGTTGCATCTCAACAGAGGATGTGACTTGACCCCACTACCCCACTACCATAACTGGGAGCAGCAGAGCTAAGGAGTTGGCTCCTTTGCCACAGCTGGAAATTCCCAGTGGCTGATGGATGTGCAGAACTGATTTGTGTTAGTAGTGAGATACAGGCATACTTGCCTAGTTAAACCATGTGGGGTTTTGAAATGCTATGGTCTTTTGACTTTTTTTGGAAATTGCAGTCTCAGCAGACTTTCAAGTATAGCAACTGAACACAACTTTTGTAAAGGAGAAGTCAGCTCATACTGTGTCTACCCAGTTAAAAATTAACCAGAAAATCCTGAAATAACGTTTTAGTTATGAAAGAAACACTAGAATCTTTACATGGACTTCGGACATGCATGTTTGAAAAACCCATTCTTCCCCAGACTACTTAAGCATTGCAAGAAACAGAGATGGAATGGTATTGTACAACAATGTGTTTCTATATGATCTCTTTGGAAAAGAAAAAAGAAAAAATTAGATTTTTCCCATAAAAGCTTCCTCTGATGAAGGAAGGAAGGGAATATTAAAAGAAAATGTCAGTACCCAAATGAAGGAGATTTTGTTGTGTTGAAAGTTCAAGTAGTCCCACAACTTTAACTGATGCAACTGCAGAGGCTCCCTTGCTGTGGCTTGTGTGGAAGCCCTCTCACTGCCCAGGGGTGTGACTGTGATCTTGCACCAGAGTATGCCAGGGGTGGCTGTGGGTGCAGTCATGGCACAAGAATGTGTGAAAACAGAATGCACTCAGAACAAAATCCATGCTTGGTCACAGAGTTAAGCATACAAGGAGTTTGCAGTGAGCTACTGTTTGCATGTTCTCATCGCTGTGTGAAACAGCAGTGAATCATCTTCTTCCAGGTGATCCATTGCCTTGGTGAGCTTGTATTGCACAACAGGCTTGACCGGTGTCGGCATGGCTGGGTATCAAATACAGTTTCGTAAGGGCAAGGACTTCTAAAGTGGAGAGTGAAAGTTAGGCACAAATGTCTGTAGTTGCAGTAAATAAAATCAGCTGTTCTACTGAAGGTTCAAACATCCCTAGAAATAAAAAGAGCAAGATTGATTGAGAAGACTCAGGTCTTCTAGGAGAGCTGAACTGCAGGGTATCTGAAGATTTTGGCTTTGCTTTTGCATATGTTGTAGCCCTAGGACATTTTGTGCTGCTTTGCCATCATAATAAAAACATAGCCTGCAGATACCCTTGCTTTGTTTATTGTTGCAGAGAGGGAGCTCCGCAAAGTCTTTGAGCTCAATTGACCTTATTTTTCGGCTTGACAGGTATTTAGAGAAGACAATCCGCTCAGCCGTGGAGCAGCATCTCTTTGATGTTCATGGCTCAGGCGGCCAGAGTTCAGAGGACTCTGAATCGGGAACATCTTCAGCCTCTTCTAATGTGTCTGCCAGGCAGAGGAGGCGGCACCACAAAGAGCAGGAGGAAGCCCGGAGAAACAGAGACATGTATGAGCCTGATTTCTTTGTTTTGGAAAGTATATTTGATTAACTCTACCCTAGTCATGTCCTCTTATCAAGGCAATGCTACATTCTGTTATGAAATGCACTGACCTTTACCCTGAGTTGAAAGGGCGGAGCAGGCTGCAGTGCCTGTGCAGAGCTCCATTGCATCAGTTAGAGATGGGAAATATTAGAGATCATGGAGTGGGGCAAAGCATGATAAGAATCCGGGGGGTTTATGCAGTAATGTTTTTAATTACAGAATTTGGAATTGGTTACTTACTGTATTTGTTGCGTTAGTGGAAATTCCCAAGCAGTTGGCTCTATTGCTGGTAACTTTTTTTTAGATAAAAACACTGGGCTTAGCTGCTTTTCTGCATTCAGTATGGCTTCAAAAATGAGATTAAGTTCTTCTTTTGAGCGTGGAGGCACAGCTTGTGTTTGGGTTTAGTGAGGAGACTTGGGAGTTTGTCTGAAATTAGAAAAACCTTCCTTTTGATTAATGAGAATTTAAGATTATTTTTTTTATCCACCCTATTACACAAAGTTTAAACATGATTTAGTGGTGAGTTTCGTTAAACATCTGTCAAAGAGTAAAGATAATACCTATTTTTCTTTTCATACTCCTCTACTTGTGGCCTATATTATGTGGTACAAATATATTGCCACCATAACCTTAAAAAATGCTTGCCCAGGGCATATCTGTATTTGAGGAATTGTAACTACAGACTTTGCAAGGCCGTGTTCTGATCAGTGCTTACCCATATGTTTAGCTTTAACACAGCACCAGTTCTTGTAAAGAATGTGTATGCTTCACTGCAGTATTGGATTGCTAGGATTTCAAGTAAGATTCCAAAATAAACATCTAGTCTCCTGGTTTTCTTCCTGAGTGCTGAATTCTCCAAATCCTGTTTGATCTGCACCATTCTATACAAAGCTGCTTTTATACAGGTGCATAGCCATCAATACCTTGTGTTAATATTGCAGCAATGGTGTTTCCCACAGTGTGTCAAAACTGTCGTCGTAAAAATATGTGTAGTTACCCTGCCCCCAAAAAAAGCCATTTCCGTAGAGAATGAAAATGTGCTGTGAAGATGGGCTGGGAAATTAGCACTTGCAAGTCACCAAAGTATCTGGCAGCAGCTCTAAAGTAGTTTTTCTTGTTTAGTCGTCCTGCTGACAGGCTTCTCAGGTAAGTAGGTCACAGACTGGCTAGTGTACGTGTTTGGAAGCATATAGCACTGCGCAGCTTTTTTTCAACATTGCATTACAGAGCTGCCTTTAGATATGATTGACACAGTTATTCAGGTTCAGCTGGAGCCAAGGATTTGAAGTACATTGGAAGTTTTGAATGTTGGCCAGGGTTCAAATTGTTTTCCCTCATTTCCTTAGGTCACATTGCTGGGACTCCTTTGGGTAAATTATCAAAATTGGGAATTCCTTCCAGAACTTCTTTCTGTTGTTGTTCCGATTGTCAGCGACTTCATCTCTGTGCCTTGTGATGGATCACAAGAGGATTTGTAATGTCCCAAAGTGGAACTACAGGCAGGAAAAGTGTTTATTACAAAAACACATTGGTAAACTCCCAGACTTTGAAGATTACATGATTTACAGACTCTGTAGTAATTGGTCTGCTCAGGGATTTGTAAAAACTTCCACAAAGGCAAATGTGTTATCTTCTAAGTTTAATCAGAGATTTATAATACCTCTTGGTATCTCTTTGCGACCAGCGAAACCTAGAGATTCATGATCTAGAAAGTCACTGGAACCTTCTGTTTTTGTTTTGAATACTTGTCATGCTGGCACTGTCCAGATACTACAGAGTAACTAGTTTCTTGTGTTTCTTCAGCAGTGCAAGTCTAGATAAATTCTCTTGCTGTTCGTGGAAGCAGGCTTTGGAGTTGCATGGCACTGTGTAAGGCAGACACACATACAACAGTTAGTACATTTTCCAGTTCCAATGTCAGGGCTGCCTTTAGCCTCTGGTAATACAGTGATCAGTGAGGCGCACTGTGTTTGTCCTGTTCCCGTAGTGTAGTGATGTGTTATGCATGAGAATCTTCACTGTTGGGCAAGGTAGAGGGAAGACTACTAAACAGGTTGTGAATGGAAAGCTGCACACTGAAGGAGCCAGCAGGTTAATTATACAGGGCAAAATAAGCCATATGCCAAGCTTCTGGAAAACATGAGCAAACTCTGCTAGCCCAGAGTTCCAACTAGTGCATCACACGGTGACTTAAGGCTAGCTGTCCCATTCACTTCCCAACTTCCCAGAGCAGAACAGTCCTCTGTCCTCACAGTTATGTTGCCATTGCAAAGATACAGTCCCTTTTATGTTTTGTGCAATTCCCAAATAAGATTCAAGCATTTGGCTAAAGCACTGCAGTCCTGCTCTTGCATTTGGGAGTATGAGTAAGAAGGACAATTACGTGGTGTCATGCATCAGAGGAGATCCTTGGACTGCAGCTATTCATAGCTGCAGTCCAAGACACGTTTCCTTTGAGCACGTGTCTCAAAGGAAAATATGCTGTATATTCTCTGTAAAAATACCACAGGCAGCCAAGGGCTGGTCCAACTTCCATGTGAAGTCCATGGGATTCTCTCTTTTGGGTTTAGTGGGAAGTGAAAATCCCAAACACTGATCCTCACAGCTTTCTCACTTGAGATATATACACATGGCTTTCATTCCTCAGTGGGATTTAGCATTGCACAGTGTGTGTTTTTTGCTGCATTGAGAAGAACCAGAGATACTGGTGTCATAGAGCATGGAAGATGTTGCTGGAACTGCACCAGTCAGCATGATGCAGTTCTCTATCAGTACCTCAAATATAGCAGAAGAGTGTTTTAAGCAAGCTCCTGTTGTAATGTCCCTTTTCTTTACAGGGAAGTTGTCAACAAAGAAAACATTCCCTCTGGATTCAGCAGTCTTGAAGACTGTTTTCTAGCTGCTCAGGAAGTAGAAAAATTACAAGACACCGGCTCCGGATATCTTAGTGAAAGGAATAAATCAAAGCGGCAGAAATCTAGCACCAAGCTTTCAGAGCTCAATGACAACCAGGACAGTCCTATGGTAAGCCAGCATGCTGTACTATTTGACATCTGTTACTGGGGTGGGAAAAAGGCTTTTTTATTTCATTGCACAACTGGTTCCCTTAGAAAGCCTTTTTTTGCCTGCAGTACAGGTGTAAGTGGCTATTTTAAACTATGGGAAACACTGGATCCTACACTTGTAACCTCTATGATAAGGCAACTGAAAAGCTGTATTTCTGCTATGACCCTCTTACTCCACCTATAGTAATTTTCTGTTTCCACAACTTTTTGCTTTTTTCTTTTGAATTCAGTGAAGCATTTTGGAAAGCAGAAAAGGAAATAAGTCTTTTTCCCAGTCTTTCAGAAGTCTTGCAAGGAAGTTGGAACCTTAGATGTAGGTTCTCATGTTCAGGTCAAGTTTATTTTTATGTTCCCACTAAGTTCTGGAAGTGGATTTCAAGTGACTGCTTGATAAAGAGATGACAAGGGTGTTTTATGCCCTTTTCCCTGCAGTCTGTGTGTTACTGTAGTGGTTGCAATTTGCAAAGCACTTTGGAGTGTGTTGTTCCATAAGGTGATCCCTCCAGCTACTTTGTAGTGAGGATGTGAATGACTTTGATGTAACATTGTAAAAATCTGGAATACTGCAGAATTTTCCAAGCATGATCTTGGGTGACCTTCACTTTAGAGAACAGTTTGCCAACTTTTACAAGCTGTAGAATAAAACTGATGCACCTCCCTTCCCTCTCAACCAAACCAGACACTGATTAGAGTGTCAGCAGGTGAGAAACCATCCTGTGCTTCAGTGCAGGGTCTGCATACAGTGACAGAGGTGTGCTGTACATGCCAGTGCATGGCACTGAGCATGCATTACATGGTTAACTATAACACCAAAAGCTGTGTGAAAAGACTGGCCTGGTCTATAGGTTATTTCCTTCGGTTGTGTTTGATTAAGTTTTAGAGCCTGCTATGAGTAAGTGAGTTCTTAACATTTTGTTTGGACCAATTTTGTTTAGATCATAAAGTTGCAACAATTTTATACTCTTATCCTGTGCAGAGGTTGTAGAGAGAGGCAGATTTCGCTTATCTTTGTGATAAAAAGAAGGCAAGATGCCAAAAATTGTACGCTGTGCTCAATTTAGTAACTTAGATTTAATGCTCAATATTAGTAACCTTCTCATGTGATACTTCATGAAAGCAGAGTGAGACAGACACATTCACACTTGCGTCTTTGCTTGTAGCAAGGGACTTGAATAGGCAGAGGTCTAGTGCTTATGCTCTTTTCAGCACTTCTTCTCTGTGCCTGTGGCGTGTAAAGCAGTTTAAATGAGAATTTGTCTCAGGATTTAGGAAAGACTCACAGAATTGCCCACTTTTGCTGTGGATCTGAAAAACATTCGTGAAGTTTTGAAACATGCCCAGAAGAAATGTCCTCAATCTTACCTGTGTCCACTAGCATTTGCCCTGCCCCTCATTTTTGGATCTCTGGAGGGGCAAAGTCTGAAAGGATAAGTGAACTAACCTTGTACCAAAACCACTTTGACCATGATGACCATCAGTGTAGTTCTTGCATGATCTGTTAGAGGAAATGTCACAGTGGGATTGTCAGCTGGGAGTATTGTTATGAAACAGCTTTCAGAGAGCATGGTGCTACTCTTCTGGAAGAGCAAAAGATGCTTTTTAAGTTTTAATGATTGTACTTATTACATACTTGCATTTCAGAGATTGACAGAAGGATGTGTGGTGGTTTAGCTTTCGTTGGCTACACCTTTAGACCTGAAATCATAACCCAAATTAGACTGCCTACTTGAAGTATCAAAGGACATAACCTGCACCTTAGCGTTTACTAATAGGCCTTCATCATGTGAACAAGTTTGTGTTGTTGTATCTGCTTAACCACCTTTTTCTGAGCCTTCCTTCTTTTCAAAGCCTGAAAGAGTATGTAGGACAGTGTGTGGAAGCTTTCCTCTTAGCTGTCTGATTGCATCTGACTCAAAAGCATAAGTCAGCGGTGGAGGAGCTGTCAGTTCCATTCACTCTCCCAAGCAAACCAACCACAAAGCATTAAAAGCTTCTCACTGCATTTCAGAGACATGGTAGCCAGGTACCAGTAGGACTTGAAGAATCACATTAGGCAAGGCTGGAATGACTGACCTGTGTCACCTTGTGGGGCTGGAAGTGTAGCAGGTGAGAGAGGGCTGTGGCTGTCCCAAAAAGTCTGTGCGCGTAGTTTCCAGAGCAGGAACCATACTATGCCACTGACTGACTTCCTCATATTTAAGGGGGACTTTTCCAAAACCCAGGGTAGAAAATTTCCTGGACATGTGCCCAAAGTGGCAACATGGCTTGGAGGACAACAGCATTAATGTTCCTAATGGTAGCTGAGACAAACCTCAGAACAAGTTGTCATAACCAGTTGGATTTCTTGCCCTGCATTCATATTAGTACCACATTCCTGTATGTGCACATGGCAGTCTCTTTGCTTCTTCTGCCTGTTTAAGTAGAAACTAGGGAAGGATTTGGCTAAGCATTTTCTGAGATGATCATAAGGAGTCCTGCTGAGAACATACTGTGGATTTTGGTACCTGCTATTACACACCAAAGAACTGCTCCCAGACTGTCTGTCAGTCTGTAATATGGGAACTGGTGGGGTACCATGCAACATTATTGTGTTTTGATGTTTAGAGGTCATCTGATGAAAGAGACAAAGCAGTGAGCGGTTGTTTTTTTGCAGGTTATGGGCAATAAAGCGTGGGTTTACTTTGTTATAAATGTGCAGCAGTAGTCTGAGTGTTGTCTTGTTTCTGGAAGTCCTCTTTCATATTTCTGTATTTGATCTGTTTAATGGCCTGCAGCTTGAATCTGTTTCTCATGTGTATCTTACTGCTTTAATATTTACTGTATTGCAGAATATGGAAAGCTTTAGCTCATCCAAGCCTATAGACAGAACAGGACCTGATGACATGGAAATTTTATCTGAAGAAAGGTATTATTTTTAATATATGTATGTTTTCCTTTCACTGTGGTTGTAGTACAGCCCGAGAGGTCTTCCAGCACGGACTATGAGAGTGGCATTTAGTTATGCTGCAGGACAGCATTACCCACCATGTTAACTTCAAAGTAGAACTTCATGGAGGCGCTGTGTATGTTGTATGGGCTTTGCTTCCAGCATATGCCACCAAAGCTCTTTGCCCAGCCTGTTAGGAATGCCACTGAAGGTGTTGATAGTGCAGACTTGAGAAGTAGTCAGCTGTGAAGCACCTGAACCAGCACACTCCACACAGAGGACTGCAGGGCCTGGCTTACCTGGCCTCTGGGTTGGGAATCCAGCCCTTTTCTTTGTGCTTCACTTTTATGCAAAAGCTGTACAGCCTCACTCTTCTCACCTGAGATGACAATTTCTCTTGACAGATATGTTTGTTGGGAAAGTTGTACTGGTTTGGATTAAGGGCACTGGAATTAAATTGCATTAATTATTTTTCAGAAATAACTTCTGAGAGGAAGAAAAAATACATACTTTAGCAGCCTGATGTGCTGCAGCCCAGAGTGTCCCTTCCTTTACTCTATGATTCAGTAAATGTGCAGGAGTAGCAAGAACATGAAAACTTGTGTGTGCAGAAGTCCTGCTTGTTTTTGTTATGAGACAGTCTGATTTTGTATTTGTAATGTGTTGGTTTATTTTTGTTTTTTTTTATAGCAAAGAAAGTGAAAACGATGAGGTTTTTTTCAGGCATTCTCAGGTTGGTATTTTTTTGTTTTTGTTTCAGTTTTCTGGTCTCTAAATGAGCTTTTTACTGAGCAGAAACAAGTAGTTATGGGTATACTTCTGTGAAATTCTGTTTTTCACAGAGAAATGGAGTTAGCATGTACTTTTTCTTTCCCTTACCTATGCTTCTTATTTACATAATTTAGGGAGCCTCTCAGCCATTGAGGAGTCTGAAAGCATCTGCTTCAGACTCTTTGATCCCTCCTTGCCAAAAAGGGAAGGATCACTGAAGTCAGCACTTTGCTTTAAGTGACACAAAGTTCCCTTATTAATCATGGCAAACAGGGCATCTGATTGCTTATCTCGCAGGGTAGTAAGATCAGCTTATCTCTCTGATTTCTCTAAACTAATTTGATCTTTTATTTATTATTTCTCAATGCAGCCTGTTGCTTTTGAACTTACGTTTCTGTGATCCGTTTGTCTTAGAAAACTGGATTGTCTCCTGTTTCTTTCCAAGACTTAGTGGTTGGGATGGATGAAAGGAGAGGAGAAGATGTGACATTGATGCCAACAGTTTTTCCCCCAGCTTTCCATTTTTCTTCAACGCGCACCTGCATTGGCTTTATGGTGTTTTTTATCTGACTGTTCAGCAAATCAAAGATTTGGATTGGGTTAGGTGAACACCTTTGCAGTCACTTGTTCATTTGAGTTTGTTTGAAACACCTCTAGACAGCCAAGCATTTAAAATACTGGAGAGAGTTATCTGAGGCATTTCTGCATCAATTGTACATCCATTTTAGAGGAGCACAGTAAAAGAGCTGTAGCCAATGTCTGGTTTCTCTGGCTGCCTGGAGTTATCTGAAGGCTAGTAATACTCTTCAACTAGACTCCTCTCATGGGTTTATTATTCAAATAAAAGCCACTCTGCATTTACTGCCTTTGAAAGACTTAATTTCTGGTAGGAGTCATTTCCATCTAGCAGGAAAGGTAAGAGATTGCTAATAGTTGAGCTGTGACCAGCTGTGTTGTAGCTGGAGAAGTTTGTGGGACCTTGAAATGTGTAACGTCTACAAAGAGTGTTCAGTGCTGCCTTTGATCACTGCTCTGACTGGGCTTAGATGGATCCCCTACTTTGCTCCCAGAGGGTCAGTAATCCCCAGTGACCCTGCACTTGATTGTGAGCTGTTGCATTTTCTGGAGGATGGATTTCACAACACCTTGTTCCTCATGAACCCACTTGGATGTGGAGAAGGTGCTGTTACTGCCATGCTACACAATACTCCTATTAAGCTTTTAAGTTAGCCTTGTGGAGGTTTATTTGAATATGAAATCATAATTTTAAAATAAACTTCTTTTTAGGAAAAGTTCTAAAATTTAGAATTTTAATGGCAGGAGAGGACATAGCCTTAACCTAGAGCCTGTATTGTATAGGAATTACAAGGTCAAGAAAATGTTACATTCCTGCAGAGTTGTTTTACATTCCTTGCCCCTTAGAAGCCTTTTGCTTAGGGAAGCTTAAAGACATACGTTTCATAACAAACAACCCATTCAGTATGAGGAAGGGACAGGGACTTTCTTACTCTTTCTTGCCCTGTCTCCAGTCTACCAGGAAAGGTATTTGGAATTTGCCATAGTTACCAGTTGTGCCTACTCAGGTCTCTGTGAGGCTCTAAAAATACCTTGAAGCACAGGTCCCAAATAAATTTCCAGTGCTTTTGTAACTTTCATAATCTGCCTTTGGACAAAACCCACAGGTTTCTAGTATCCAGGTTTTGATAAGGGAAGGGTGTTTAAGATTCACAGCAGCATGGCAACAAGTGTAGAGGGGGATCGGCGTGACTCAGGAGTAAGGCAGCAGAATGGCCACGTTCTTGCATCAGGTTGTATTATTAAGATGTGCTTAAGAATGCCTCCTGCTTGTGGTTGTACAGGATGATCAGATGTAGGGGAAGAAAGCCTTTTATATGAAGTTGATCTGAATACATAATCAGAATACAGCTTCCTGATCAGAACTTCAAAATCTTTCTGTTGACATTTATTTCTACCTACTTGAGCTACTCTTTATGCTGAATCTCCATTGGAGCAGGGAGAATGAAAGCAGCTGACTTATCCCCAGGTTACTTAAATCTGTAGTTGCTGGTGTCTGCAAAACATAGCTGCAGAAGCAGCTTCTAAAAAGCAGAATTCAAGTACCTACTTTGAAGATATTTTTCATGGTCATTTATGTAATATCCGCAGTGCACTGAGACTGCCAACTGTTACCAAGATCATCGGCTTGCTGCACCATTGGTTTGTAAGAAATTGTGGCACATCCATACCTAAGGCAAACTAGTTCTCCTTACTTGTCTTTTTTTTCCTGGAGGTTGGCAACTGGTGGCATTAGGAAATCAAAAAGGAAAAGAAGTGATGGAAGTACTGAATTATCAACCCCTCTTTGGGTTTGGAGCATTAATGCAGGGGCAGTTAAACATCTGCTTTCTTGAGTCTCCTGGGTTTGTACCACCATTGTTCTTCAGAACACCTAATGATTTATTCATTGCATTAGAGGCTACATCAGTGAGCAAGGAAAGGAGAGTAACTGGCAGCAGGCAGAGCACAGGCATGTTTTTAAACAGCTCTTAAATATTTTCAACAACTGAAGTGACTTTAGAAGGAAGAAGACATTGATATGATCGTTCTAATATATCAATAATGGAAATGTTTAACCATCTGGGAAGTGCTCTTATATCTGCTACAGATATGTTTTAAGAGTCTTAATAAGCCAGGAGATTGCACACTTCATAGAAAGATGTTTAACTCTATAATTTCTATCAGTAATGGTGATGAGATGGTATTTTCAGGTTGCTCTCATTGAAACTGTTAATCTGGATAAGTTCCTCTCTTCACGCTTGTTTATGTTATTAAAAATAGCTCCTATTTGAAACTTACTGCTTTATTTCTGTCAGCCTTTAAAATGCTGTGCTGGCAATTTATATGCAGTTTATCAACTGGTACACTTTGTTCTTCAGTGAATGTGGAAGACTGTCTGTTTCTGGCCACTGACCAGTCTTTCTGTTTGTAATGTACACTGACTATTTAGATCCTGGCAGGAAATTTGTTACCGAACCTTAAAGAAATATTTAAGTCCTCCCAGCCTGGAAGCAGCTTAAAAGATATTGAATGCTGAATTAGTATTTTTCCATGTCCAGCTCTCACAATAAACACATTTGTAATCAGATTTAGCATCAAGCTGTACAAGTTATTAGTGTTTGGCAAGCTGTCATCTAGTGTTTCATTTTGTTACAATGTTTCAAAAAGGTGATTTATTGAAATGAACCAGAAAGACACACCTTATACAAATACAGTGCGGAAAAGTCTTTACAGACACCAGGATATTCATCACCCAGACTTTTAGAACCATAGAAGAGCGCAGGTTGGAGGGGCCCTCAAAAGATCACCTGATCCAACCTTTTGTGGGAAAGGAAGCCCAGATGAGGTTATTTAGCACGCTGTTCAATTGCAGGGATTGATGGAATTGAATCCAGATAAGATGAAAACATTTATTCATATGATTTGTCTACTGTGCAAGTTTTTTTCCCCTCTTCATGAAACTTACTTGTTTTTCTCTGCTCCAAAGGGAAAAAATCCCACACACATCATTAGCTTTATGAAGATGAAACAAAATAAGTGTGCCTTAGTGGCATGTGCTAGGTAGTATTGAAGCATTTGGCTGTGCTTCTGGATTCACAAGGAAAATACGTCCAAATATACCGGTTACTTTCTTTAGGCTCATTTTCTTAACATGTCAGCATGTGCAAATTGCTAACTAGATTATCAAAATACCTGCAGGGAGAAAATCTGCGTGTTGACTACCTACTAGACTATATTTGAGAGAATTATGCCTAAGCTGTGCTTACCAAATTCCAGTAGTTTATGTAGTAGTGTAATGCTGTCTTTTTGGATAGCTCTATGCTTTTTGGTGGATTTATACATATCACACTGTATGTTTGTGTGCTTGCTTTACCCTTCCTTTTCCCTGCTGCCCTCTGTGAGGCTTTGCAGCTGATTTGTTTTAGAGTCAGAAAACTGCTCATCTCATCAGGCACTATTGCAGACACGCGCACTGAGTATCTGGATTGTGGGAATGGCAGTGGTTTCTGCATAAATGCACACGACGTGTGGTATGTGCAGGGGTGAACAGTGGTGAGACAAACAGCAGTTGCTTCTAGGTAGTGCTAACTGATGAATCATTTACTTGACAGCATTCTGCTTTATTTTTTTTTATTCCTAAGTCATTGGATGCTTGTGTGAATTTTTTGGCTTTTTCCCAGAGTCCGCACTGCTTCCAGCTGAGATGCCAAACCCTACTGCCGTTTGGATTTGCGCAACGCTGCTTTAATACCCTGAGCTCCTCCATAAATAGTTCTGCTCTCCCCACGCCCAGCTAGAAAACAACCACAGGAAATCAGGGAATGTGCAGCCAGCACAGCTTAGCTGGCACTAATTGATCTGAGCCAGCAGAGCCTGCATGAGAGCATTCATGTACGTAGCCTGCACTGCTTGCTGTCTGCGGCTGCTACCTCAGGAGCTCTGGTGCCTGCTTTTTAGAAGGCACCATATTGCTACAGTCTCACAACAGCAGCAGCGTTTTTGTTGTTGCTTGAAGGAGTTGTTGCGCTCCTGTAGGAAGTGTACGCAGCCACCCCTTCCCTCCCCTTTTCTCCCTGCCTCCCTCCCTCCCTTTTCATCCCAATCCATTACTGGAGGCTTTTTCAGCTGCATGCAGTTGTCAAGGCAGGCAGTCTCAGGAACTTACAGTGGCTTTCTAAAGAAGGAAAAATTCAAGGAAGGCAGAAGGACGGATGTTTTAACTGGTGTGAGTGAGCAGTTAGTACATAGGGGTCACCAAGGAGGGGATTTGGATTTGAAGCTGGAAACATCAGGATCTGTTTGTTTGGATCTTTTTAGCTAAAGGCATGAGCTTACTGCTGCCGTGGCTGCCGTGACTGCAGGGTTTTTTCCCTCCTCTTCATCCTGAAACATTTTTTTCCTTTCTCTCTTGTTTCTTTGGGTATGTGGAAATATAGCTGACTTCAAGTATGAAGATTCAAGAGCATCCAAGCATGCCTGAGAACAAGCTGCAAAGAAATCAAGATGCTGATGATCAGGAAAACAGCTTTGTATCTGAAGTGCCTCGGCTGGATTTAACATCACTATGTGATGACAACAGCTGGGAAGGTAGGATTGTGTGATGGCTGGTCATATGAGTGAAATGAGAGAGGGGGAAATCTGAGTGGGCTGGGTGTATCTTTATTATGATCATGTTATTATGCTAAAAACAACAGGAAAACAATTTTGTCCTGAATGTAGAACTGAAAGTTTGGGGAAACTGAAGGCAAATACTGAATGGTACTAACTCTAACTGCCTCTTAGAGGGAGAAAATTAATTGCTTTATTCTTGAAGTTAGTTTCATGTTCTGTTTAGTACTGTTAAGTCACTGAGTGTTTTAGGAAATCTCATGTCTTGGTGACTGATCACTGGAGAATTAAGCTACACTGCCCTGCACTTCAAAGTAACTGGGTGTTTCACAGTCTTCTTCCTCTTCAGTCACTATTTGAAAGTAATGATTTGGATCTGAAAAGCACAGCTGGAATAAAAGGGTGTCTGTCAGTAACTTGGCCTTACAAACAGCTTTTTTATTTAATATATTCTGTGAAGGAATTCTGTTCACCAGCTCAAATGGCAGTGTTAAATTGATTGTAAGTCATTTAAATTATTTTAATACTGTTTCATAGGTCTCATTCCAAAGTCCATACTTGGTTACTCATTTAAGAGTGGGAAATCTGGGTGCCATAAGCCTTAATTTCATTTGAAACTGAGATGAAATGAAGGTGTCCATAATTTTTTGCATCAAACCCTTTTCCAGTTACAGAATACGTCTCTATGTACATACAGGAATTCTTCTGTCAGTTTATGCTTTAAGAGTGAAAGATGGGTTTTAACAGGGAAGAAACACAAAAATGCAAGTGTGGTGTTCTAATAACACAAGACAGGGAAAATGTGCAAGTAGTTCATGGCTCTAATAAAGCAATCCCTGGAGAACCCTGAGAAGTGGAGTTCTCTGCTCCAGCCTCCACAGTATACGTGACCTAGTGTATTTTGTCTTTTCCTCTAGGCGGGGAGTAGTTATGACACTTCAGGCATGAGTTAAGAAAACCTGCAACCATCACTACCTTTGATTCAGCCAGGCAACTAGTCACCAGGGACAGGAGGGAGTTTTTCCATTTGCTTACTAGGTGGGGATTCCCTGGATGGAATCATCACACGTGCAGCATGGCTAATCAGAGAGCCACCGAAGGGCTCCCAGGTGGCCTTGGCCACTGTATGTTTACTGAGATGCTAATTAACAGAGCCCTGCAGGGTGTCAAGCCACGGTGAGCACGCCTGTGTTCTCAGAGGTGATGTGTGGCTTCAACCTTTGGAAATAATGACGCTTTTTTTTCCTTCCTGCATTACTAATAGGAGTCATATGAATGCATGAAAGAGAGAACACAGCTCCTTTCTGCGTGCCAGTGGCTTTCCCATTGTATGAAATAGTTGTGTCTTTGGTACAACTCCTTCTAGCAGGCATGCTCTTATGTTTGGATTCCAACTTTCTTGCCCTGCAAATATGAAACAGGATTATGGGCATGTGTGACTGCACTTGAAGAGAGCTTCTCTCAGATTCTTCCTTCCCTTGTTCTGTTCATGTGTATTTCACAAGAGGAGGAGGTGGGCAGTTGCAAAAGAATCAGCTGTCAGGGTGAGAGAGATGTCTTCTGAAATACGTGCCTTCCAGAATCACCATTTTGTTGGCTTGGATGCAACAGCAGCAAAATGGTGTCATGTATATCTCAGTAAAGAGAGACCCAGTCCTTCCCTGCTGTGGATGTGAAGTCAGGCTTGCAGCAGCCAGGAGGGGGAAGATCTCAACATCAACTCTCAAATGGCTTCTCTAGTTAATGGCAGAGTCTGTTGCTGAGACTGCCTTTGCAAGGCAGGGTTGTACCATCTATGCACAGCTCTAGCAGCCAGAACATCCTCCCTTCCCCTGCCAGCCAACCTGTGTCACTCGAGGCTTCACACATCTCTTCAAGATCCATGCCACAGCTCTTGTTGCATCCCCAGTGGAAAGGAGAAAGGCCCATGCCTTCAAATGTGGCATTACTGAGCTGTTTATTGCTTTGCTCTAGCAAATTTGGTAGGTCCATCTCTTGGGAAATTACCCATTCTTTCAGGATGTAGTCGAGCTGACTTTTGGGGGCAATGTCCTCTATATCATACTGCAGGAGATACAGAGCATCTAGTGATGAGGGCAGCTGCTGGGACTTTCACAAGTGACTTGTGAGAACAATTACAGGCTGAGTAGTTGCCTTTGGCAGTTGCTGTCACTGCCTCCAGTCAAATGTTAGGAAAGAGCCTTGAAGAATGGGCACAAAATTACACGAGACAGCGCTGTCCATTGACTAGCTTTTATTTGTCACTCAGGCAGGCTCTCCGTCGTGTTAAAACGAGAGCTGCCATACAAACCCTCATTCAGGGGCACAGAACTTTGACAGCTGCTATCAGGTGAGCTGGCAGGACCCCATGCCTTTCATGTAGCACTACAAGTAATTTTTACCAGATTTTTCTTTCCCATAGGGCTCACCACGGAGTCACATCTGTACACAAGAGGAGAGGTTTGCTGTGCTTTTCCATGCTGTGCTCCCTTTACCTAAAGCTGAACAGAGACAAGATAGAGAAATTTGCTTCCTGCTTCTTGCAATGCATAGACTCACACCCCACCACACCCCCACCTTCTGCACCCCCTTGCCTGCTACATATAGAGATATATGTGTAGTAATCATCAGGCTATTGCTGTAGTACGCAGGGCACGAGCAGTGCCGCAGCCAAGTTCAAGCACTGAACTCCTAGCCTAGGTGCGTTTCCCGTGGCCCAGGAGAAGTGTTTCCTAGTGTGCTTCTGACAGGTGCAAATCAGGTAGTTCACTTCTCACACTGGCTGTGAACCAAGGTGTCTCTGTGAACTGGGATGTGTGTTTGGGAGGCTTGGCTGCTAAGCTGGTCAGTCAGTGCCAACTGAGATGGTTTTGTGAGAGGCATTATCAGAGCTGCTTCCATAGCAAAGGTTTCTAGTTGTTGTGGATTACATTTGAATTGAGTTCAGTGACTGAGGAGGACAGAATGTTCTCTCACAGTCCAGAGCTATTGTACAGATTTCTTACCAAATGTTTCTAATTCAAGCCCAGAACTTGCTATCCTGTCCTCAAGGAAAATCTGGAAGTGTGTTGCTCTCCATAACAGCGGCTGGCCCTGTCAGCAGATTGGGCTGAGCACGCACTTGAGTGAATCAATACGATGCGTGTGACTGCTGCTGTCGCCCAGTTACTGATGCTTTAAAAAAGTTCTGTAGCTGAGATTTCAGGCAGAGTTTGCAGTAACAAGCATTTATGAAATAATCCGATGTTTTTCTGCAAACTATGATGCTTAAAATAAAAAAGGCAGAAGTTTAAAACAGAAAAACCTAATTTGAGTTCTCAGTGTTGAGAACTCAAGTATTGCAGCACTGAGACCCTGAGGGTGAAGCAGATCTACAAATAGTTGCGACATTGACTTAATTGATACCTTCCTGGGGGAAAAAAAATCAAAGTAACACAAAAAAAATAAATAGTATAGCAAAAGGGAAGCTACATTTTGGGTTTTTTTTCAACACTGTGAACTTAGATTGTTCAGTGTATTTGTATGTGAGTCTTTAGCATAAGAAATTAATAGGTGATGAAGCACATTCCATTTTTATTACTAAGTGTAGAAACAATAATTGTGTTGTTTACTGAATTTATTTTATAGCATCAACATATTAAAAATGTGGTTTTGATTGTTATGCTATAAACAGAATACAAAGTTTGCTTGCTAGCTGAGAGATGTCATCAACTGAACAGACGTGGTAGCACTTTATTTGGGCCATTCTTTTGATGTACATAGGAAGAATACCTCCTGATGTATTCAAACAAGGCTATTTTCAAACAGTTATTTATAAGATGAAGGAAATAGGTTGTTACTGAGATAGTGAATGCTTTGGATGGAGTTTTAAATTGCTTTATTCATTTCATTATAAGAGGTCTTTCAAGTGGCATTTGATACTAGGACCTCAGGTGTTGTAATGAGTTCAGACTTTTTAAACCCTCTGGACCTACTTGAGTTTATAGCAGCTAAGATTTGGCCTCCTTTGTTTGACAGCTGGTTATGGATAAAAAGCAGTGTTAGCAGCAGGCATCAGCTGTGTGGCTGCAGAGAGAGAAACAGGAGATGCCTGTAGCATTTTTTTGGCTGCACCTCAGATGTTGTTTGTGTGTGGACACCCCTCTGTTGGCCCTGCAGCCTCCAGTAACCCTGTGGCAAATATACAATGTAATGACAAAAGAAGACAGGGTTTTGCCAGCGACAGGCCTTGGAGCTCACAAATAATACACCAGTTTGATACGATAAATCTTTCTTCCTTCTTGCATTTTACAGGTTTATTAATATCTCCAGCCCTCTATGCAGCAGGTTGGCAGAGAGGTTGTGTTGTCGTAGGCATATGTGTGCCTACAGAGTTCTGCAGAGCCACACCTGGCAGATGGCTGACAGCTTTGTTGAAAAATTAGCTGGTTGTGGGATTTTAAGAGGGAGTGCAGCGCTTGTGAAGGACTGCAGGCTCAATACCAGCATAGCTCACTGCTTCTGTGCCAGCTTAGAAAAGGCATACCTAAAAGAAATGCCTTGAGAATCTCACTAAGAAATAGAATTTCTTTTCACCCTTTCTCTGCACTGGTACAGCCACGGTGACTAGATATTTCCTTTTTTTTTTTCATTGAGAGTTGTCATTATGGACAATGGGGGCTAAAACAGTACATGGAAAGAATGTGGAGATGAGTAGAAAATTAATAGTTTTCCCTGAGCAAGAGAGATCTGTTCAGGACAGAAGATGAATGAGGGTAACTGCTCTATCAAGTCAGTGGCAAAGAAGAGGTGAAACATTTGCATTTTTTACTGAGTTTCTATTCTTCAGTTAGCAGAAAGGGGAATGGATAGCAACATTAATCATGATAGGAGACACTTCAAACCTGAACTTCATAGCAGATATTTCAAACCTCAACCATTAAATCCAGGAATTTAACAGCCTTCAGAAAAGGCTCAATGCTTTGACAGCTATCTTGAATAAATGAATAACAGAAGATATTAGGTATCCTGGTAAACGGGAATTGGTTGATTGTGCACTGTCAGAAAAAGTGGCAGCTTACCCTTACTGGGTTCCTGTATGTTTGTGTGATCCAGCAATTCCAGTACTTCCAGCTGAAGCTCCTGGCACCTGGCCAGTAAGGGAAGGCAGTTGGACTACAGCTCTGGTCTGCTTTGTGATCTGATGTAGATAAACTCCATAATTCTACCATACTTAAGTATGTTCCTTGATTAATTGCTGTGTTACTCTCCAGGGGTCCAGGCGTTTTGTGTGTAGATGAGTTTTTTCTTCTAAATATGTGGAGTCAGCAAGGGAGACAGAATTACCCATAGAGTTAGGCCTTCCAGGAGCAAGGGTTAGACCCAGCTGATTTCCTATAGCAGCCATTTCTTCTGTCAAGTCTCAAGTCTGATTATTCCTTTTAGGACTTTGTTCTTCCACTTTTTAACACTTTCTCCTTTGGAATGTGGGTTTCTATTTTGGGGGAGTATTTTGACATCAGCAAAACAAAAAGTACGTATACCTCAGTCTTGACTAGCTTATGTGAAGTGCTTTGCTGTCTTTTGGGGTTTGATCAGAGGCTCTCTGAGCCATTGCAATTCCCTGAATGTTGCATGCTATCTGGTTTATAAATCCACCTTGGACAAAGTCACATGCATCATGCATGATTAATAATGGCTTTGTTAGCTGGTGTGATAGGAGCTTAATTTGGTTACTGCTAAATATGCTGCTGTTTATTCCATCTACGTAAATCCCATGGAGGTGTTATTTAACAATTTCCAAGAGCAAATGCTGTTTGGGGGTGAGAGGGTATTCAAAGAACTAAAAGGGAGGGTTGTCTAAAAGAATCCCATGCATTATTTAACTCTCACTCCTGCTAGTCAAATGTATCAGCTTTTTTCCTTTTGTATTATTACCTTTTATTTTGCTACAAGAGGTCTTGTGAGATCCTTCCTGAAATCATAAGAGATTCGGGAAAGTGGGTGCAAAATATTTCAGGTATTAGATGTTGCCATGGTTGAACAGAGCTTAGTAAAACTCTTCTTCCAGAAATTACCTGAGGGAAGTGCAGGCTGCGTGAACTTTCCAATCCATGTCAAAACAGCCTACATACCCTTGAGATTTGCACACTTCATGGAAATAGCTTTTGTGAGCCAGACTTTCATGTGCTTCTCTTATCACAACACCTTCAAGAGGCTCTTTTACAAAAACCTCCTGCCATCCCTTGCAGGGGAACCATCGGTGTGCACACAGCCTCTAAGCAGACGTGTGCCATTTTTATTCATGTGCTAAGGAAGAAGGCAAAAGGAGGAGAGCATCATTTGAAGATGTGTACAGGCACAACACGATGAGCCTGTCATTACTGCAGCGGGGATGATCTTGCACTGCCCAAATTGTACAGAGAGGGAACATTAAGCAGCATAGAGGTTCTGCAGGGGAGTTGTCATGCAATCCACTCTGAGCTATGAAAATGTTAACCTTGTTCAGCAAAAGGAAGTAACTGCTTTTTTTCATAAACTGATAACTTCAAAAGCCCCTTCTCTTTGTGAATGGAGAATAGACACACTAGGCACAGGAAACAATGAGTCCATAGCTCTGCAACTGGTCTGGGAGCTTTCTATAAGGTTTTTGTTTTGTTACTTGACTCTAGAACTGTTTGTTAGATTTATAAGTTCAAAGCCTGGCTCTTAGCACCACAGGATTAGACAGTTTAAGTAGGAGCATGCAAATCAGCTTAGTAAACTATCTGAACACAAAATGTTAGACTCCTTATGGCATCTGGACGGAGTGATCACAAGATTGAGGCGATTGCTTTCCGTGGGCTCTATTATGCTAATCAGCAATGCTAAGTTGCGTTTTTCTTTCTCTCCACTTCACCATCTCCCTGTACAACATTACTTTTACTTCTAGCTGGAGACTGAAGATTTCCTGACTTTTCTACCATGCTGTTAAGCAGCAGGATTGCATGTGAAAGAAAAAAGGGGAAACTTGGACCATATTACCGTAATTGTTAATTTATGGGCTAGGCACCCTGTGGAACAGGTAGTAATGCCAAACACCTTTTGGTTGCAGACTAGAACCAGTGCTTACTCCTAGGCTTTGAATTTCCAGTAGCAGGCGACAGGGTTGCATTGGAGTGTTGGGGGCTACGGGAAGACCATTAATATACTACTCATAGTATTTGTACATCCTGAAACTGAAAAAAAAAAATTGTAATCCAGTTGTCTCTTTTGTACTCCATATGCCAATAATTCTCTCTGTCCAGCGTAACTTTTTAGTCCAAGGTGCTAGCTGGTGATAGCCTCATTTGGAGTCAGTCTGTGGTAACTCCTGGTCAGCTTTTGGGTACAGTTTTAGCTTGCACCTAGGAGATGACTTATGTTTGTGTAGAGTACCAGACAGTGAGTGTATGGTCAGGCAGTGCTCTGTACTGCATTGCACACAGGGCGGATGCAAGTAATGATCAGAGAATGCCTGGTGACCAGGAGTCATGGTCCAGGACAAATGGGTGAAGGTTCATTAGAAAAGTTATCAGTAGTCTTGTCTTACATGTAAAACAAAAACAATAAAACCAGCTTTTGTCTTACTGTTCCCAGAGCCCATCCCTGCTCTTTCCTCATGGCAGCGAGACGGCTTAGACTCAGATGAGGCTCGCCTTTCCCCGCAGGCTGGTCGCTTAATTCGCCAGCTGCTGGATGAGGACAGTGATCCTATGCTGTCCCCTCGCTTCTATGCCTATGGACAGAGCCAACAGTACCTGGATGATACAGAAGTGCCTCCTTCTCCTCCCAATTCTCATTCCTTCATGAGGTGGGTTGTGATTTGCCTGTGCTGACCTTCCCTCCCAACTGCATCCGGGAACATCTCTTTGAATCATATAACTCAGATAGCTATGCTGTGTGGGTTTCTCTTCCTACTTACAGAAAAGTGTTATTTTTATAAAAGTTCTTAGTAGCTAATCATTTCTGTGTTTGTGGATTTATATCTAGGAAGTTACTGTTGCTGAAAGAGCCTGTTAAGAGTATCTTATGCTATCTGTCATTACAGAGTAGCAACATAACATTCTCACTTTTGTGCGATTTGCCTTTATTTACACAAAGTTTAAATGGCCTTCTCTGCATCAAGATGTACTGCGGCTGTTTGGATAAACTCTTCCTGCAATCTCTGCTCTTGGTAGGAGGCGGAGTTCTTCTTTAGGATCTTATGAAGATGACAGAGAAGACCTTACCCCTGCACAACTCACCCGGAGGATTCAGGGACTGAAGAAAAAGATCAGGAGATTTGAGGACAAATTTGAAGAAGAGAGGAAATACAGAGTGAGTCTTTAGGAGTTAAGTATTTATGTGGAGATGCATGAATTGACAACAACAGGAAGGAATATCAGGGAAATGTGTCAAACATACAGAGGGCTTTTATAAGGCAGAAAAAAAAGAAAAAAGCTGCTGCCCCTAAAAAAGTGTATCCATACCAAGCAAATTCCCTTTCCAGTCATTATGTACTATCAGTGAGCACAAGAGAAGGAGTCTACTAAACTCATAGTATTCTGATCTCTGCTTAAGACAGTGTGTAGGAGTAGCTTCATGAAACTTCTCTTTATTTAAGTTCAGCTTATGGGAAGCACATTTGCACATTTTATTTGCATTATGGTGATCACAGGACATCTATTCATTGCAGAGGAGAGAGAACAGCTGCCTTCACTCCTGAGCAAGAAACCACAGTTAAGTGCTGCTGAGCAGTAGTGGTGTGCTGTACTCTAATTGTTCCTGACATGCTCTTCCGATGCACAGAAAGCTTTTTAAGGAACCAAGGCTTTGCAGGTGTGCATCTTTGTTGGTGATTGAATTGCAAAGAATTGTACTGAAAGGATCTTGCTGACAGGAAAAAAGGCTGGAAGAAATGCTCAGAGCTTGCTGTAGCCTAGCATTTAGGTTATTTTGGTGCCTTTGAGTCTAAGGCAATCTTTGGTGTGGATACATGTGTCCTACCACTTGGCAAACTGTTCATGTTAGGTTTCCTCTATTTTGGAGATGCACTCATGTTAGGAAAGAACAGGCACAAGGATTCCAATGTGCTTCTGGCCCTCTGAGCCACTTCTAATAATATACTTGTTGCCATCAAATGTTTTGTATTTTCTAAAAAGAAAATGAATATCATGATGCTGCTAAGACAGTGTTGTGACACTCAGGAGCAATTAAAGCAGGTTCTGAAACGAGTTGGTCTGAGGTGTGCAGGTGCCAGTCAGAAATCCGTGCTTGTGCTCAGTGCTGGGTCCGAATTCTGATCTAACTCTTTGTGCCACATGCTTGTTTCAGTGAGTCTCTCCTGTTGGTTTAACACAGATTCAGCATGACTCTTCTTTCCTCCCAGCCTTCCCACAGTGACAAAGCAGCCAATCCTGAAGTGCTCAAATGGACAAACGATTTGGCCAAATTCCGAAAGCAGCTTAAAGGTGAGCAGGCATCACTGGTGCACCTTTGGGGTGCAGCTCAACTCTGACTCATTTAGATTTGGTGTGAGGCAGCAATTCTGTCACTGTCACATTTTAAAAATCAAAAATTACTCATCTTCCTCCAAATGTCCCTGTTCAGAGTCAAAACTGAAGATATCAGAGGAAGACCTTGGCCCTGTTGTGCGTCAGCGAAGCAACACGCTCCCCAAGAGCTTTGGCTCTCAGCTGGAAAAAGATGATGACAAGAAGCAAGACCTGTCAGAGAAATCTGCCAAGCCTGCTGTGGAAGTAACCCTTGACTCTATCCAAAAGAAGCTTCAGGAAAAACGAACAGAGGCAAACCGACCTGAAGATATTAAGGTACAATGTAGACAGATCAGGTTTAGGCCTTTAAATACAAGTGGGTTACTTGTGCCTGCACAGTCACTTATGAAAGCACTGTGGTCTTCTACATTTTGTTAAGAAGTCCACAACCCTTCATCTGGGCTCACTTGGTTTATTTTCTTTCCCTCTGCTGTTAGTATCTGATTTTTTTTTTTCCAGAGCTCAGTTTTTATTCTGTGTCATTGCATGTTCTTTGTCTGACCGTTGTATGTTCCAAGCAATGTTTCTGAATTACTGCAATATTTCTTGCTCTGTATTTGGCTATTTTTCTTGTTACATTCAAAGGCTTTTGACAAATTCTGAGTGTTCCACTTATTCTGGAGATTGTGTCATCTGTTTATTTGTATTTGTTCCAAAGCTGAATGCTGTTTTCTCCGGATATTTTGTCACTACCCTTCAGAGTTTCACATTGAGCTCTGTTAGCTGCTGTAATCTCTGAGGGGTTATCAGCAGGGAGGTCTTCGTGTCTGATGTTGTGAGCTCCTGAGGTCTGGGCAGCCTTGTAAGTGAAGTCCTTGAGTCTGCTGACATGTAAATTGTGCAGTGGTTTTTAAGAGTGAGGCAGACAGCGTTATCTTTGTTTATTAGATCTGAAGAAAAAGAACTTGCACACAGTGTGTGTTTGGCTGTTTTCTGACTATAGCAAGAATCCACAGCCTGGACATTTATAGAGGGCCTGTTGATAGTATTTGTTGCTGTGAGAGGGAGAGAAGACTTGGAGTCAGGCAAGTTCAATGGGGGAACTCTGGCCAACTTAGGGAAGTCTTACTGTCTGCCCTTTATTTTTTTGGCTTTGTCCCCTCAGCCTGTCTGCCACAGCTCTTCACTGTATGGCAGAATTGGCAAGAGACGGTCTGACTGCACTTCAGTTCTTAGTAAAGTGTATTTGTGGCAGTCAAAGCAAAGGTGTCAAGCTTTGCAAGAGGTATTGGAGCTTGTCTCAGGTTTGGAGAAAAAGAAAGGATACGTGTTCTGTTGTAGAATTTACACTTCAGATCTTAACTGAAAAAGAGCCACCATCATTAAAAGTTGCATAGCCTTGTTTTTTCAAAGCACGCTGATAATTAATAAATCCCCCTTATGTACGTGAAATGTCTTCTTATGCAATATATGTTTTTAAGCTTCCTGCATTGTGTATAGCGTTCTGCTCACATTAACAGTCTCTGACAATATAGCTGGAAAAGAGAACTGGAGGGCAGAGATGAATCTTTAAAATATTAATGACAGTATGACACGACTTTGGTTATATCACAGATCAGTATTCTTTGAGTGCAGGAATCTGACTTTTTTTTCTTCCTCTTCTTTCTCTGTGCCAAATTTCATAGGACATGACAAGAGATCAGATAGCAGCTGAAAAAGTGGCTCTTCAAAAAGCTTTGCTGTATTATGAAGGCATTCATGGCAGACCGGTATGTACTGCGGTATTTTTTTTCAAAGTACATCTTTTTATGTCTTTGTGGTAAATGATGTCCTTAATGCTCCTTTGATGTCATGGTCATTAGAACTTCTTGCTCTTCAAACCAGATGTGCAATCCTCTAATCCACCTCCCTGATCCTTGGCTTCCACTGCCACTGAGGAGTCTGTTCTAAGCAAGACGATGCAGCACTGGGATTGATAGACACCTGTAGGGCAGAGCCTACAGGCCCAGTGAGGCCAAGTGTGCATGATTGGCATCACACCACATTCCACAGACATCCAATTTGTGGCCCAGCAGATTCTCCAGCTTTGCTGGGAATACAGTCTGCAAGGGATTAGTTGTGTGTGGCCCCCCCATCCAACTGGGAAGTTTGCAATTTTTTGGTATTAAATGGCTAACTTGGAAGACACATATATATACTGCACCTTCTTAGAGGAGCTACAGTGTGTTTCACCTGGCACCTTGCTGTTTGCACACTCTCTTGTGCCAAAAAGTTCCTGGTGAAGTTTGTCTCCTGAGCATCACAGCTTAAGTTGACAGGAGATTTGATTCTTCTCCTGAAAAACAGATGAGTTTTATCCATGTACCAGATGGAGAGAATGGCATGAGGTTTCTTGTACATTTGATCTTAACAAAGGCAAATTATTTGTGAAGACAAGAGACTTAAATGTTGTGTCATGTTGATCCCTGCTGTAGCAGAAACATAGTGGCTTCCAGGCACCAAGTTGACTTTCTGTGAGTCCCTCCCTCCTTCTCTTTCAGTAATGACATTGTAATCTTTGCTACCTGCTATATAGGTAAAGTAACTTAATTTAATTTCAGAGTGGTGCTAATCCTTTGGTCAGTGGCTTGGGTGCAGCAAATTACTACTTATAGGGAGTACTTGATCAGTGCAGCTGACAGGTCTGTCATTCTGCTTCTGCACAAGATTCCTGATCTTTTCCTTCCTTTTACTTCTGAATTATTTCCTTCTTTATCCATTGTTTTAAAAAAGTCTCACTAATTTATTTAAATGCCTTCATGAAGGGCTAATATTGTACAGTCACATACAGTAGCAACTGAAAATGGCGTAGTTATGTGAGAGGACATGCAGATTTATCCTTGTGTAAAATAGCAGAAGGGAACCACAAGGGAATCCACTTAATCTTTCCTGTCTTCTCCATGAGACCAACTCTGCTTTTGCAGCTTTTACAATGATATAAATCAACTGGTGGCATCCTTCTAAAGTGAACTCACTTAAATCTGTTTAAAAAGAAAACAAGTCCAGAGCCTATCTTGTCAGCACACCTTTTTTCCCCCCTTCCCTTTCCCTTGCTTCATTTATAGCTGCTTTTTAATTTATTTGTTTTTAAGTAAGCAGTCTATACCTAGCAATACTGAACTGCACAGCAAGGAAGACTGTAGCTGATTAGCTTTTGCCATTCCCAGCTTCTGGCAGTGCAGCAGTGGAAAAGTACTGAGAGTTTGAGGAGAATGGGGATAGTTCAGCCAAGTTTTTTTTATTTTTTTCTTAAAGATACTTAACTAAACAAGAAAAACAATGGAGCTCAGATTTCTTGTGCAGCTGGGTCTTTCTGCACCACTGATACATGAACCTGCAAAGGTGGAACTGAACTGTTAAGCCAAAAGTCTGTCTCTGCAGAAATTCTGGATCTGCTCTAACAATGCAAGCAATGGTCTGTTCCTCAGCTGCTGTTCTTTTGCCATGTGGAGTGTGCCCCAGAGTTATGTCAAAGGCTCCATTATTCCAACAGTCTCTTTGCATTTTGATGTTCTCCCAAAATATACTCAGTCATTGCTGGTCTTACTTATGTTTACCTAATGAGACAGTTTGCCCATGTGCTAAATGTTTACTTTCAGAATCTGCTTTCTGTTAAGTTTGCTGGTGTAAGTCTCAGACTTCATACACTTTTAACTTCCAATGCCTAAATTAAATCTGTTGTTGCTCCATACTGATATTCAGACAATGAAGCAGGTTGCTTATCTTTTCCATTTGTCAACATACCTAAGTATTTTTTGTTCATTCCAAGGCTTATATTTATTTTTCTGTACAGAACAGTACTGTTTATCAACTTTGAAATGTTAATTGAAGGCTTGGTTCTCAGCCTTAATGTGAGCCTCAGCGTAGTCTTAGTGTGTTTTTTTTTTAAGTAACAGAGACTGTCTGAGTGAACAGTAGTGCTGTACCTCCTGTTTCACTAGCTGCTAATTTAGTAAAGCTAGGAATAATACTATATATGTATTTAGGCTACCTGGTTTCTCCAGCTGTGTTCATGATTGGTTACAGAGAAACATCCAAAGATGGAGGCAACTTGCTAGCCAGTGCAATTGAGCACAGACACATCAACAGCAAACGCAGTACAAAGAGGGCTGAGTGAATTGTTTGATGCTGCTCACATCCCTGTAATCCATGTGAGCTGCTTACTCAACGAAAAGGCAGCTTGAGGCTGTCGGGTATCAGCCCTGCTGTGCTTTGGAGGTGTGTGACTTTTGGATCCTGGAGCTCAGACTGCCCATCTGGATGCCCCTTATCGGGCTTGGGCATGTTTGCATTGAACAAAGAAAGCAATTAAAAGATCTTTTTCCTCCCTGTTCATCTGTCCCCAACACAGGAAAACAGGCTTGGTTATCAGGAGGAAGGTGCTACCTCCAGATTCTGAGTTCATCCCTGCCATCACACTTCTGGCAATACTTACAGCCCTTCTGCCCCCTGCAAACCAACACCCTCTCCTGCTCTGGAGGGAGGATATGAAAGCTTTATAAAGCCTACTCCAGTGAAAAGTCAACTGCAGACAAAGTAAAAGGCAGTTCACTTTAAAATTTCCTTCCCATCTCAAACTGTATTCCTTTTCCTCCTATTTCTGTTACAGAAAGAGAGACCACGCAAAGCTTCCCAGGAGTTCCCCTGTCAGTCATGATTTTTATATGGCAGATGTTCAGGTGCTGTGCTGATTAGCAGCAGGAGAAAGCCTTGAGGAAGACAGGCATGACATCAGTTAAAGCTTCCCCATAAGAGCTTTATAATCTAAAGTTAGACAAAAGATCTAATGGAAAAACACATCGTTGGATGTGGGTCAGACAGTGCTGAATGTTGATCTAGTTCTGCTGAGGCTTTGTTTTCTAACCCTGCTGTAACACAACATTGAAGAAATAAAACCCAGGTTCTTCACAAATAATATATAGTTGGACAGACCATTGTATTCCCACACTAGGTACCGTCTGTTAGGTCTTCCCTTCTGCACTGTCAGTGCTACTAATATTTTTTGGCTTAACTTAAACCTGAAAGGAAAACAGAAATGAATACTCTCAGTTTGTAATGCTCTCAAACTGAGGAGGGAGCACAACAGGCAGTTAGGAGTGGAGTTAAGGACAGAGCAATTAGGACTGCCTGTGGTGGGCATTACGGCACTATTCTGTCTTCTTTATGCCACACAGCCTTGGCATCTTCATCCCTTCTCAGCTCTGTGGTAACTTCTCCCCAGCAAGGTGGCTGGAAGAACGTGTGGAGGGCAAGGTTAAGGGGTTAAAAAAGTGAAAAACTGCTGGCTTGGACAGGAAATTAGGAGGAATAGCGAAGCCAGAAAGTCAGTTTTTATGAAATCTGTAGTTTAACGTACTTGGGGAAAGTCTCCTTACATTGCAATATCCAGTCTCATTGCAGCTTGTTTCTCTTTTCCTGGGTCATAAACACAGTCTCTGAGGGCCCAACCACAGGAACAAGGATGGGAAGCCTCATCTTGTGCTTCCAGTGGTACATGTGATTGCAAGCACAGACTGCTGTCTCTGTGGGTCATTTTGTACTGTGGACATATGACACCCAGTTGGTCATTTAAACCACATGCCCATACAGCCACCTGTACAAGACACCCCATGCACAGCTTCAGCTATCACCAGCACAGGACATGCAATGAGTACACAAACACTTGCATTACTGGTTCCAGAGCTAATGCTGCTCTCCTGTTGTCCCCATACAGTTCCCTTCAAGCCCCCTTATACTAATGGCAATGACAGGCATGTGAGTTACAGAGTACCTGCTGCAGGCTTCATGGATCTCTCTTCTTTTTCCCTTTCAGGTTACCAAAAATGAACGGCAGGTAATGAAGCCATTGTATGACAGGTATCGCTTGGTCAAACAGATCCTCTCCAGAGCCAACACCATCCCTATTATTGTGAGTAGAGCATTTTGGGGGGGGCTATTTCTTTGGTTTCAAGCTGAGGAAACAGGAACCACCACACTTTTGCATACAACACAATCACTAAAGCCAAGTCCCAACCTCCCTTATCACCCAAAGATCAAGCAAATGAGTGAATCAATGGCCCACCTTATACTGAAGTAGGGCAAAGCTGGTCAAGGGTCTCTAAGTGCCCACCCATGAGCCATGGGACTCATCTCACTTTTTGTTGTTTCTTCTCTTTCCACTGGGCTGCTGCTGTTGTTCCATCATCTTCTGTTTGGCTACAGCCTCACTTCCCTTTCTATACCAACCCACGCTGAGCTGTAGGTCTTTCATGCTGCTTGGTTGCACAGGGTTGTATGTCAGGAGCACAGACTTGGGTAGATCCCACAGGAGATAGCAGTGTCCGTGGCTGAAAGAAAGGGCCAGCAGTCTTCTAATGCTTAATTTGTATTAAAGAGAACCTGCAAGTGGTAGATACTCCCTCATTCAAGGTGGTGCTTTGGCAAGGAGACACAGCCACCAGCAAGGAATCCAACATACCCTCCAGGGAGCAAATTCACTGTCATTTTAGACAATTTGTGTAGGCCACTTTTTTAAGAAAAATTGATCTTAAAAACCCACACAGAATACCTCAAATCTTTCTATGGAAAGAGAATTCTTTTGTCATGGTTCCTGTTTACTCTGTCTGTCATGTATGAACCTTTACTCTTTTTGCTGTTCCCAAGCAGTGCTTATGTCCTTCCCACTTTCTGTGACTGCCAGTGAAGTGAACGGACTGGCAGCATTACTCAGTGCAGTCACACTGAGAAGCGAGGCTTTTTTCTGCAAGTAGTGGGAGGTGATCCTGGTCCTGCATTTAAAACAAAATAAAAAGCTGTTCCTCCTTGAATATGCAAAAAATTCCCCGAATGTGTGATGTGAAGACAGTGCTGGCAATCAAGAAGGAAGATTCCATGTAGGTGTGCTGTGGGCAGTTGAATGCAAAGCTCTCAAAAGAGCTCAGGTTCTGTTGAGACACAAAACTGAAATTTCACAGTGCTTATCAGAGGAGAGATGAGACTGGCTTTCCCCAGCCCTTTGAGTGAGAACAGTGAGAGCCTCATACAGAGTCAGGATACATTTGAAAATCAATCTCTACATCATTAGGCACTTCAGTGGGAAATCCAGTGCTCCTGGAAAGCAAGTCTGGAGAGTCTCACTGAGCTTTCTTTGAGAAATAGATTTCTTCTGGTGGTCCAGTGATGAACTGAGAGTGAATGTGTGGGTGAGAATGAGCTGAGAGCAGGTGGTGGAGGAGAAAGGGGTTCACAATGTAACATACTTGTTAACACCTGTCACAGGGTTCCCCCTCCAGCAAGCGGAGAAGCCCTTTGCTGCAGCCAATTATCGAGGGCGAAACAGCTTCCTTCTTCAAGGAAATAAAGGTGAAGACCTCCAGCTGCTAACTAATTGCTCAGTTTGCATCAATTTTCCCCTTATACCAATGAAAGAGAATGATTGATTGATTTTTTTTTATCAGTGTTGATTTTTTTTGCAGTGTCCTCCTGAAAAATCAGTAGCTGCTTTAAGCCTCACCAGTTCTGATCAAATTCTTCCCTTGTTGTAGATAAGACTACAGTGTTTCCTTGGCTTTGCATTCTTTCCTATCCTTCTCCTTCCCCGTCCATCTGCACATAATAGATTTTATTTTGCTTTAAAAAAATAAAAGTCACAATTACCCTTGTACCTTGCTTTTTTCCTTGCTTTCCTCCTTTCTTTTTAATGACACTAACTTGTTTTGTGGTAGTTTCTCTCACTCCAAAGCTCTGTGGCTTGCACACAGCACCATGGCAGGAATGAGCTCTCACAAAACTAACACACACGTGGAGCCAACCAGGGCACTTACAGGATCCTTACCTATTCCCATTCACGTGCTTATTTTGTCTAGGCTCTTGTCACCACCTTGTGAAGGGTATTTCTGGCTAAGTCACATGAGGATGGAAGTAATAACAACTTGGTTCTGCTAGTTAATGCTTGGTCATTTGGGTGGCAGGATTGTTGTGTTTCTTCTCGTGCTGCTGTGGAGTAATAATTCTAGGTGATGAAGATTGCTGCAATATTGGGCCTTCCCCTGAGGAGTGAAGTCCAGCCAGGACACAGAGCATAGGGTTGAGCCCTGGCTTACTTTTGGTACCCATGCAATGTAACAAGGGGAGAAAGTGCTACAGCACATTTGGGTCATTTATCTGTTATCCAGCCAGAGGGGTGGCTCATAGTGTAAGTACTGCAGACTTAAACATCCAAGGTGATTTGATTACTAGGCAGTTACAGTAGATTACATATTAGTGGACTATTCAAGGCACATATTCATTGATACCAGATTGCAGACTGAAGATACTGAGCTGCTGTTTGGAGTCTGGATAATAATCACTGAGCTTCTTAGTATTTTTCTAGATAACTGCTGGATCAGATCTGCAATAGTGGTTTGGTGTGAAGTATTTTTGTTTGCTTTTGTTTTCTCTTTTAGTGTGTCCTCTGGTTTTCACCTATTCTTGCACCCAGAGTCTGAGCTTCAGCTGTCAGTTATGGTGATCTCTCATGGCCAGCATGGCTGGTGCTGTGCCAGGGCAGCATCAAACCAGCTCGGCAGTGTCCTGCAGGGGATACAAACCTAGAGAGGTTTCTGATTGAAGATCAGGGTGACAGCCTAAAGCTTGGCAGCACTTACATGCCTGCTGACACTTAAATGGGGCCCTCTGAAGCCACACCTGACAGCTTTGTACTGAACTGCACTCAGAACTAAAGAAAGGAAATTGCCAAAAGGCCCCAAAACAGCCCTGCATGGGTCCGCTGTGGGCTAACACTATTTGACAGGCCCCTGACAATGTCAGGTTGTTGGGGTTTTTTGGTTGGCTGGTTGGGGTTTTTTGAAGCATTTTGGAGAGGTGGCTGAAAGCTCGAAAGGTTTATTGAGGTGAAGCCTTACCAAACATTTTGGTGCAATATCTTGACTGTTGTGTTGAAAAAATCTTTGGGATTCTTGCTTTCTGTGAGTTCCAATGATAGGGTTCTCTATGGATTTTATATTTAACTCTGGAATGCCTCATGATTACCTGAAGATCCAAGCAGGTGCACACAAAATGGGTCTAGTCAGTGAAGATTGTTCTAGTTCGAGGTGTAAATGCTGGTGCAGGTTTAAAATAATGTGAGACTTGTTGGAAGGGAAGGCCTTAGATGGCCATTTTTGTTTGAGTTCTTGCTAAGAATCCTTTTAATTCGCTCTTGTATTTTTAACAGCAAAATGCCAGATGCAGTGTTTTGGCTTTAAGGTCTGAAAAAATGAAATTTCTACAGTTTCTCTTCCTCCCATGGGCTCCTGAGCTCCTTTCTGGTTTGGGCAGCGTGCTGGTGCCTTGGAACGAAGCAAAACAGACTTGTGGGCATCTGTGGGGAAGACAGCTTGCATCTGTTCTCAGGAGCAGTTTGTCACACTGCTTATGAAAATTGTCCGTTTACTTTCTTTCCAGAAGCTCTCCCAGGAAAGGGTATGGAAGCTCCTCCTTTGGTGCCAGATAGATTCTCCTAAAACAGAATGTACTGTTTTTGCTGCTCAGATTGACTTAGCAAATCTTCCTGTATAGCACAGCAGGACTGGTGTTCTCCTGCTGCAGCCCTGGTTGTCCTTACCTGTCCTCACAGGACAGCATGTTTGGGCACTGGTAAATGCATGGTCTCCTCTCCCCAGTTCAGCCTGGAGTTGTTTGCAGGGTTTAAGAACAGTATGTGACTGTGGTTTATGCCTTCTGTTTAGACTATACAATTTATGTCTGGAGAAATGGGTCGTATCTAATCATATGCTCGATGTTGCTTTAACTTTCACAAGTTCCCTGCAGATTTTCCTATGGTGCATTCAAACTTATCTGTATCTTTTATTATTACTAGTACTCAAAACTTCTCCCTGGCTAATGTTTATTTCACCCTCAAGTCTCAGTCTTGGTTTTAATTCTCAGCTTGTGGCTTTGAAATGCGTTATCATGGCCTAGAGCTTTAACTTAAAAAGAAAACTCTGGGCAAACTATGATTTAATTTAAATGTATGCATTTGTGAAGCATTGACTTTGAGGGTTTAATGGGACTAGGCCACGTCCTAGTGTTACCTTCTCCCTTTCTGCTTGAAATATAGGAACAATCTCTTAGGAATTATTGAACTATTCACAAGGAATCACACAAAAAAAAAGTGAAGAAAATGTCTTCTTTTGATCCCAGTGCTACAAATTATGTTTGTTTTGAAGACTTCAATGATACTAGCTCTTGAAAGCTTTTAAAAATATGCATATGCTTAGAATCTTCCTGGCTAGAATTATATGTCTGTAAAATAAATACACATACATACCTACATATTTAAGAGGTTTACTGCCCATGCTGGCATTTACTAACTTTCTCGAATATTCATGCCTCATTCTCTTTACTAAGGTTGAAAACTGCCTTCTAGAAATTTCTCCCTGTGTATGAGACTGGGCCCTGTTCCCTGATAATGAAAATCATTTCTGGACAGTGTCACAGGACAAGCCCTGCATTCGAGAATGCTGTGAATTGGTGAATACCAAGTACATCAGGGACTTCTGGATCTCATGCCTATAAATTTTGTACAAAATTGGAACACAGCCAATTCATCAGTCTGCCTTGGGGAAATCAGAATTTGCACTGTGCAGAGTTTAGACTTGGAGGTTTCCACTCCAATTTTTAGTGTATTCCAGCTAAATGGTCAGAGCTGATGTCAAGAACATCTCAGCAACAGCAGTCCTTTTACAGTCAATCATGTCCCACATTTGGGTAATTGTAAGACTGACCTGAGCTCATTGGTATTGCTGTACGAGCATTTGAGGTCTCACATTCAGCCATTAGAGAGAGCTATTGAGCTGCAGCTATTGAGAGAATATTCCATGTTTTAACCTGAAAATCTTTATGCTGCCAGGTGTATTTGTAGGGAAATGCAGAGGATGGCTGGTGTGCTTTAGACAGTATGCATAATGACTGTCAGTGGGTTGATTTCCATCAGAATACATAAATTAAACAAAGCAACAGGTTGCTAAGAACCCCAGGTATTACTTTTTTTTTTTTTTTACTCAGTTGTGTTGCCCTGGCTCTCCTTAACCAGTCTGAGTTGGTGGTTGCAGTTTCTCTGTCGTGCTTTGGGTATAGGCTGTCTTACTGATGGTCTCCTGGTGTCCTGTGTATTGCTTGGCAATTAAAGTGTTTGCTCTGCCTATCCACTTCTTTTCATACGTGTTTCCCGGTGCATGTGGTGAAAGGACGATCCTGGTTCTGAGAAGGAAGCAGTAACCTGTTCTGTGATGGGGGTGCTCTGTCCCTGTGTGTAGGAGGAAGAGGAGGGGTCCGAGGAGGACAGCAATGTGAAGCCAGATGTCACAATTACCATGAAGACAGATTTCAGCGTGCGTAGCTTCTTGGATCAACTGGAAGATGATGCTGACGGCTTTGTTTCCCCGGTGGATGATAAGATGCCATCTAGGAGCAGTCAGGATATGGGGCTTTCCAATCTCCATGAAGCATCCATGTATGTTAAATTCACAGGCAACTTCAAAAAGTTATTTCTTGCTAAGATGGCATTTTATTTGTCAGAAAAGTGGCTAGATTTTTTTTCCTTTTATGATCTGAGAAGTTTCTGTGCTTTATTTTTAAATGCAGTAGACTCTCATAGGAAAGATTTTGGGAAGACACTGCCTTGTACTGATATTAGACTTTGGCATCTTTGCATCCCAGCACTAAATAATAGTTCCACTTCACCAGTGGCAAGTTTTTTTCATGAAAACCCTGTGCTCTACAAGGGTTTTGAGGTTTTGGAGAGGTCAAGCAAAACTAGCTTTGCTAGTTTCAAACAGCTAAGTCTGATGCAAACACATGTAGGTGGCAGCCTTCAGTTGTGACCATTGAATCTTGATATTATAAAAGTCACCAAACTCAGACCCATCTTCAGCAAGTAAGTTTCATAGAAGTTAATGGTGAATTGTGAAATGTACACTTGACCTCCTTAGGGGCTTCAGCTTAAGTGTATGATCATTTGGCTGAACTAAATCTGGAGAGTTTTTTGTTTCAAGATCAGGTTACCAGAGCTGCTCGCAGGAGCAGCTCTGTTGCTTGGCATACGTACAACTATACATTTGTAGTTTTACTGTTATAATTGTGTACATATGCGTAATATTATTTATCTTTAAACCCAACAGCCCTGAACTGTTAGAGCAGCTCCAAGAAGTCAGGGAAGAGAAAAAGCGAATCAGAAAAAAATTGAGAGATTTCGAAGATAATTTTTTCCGACAAAATGGAAGGTAACGATTTATCATCTGCCTCTCTGTTCTTCAACTACTTTTAGTCTGTTTCACATCTACAAAGAGCTCCAACTATGGACAGTTACCAGAATTCACTACTAATGTATTTCTTCTTCACAATCATTATCATTGCTTTATCCACATTCATTACTCTTGGCCATTAAAATGATGTACTTCCCCTGTGCGCGCACACACATAGAGGTCAAAGAACTTCAGGGACCACGGCCTCTTTGAAAACTTTGTTTTAGGACAAGCAGAGGGAAGGAAAAATAGCTTGTGAAAATCCAGCTGCCTTGAGCACAGCTGACAGGAATGTTGGAAGAGTGATTTGCTGATAAAATAACAAAATAGCTCAGTTTTTTCCTAGTGATATATGTTTAGATTTCTGTCCTATTGTTGCTTGTCTGTGAGGCATTCAGGCACTAGTTTAACGGATATTTCTGTTTTAGTGTAGCTGGTTTTATTGTTTTCAGAAAATGTCCCTCATTAATGAGCTGATAGAATGTTTTCATATATTTGTACTCTTAAATTACCTTGTTTGTTTCTTACTACCAGCCGTCATCCTTAGAGGTTTTTGTAAAATCACTGAAAACTTTGTTTTCATGTAAGGCAAGAGCAATCCGATCAGATATCATGTTCCTTTTCAGAAGTATGCTTGTTCTGCAAGTGCTGTGGTGCCAAACCAGGAGAGGCTGTATTTTATTTTGCCGTGCTTGCAGGCTGTCACTCAGATGGCTTCTGAAATGTTTTTCAGCTGTTGTGTAGAGGCTACTGATTTCAGAGAAGCAGAACATGTTTCAAATAAGGTTTTGCTTTTGGAACTGTGGGATTATGTTCAGCATCAATACACAAGTGCCCCACACTTTGTTGGAGCAGTTTATTTACCATGTTTCAGTTCTTTTCTTCTAAAAGGATTAAAAATTATGGTCTCATTCCCTGATGAGGAGTGGAGAAGAGGAGCTGCTTTGTAGGTCTTGTTGGGGAACGGAGGGAGGCTTCTGAGGGAGGACGTTCCTGTTACAGGAATCTTCATGATCTGCTTTCACTCCCACTAGGAACGTGCAGAAAGAAGACCGCACTCCCATGGCTGAAGAATATAATGAATACAAGCAGATTAAGGCCAAGCTGCGGCTGCTGGAAGTCCTGATCAGTAAAAGAGATATTAGCTCCAAGATCATGTAAAAGAGGAGATTGTTTTTGCCAATAAACAAAAAGGAGAGAGCACCAAATGGACAAATGTATGAAGTGGATGCAGCAGGAGCCTGGGTGGGGAGAGCTGAGAATCTCCCTGGGAACTGAAGGACCATTCCCAGAGGTGGGAGAGAGAGGAAAGGTGGATTTCCATCACTCTCTACACTCGCTTTTGCCCACTCTTTCTCCAGGCCTGATGCCCAGAATGGAGTTTGCCAGTGTAGAAGACGTGACACTGCACTCAGTGACTGCACTGAAGGGATCCTTCTGTATTGATTTGCTTACAGATCCTGTAATATTTAGAATATCAAAACCAGCCATGCTATTCTTTTTTCCTATGATATTATAACAGGAGGCAAAGTAGGATGAATAGTAATGAAATCATCAAGTAGCTTCTACCTTAGTTTACAGGCAAGCAGCCTGACTGGTCTCATGTGAAGGTCAGGTAGTGCCAAGACTGTTCTCTTGTAGCTACAGTAAAGATTTGCTTAGACGTTTGACCTGACTGTTTGGAGTCCAGCATCTTCTGTTGCGCTAGAGAAATGCTCTGAGAATCTCCTGATTATCACCCAGAGCTGATGTGAATTGCAGTTTTGCCTTGAGTTGAGTTTTGTTCCCATTTTTTTGATGGCCAATTCAAATGAAGTAGAAGGAAGTACCTACATCTGTTTGGGACAGTAAAGAAAATGAGCTATGCAGGAAGGTTCTTGCCAGTTTGTTTCACTTGGAGGTGTTACTGGGACCTTACGACCATGATTGGGTAACAGGGAAGAGAAGAGGTTTTAAAAGCTTTAAATCAGAATCCCTTGGGATTTTGGTAGTGGGTTAAATACCTGTTGTAAAGTATCTGGAAGACTCACCCCATTGGTATGTGTGCTTCATCATCTGATACAAACACCTGAGTCTAAGTTGAGCAGTCCACATGGGCGTCCCACAAACTCACTAGACTAAATGTTGTTCTTGTACGTGCATCAGCACTCTGTGGGCTGCGCTGTGATGGTGGGCAGCAGCGGATGGTCTCTTCTTCCCAGTGCGTAGGTGTGGCAGTGCAGAGGATACTGCAGGGAACTGAGAGCCCAGAGCCATGTTCTGCCTCTGGAAAGGGCCTGTGTCTTGGGTGCAAGTTTTGACACTTCAGTGGTTTCAAATTTGCTTATGATTTTCAGAAAAAAAAAGTCCTGGTTCAAGTGCTCCTGTCAAACATGCTTCTTGAAGTAGAGAAGGGCAGCGAGTTGCTGAAGGCTCACAGTTCTGCAGTCCTGGGCCACCTGGGCTCGCTTTCCTGCTCCAGAGGCTTGAGTGCTCCCCTTGGTCTGCCCCGAGCCAGGGCTTGACCCTGATGTCCCAGGGAGAGCCCTCCCACAGCGCTTCCACGTGGCTGAGATGAAATCCAGTGCTGGTTGTAGCCAGGCCTTGTGCACGTCGCACCAGAGCAGCCAAGAGGACTCCCAGAACAATTCCTCCTCCTTCCCTCGTTATGGGCAAGTGGGCTCACAGATAGTTGTATTTTGGTGGCAATATGTGGTGTGTTAATTCTTGCCAAAACTGCTGCTGTTTTGGTCTTTTCAGGATCCCGTGAACACATGCCCATTGCTAGTTCTGATGGGTAGGGCAGTGATGTGTGTTAGTGAAAGCACTTAGGATGGTTTGATGTTTTTACTGATTGCTGAATTGCCTGTTCTATATAAAACCAGCAAAGACTGAGTTTCGTATTTCCGAGCAGTCCAGAGGACTTGTGTGCTGACCTGGAGCCTGACTTTTCAGAGGTGCCGAGTTCCCATCTCCTGAGAGTTGTGGTGGTCTGTCTCTGCAAAACTGATCCTTTGGGTGTGTGAATTGGACTGACAGATTGGCTCAAAGAGTGCTTTTGAAGGTGTTTGACTGGAAGGGAAGCCTGACCAAGGTAAACCCCTGTCCCAGCACAGGGCAGCCCAGGAAACCAGAGCTGTGCCTTTGTCCTTCAGCCTGTTCATGCAGGCTCTTCCTCTCAGTCTGCTCTCTCTAGTTATTTTAGGTAAAGCAGCTGAGCCAAACTGGCTGCAGTGTCACTCTGCTAGTAGAAGTGTGGCATGAGAAAGGATATTGAGTTACCAAAAGGTCCTTAGCACTGGCTCATTTTTTTTATTGTTCAGGTCTAGTTCAACAAAGCAAAAACCTGGATGGTGAGCATGTGCCTCAAGCTGGTCTGCCTTTGGGATTTTACTGCATTACAAGGGACTAAAGCTTGGGTGCTTTGCCGAATCTGGGCCTGGACACCTTTAAATGAATGAGAGAAGCAATTTCTGCCCTTTTTCATAATCATGCATTTTTTCAGTGGGCCAGGGCTTCCCAGGCGTATGTTTTCTCTGCTTATTTTTAAAAGCCTGTTTGCACTGTGTACTGATAAATTATCTGTTTTGCTGGGTTTTGCCCCTGACAAATCTTGATAAATGATATGTAGGGAACAGTCTGTTTTGTTTTTAAACTGATGAGATTGTAGCATTTTCTGATGATTAGTTACCGCTGTTTACATGGTATATTGCTAGAATTTCAGATAGTTTCTATGAAATGTAAGTACAGTTATGCACTTTAGAGAGTTTATATTTTTGAACTTTGAAAACTTAAAAGTAACAAAACCTGTTAACTGAGATTGTACATTAAAACAAAAACCACACCTAGCCAATTTCTCTTTTTAAACTGTTCAAGTCTTTCCCTATGGCAGAAAGAAAGCAAAACTTCATCTGCCTAGTTGTGAAGGGAACTGCTAGAAAAGACTGTTGAAAAGAAGTGAATTTTAAAATTCCAGTCCTGGAAAGACATACAAATGCTGAACTTTGTCCTGGTTTTTGCAGATGCTGTGACTCCCCTCTCCAAAGCTTGCACAGGAGGAGGGCTCCTGAGCACTAAAACGTTGTCTTTTTATGTCCCATAGATGATTTGACTTACCACTAACCACAAATAGCCAGGAATTATGTTTGCCCTGCCACACTAAGTCAGTCCAAGCAACAACTCTGTGTTTTGTTTGATGATTTATTTGTGCCAATGTCAATGACTGTTGACTGGAGAACATTAAATACAAGACTGTGCTTTTTAAAAGGTGTGAAGTACTGTACAAAAATGTACTTTATGTGATATAAATAAGCTGTTTAGTATAAGACAACCTGTTTCCATGCTTCTAGAACAAACTGTTCTAGGATGGCAGTATGGTCTGTTGGGCTTCCCATCCACTGGGGCCGTTTCAGACACTTGACTCTGTGTGTTACCACGCTGTGGTATCAAAAATCATTGTGGCTTATGTAAATGATAGCCATGGACAGGTTGTGGACAAAATAAGATTGCAGGAGTTAGAGGAAAAACTGGTCATTCTTACAAGTTGCATTTGGTTTTATTCTGTTTACTCCTGAGTAAACAGTAGAATAATGGATGTTTATGTTCAAGGCAGTGAAATTAAAGCATCTTATCTTTTAATCATTCTGCTGAGACATGGGTTGTTATTCCTGGTGTGTGCAAGTTTCAGAGGGATGCTCTGCTGCCAGACATCTGCAAGCCTGAGTCCTCCTCTCTGGAGATACTTGGAAATGAGTGAATGACTGCTGCCAAGGTGAGAGCCAGGCTGGACCCTGTCGTGGTGCCTGGATGAGACGTTCTCCGTGTCCGTAGAGCAGTGCCAGACACTGGCCCAGTGCAGGGGTTGAACTGGTGGGCACCAAACAGCAAGGCCATCCCACGGCTGGTCTGTTCTCCTTGCTGGCTGGGGCAGCCACACAGGAGCTTGGCTCCTGGAGGCGAGGCACATGCTTGGGCTTTGGCACAGGTGAGCCAGCTGGTGCTTGGGTGTACACGTGGGGTGTGGAGTAGTACTTCAGCTTGTTTTATACCTTACTTTGGGTTCACTATTTCTGTTTCCTGTCTCTCACGGAAGGGATCCAACATTTTCTGGCTGTTGGAATTTGGATGGAAACTGGTTTCTCTAAGCCAAGGTACAGGAGGGGACTTCACTTGCTCATGTGCAGATTATTTGAAAACTCTACCAAGTGGTGTATTCATTGGCCCTGTAGTGAGGGATAACTGTGGAAAGGGGGGCTCAGTGCCTTCCTGTCTCTGGATGCTGCCATATTCCTGAGGGGCAGGAAGACCGTTATTCTAGTGACTGCACTTAGAGAGTGCTGATTCCAGCAATCTCCTCTGTATGTGTTACAAAAAGTGCTGTTGGCACCAGGAGCAGAGGCAGGACTGTGTGCCTGGTGGTTTTGTACAGAGAGCGGAGGAGAAGTAACAGCGTTCTTTTGCCCTTGGGATACATCCCAGTGGCTCTGGTAAACGGGGCAGAGGAGATCTAGTTCTGCAGGGGATTTCTCTTGCAAACATTTAAGCAATGCATTCAACAACTGTTTCCCAGCCATAAAACAATAAATTGAGAGTGCTGTTACTTAGAAAGCTTGTGAGCTTATTCTTTGTGTGTGCAGAGGGTGAAAGCCTAGTCCTGCAATAGTGTTAAAATGCACTTCAACATTTATTTTTCTTTAAAGAAAGTAATGAAGTTACCCTGACCTCAGCTGCCTCAGATGAACTCCTCCTCTTCCTTGCCACTTCATGGAAAAAAAACCCCAAACTGGAGCAACCTTGGACTCAATATTCAATTTGCATTGATGTCAATACCTGGGAAAGTACAAAGTAACCCACTGGTGGTAGAAGGGAGGGACTAAGTGGGTCTGCTGTAGCATAATTAATTTTGCTAATAGTTGTAGCCTGCAATAGCTGCATCAATAGACAAGCAGCACCAGTGCAAAATGAGAGCAGGCCATGGTGACAGCTGAGCAGGATTTCCCGGGCTCTTCCTCCTTCAGGGCATCACCAAGGTTCTGTTGCCTTTGACCATCACGGTGTGTGGTGTTGAAGGCCCTTTGCTTGATGGGAGACAGGTAAATTGGCTCCAAGGATCCAAATGTGAACAGCTCACCTCCACCCACTGCGTGTCTTGGTGCCCCACATGTAGAAGACTCATGGAAAACTTGCCAAAAGCTCTTGCCCTTGGAGATGGAAGTGGATTGACATCTACAGCTATTGGAGGGGGCAGTCAAGGCTCACCAACCTGTATGGGCACTCCCAGCACAGAGTGCTGTACACTCACTGGCCCTTGTATCATCAAGTGGTGCTGTGCCTCCCTTTGGACACCTGCATGCAGTGAACGATCTCCTAGTACATGGATATGTGTATATACATCAAACTATATAGTTACACAAGTAACTTGGTGTACAGCAAATATTTAGGCTGGCTGGAGTGCAGAAGCCAGTACCAGCGTGGGGTGTGGGTGCCTGATTTAAAAAAAAAATGGTTAATAATCACTTTTTATTCAGACTGCATGTGATGTACAAAAGCAACTAGAGAACACTCTGGTGCAGCCAATGCCTTCCCCAGCTAATGCCACCTTAGCAACTCTGGGCTTCATTTATGTAAGCAAGTTTAAATTGAATTGTTGGTGTCTTTTTAACATGATTGAAAACCATTATGTGTAAGTTTTGTATAAAACATGAAAATATAACTATTTTGATTGCAGGTGTTTGGTGACAGTTTTTGTTCCATGTGGGATGTTGCCAAAGGTGGCTCAGCTCAATACACAAGTGGCTCACACAACAGCCCTGGCCCCTGCTGCCTCCTCCTTCTCCTCCTCCTCAGCTGAACATGGCTGACACCTGCTACTGGAAAAGAAACGTGTGTGTGATGTGTAAATATGTATATACGCATATATATTATATAAAATGAGCACACTTACCTCTATATTGTGTGTAATACAAGTTATCTCCAATAATGCAACACATACAGTACACTATATACAAAATACACAACAGCATCAAGGCCTCACACAATTACCACACAGTAATGTTCACACACTGTATTGTGTTTGTGGGTGCTGAGCACTCCCTCCTGGGGCTCTTTTTGGGGTGAGGTGGTGAGGATTCCCTGAGCAAGCAGGGCAATGGGCCTGGTGCCCACAGGAGTCTCTCAGCCACCAAACTGCATCCTGGCCCCACAGACACCCACACTCTCCCTCTTTGCAAGTGTATGGTGGTGCAGCTCCTCTGGTGTTGCTGCCACAGCTCCTGCACGCACAGGCCTGTTGTTAATTACTTACTTGCAGTTAATGAATGAAGGAAGAGCTCTGAGGTGGGTCTGATGCAGAGGAGGGGCACAGGGTACTGCAGGGCTGCCACAGCCTCTCCGTGTCCTGGACCCAGCTCAGGCCCCACCACACCTCAGGGTGCTCAGACCACAGGACACATGGGGACA
The DNA here is from genome assembly GCA_013396755.1 of Sclerurus mexicanus. Taxonomy (NCBI): domain Eukaryota; kingdom Metazoa; phylum Chordata; class Aves; order Passeriformes; family Furnariidae; genus Sclerurus; species Sclerurus mexicanus. The sequence continues at coordinate 223,509 of VWZF01001242.1, forward strand.
TTGTGCCAAGGGGTCTGCTGGAGAAGCCACAGGCTGGAGAAGTCTTGGAGGCCTCCACTGTCATGAAGAAAGGCACAGCTGCACACCCTGCTGCCTGCAAGGTGGGAGGAAAAGAGGAGAAACACGAAGGGATGGAATAACTGTTCTCAATTCCCAGCTCTTACCACAGAGGACTTGCCTGACTTTGTCTGAGGCAGGACAAGCAGATAAAACCACTCCTGCTCTGTCTGCAGAGACAGCAAAGTGCCTTGGGGCTGGCCCTGCCTCCTGCCTTGCTTCTTACTTGGCAATCAGCACCCAAGCCAAATCGAGGTGAAGATGGGGAAGGGCAGCATCTGACAGAAGCAATAAACAAAGGGAGGGACGTGGGTGCTCAGCAGCAGCAGATCCAAGGCAGAGGAAAGCAGTACCCTTCTACCACACACCCAGAGGTTCAGCAAGGCACGGGGGAGAAGCAGTGACGGTACCTGGAGCAGCCTCTCCTTCCCTTCCCAACACGAGAAGGCAGCCACTCAGTCAGAATTAAACATCAAATTTATTGCATAATACTGTACTATGTACACACACATCGAAAATAAACATTTGATATAACTGTATATTTATCTTCAATGCTGCATTAGAAAGAGGCTGGAGGGCTCCCCATGTAGCCCACAGCTTGTCTCAAAAAAAACCAAAAACAATCCAGAAGCCTGAAACCTTTTGTTACGAGGTGCAAAGTTCAATTCTATTGAACATGGTGCATAAATACTATGTCCTAATAACAAGTCAACGTCAAAACCATCCTAGGCTTAAAATGAGATTTACATCAAGACCTGAAAAATCAGGGGGGAGGGGGAAGAATCATTCAAACTTCCTTTAATGGGGTGGTGAAAGTGGGGGCAAAGATAAAGGCTCTCCAATCATACATGGTAGATTTAGGTAGTGATTTTTCTACATCTCCAGTCTAATTCAAAGAGATCCTCTTTCAGGTCTCCCCAGCAAAACAGCTCTCAAGTGAAGGGGCTGCTCTCCAACAGCAAAGTAAAGTAACCCTAACTGCCAAAATAAAACCAGTCTCTGAGCAGAGGGCTATCACCAAGCATGGATCTCCTGCTCCTTACTTCAACCTGATCAGACTGGACACCTCATACATTCACACACCCCTGCGCAGGCACAGTCACACACATGTGACTCCTTTGGAGAAAGGTGGCAGTGGTAGAGCAGCCATCTCACCTTGGATTGGAATAACAGGTCTGTTTGGATGGAAAAACAGGGCTCAGCAAAGCCCACCCATGTAGTTTGTAGAGTTGCCAAGACAGAAATACAACACGAGGCAATTTGAGAAACCTGTTATTATAGGTAGGGTTTGTCCTTCCACAAGCCTGAACACAAACCCTGCTCCAAAGGACTCTGAGGCTTCTTTAAGAAGCCATTGCTTGGAAACAAAATTCAAGACAAGTGAAGAAAAACAAGTCAACCCCCCTAAACCACCATATTTTTCCATGAGACATCCTGGTGCAAAAGACAGAGCATCACTAATGCACTGCTCTGGGGTCACAAATGACATCCCAGCCCAGTACCATCCACCAAGGATCCAGGGGCAAAGGGGTATTTCCATTCAAAGCAAGCAAGAACCAGCTTGCATTTAAAAAGGGAGGAAAAAAGAGGGGGGGGGAAATCACAGCTTTTCAAGGAGGAGATCACTCATCCTGAGTTTCCACCATAACCTAATGCAAGGAACATCAAAATATTTGAACTGGATTAAAAGGAGAGGTAACTGTGTATGCATGTGTGTGTATAGGGGCAATAAAAGCAAACTACAAGGAATTGCCAGGAGGACAGTGATGTCCAGTTGAAGGAAGAACAACAGAAACGCCCACTGAACTGATTGTGTTCAGTAGATGAGGAAATTCAAAGCAATAGCCTCTCCCTGCTGAAGCCCCACAAAATGCTGGCAGCATCAGGCTGAGACTGCATCATCTCTAATATTATTTATATTTTCCCCAAGAAAATCTTCAGATCCATTCCCTTACAAAAATAAAGCCAAAGCCCATCGTTTTCTTCCTCCATACCCAAGTGTCTGTGCCTCTCCTACACTGGTCAGGCCAGGCTGAAGCCCTCATAGTGATCGATGGCTTGCACCAGCCGGGCACTGAGGATCTCCTTGCTGCTGTACTTGGGCAGGTCCAGGAGGTTGTAGCAGGTGTGTGCCACGGGCAGGTACTGCTCCCCGCTGGTGGTGGACTGGATGATGATGCGCAGGCTGGACATGCCATAGATGGGAATGCGGTCGCTGCCCGTCAGAAACACTAGGAGAAGCAGAGAGGAGGTTGGACAGCTCGGGCAGGTGACCTCCCACCAAGGGCTGCACCTGAAGGCAAACCTCATCCCCACCTGCACCGTGGGACCCTGGAGGGGCAGAAGCCTGACTGAACTCCATGCAGGGCATGGCTGGCTCACAGAGGAGCTGCAGGATAGCAGGGCGGGTGCTGGGTGCACAAATGAGTAAATTGAGCAGCCCACAGCACACCCTTCCCTTAGAAGCTCCCTCTTATGCCTGGGCAGGTAAAAAGGAGCAAAGCCAAGCTGCCTGATGCCCACAGCAGGGGCACATCCCTGTGGAGAGGGGGCTCAATCCATCCTCCCACCTACCAGCCCTCCCAGACATAGCACCTTGGATGCTGGGAGTGCAGGGGGCTCCTCCTTGCTGCTCCCCATCACGGTCCCTCTGCCCCGAGCGTGACCCCCTGTCCCTGCTATGGTGGCTTGGGGAGGCGACAGCAGGGAGTTACCCACGAAAGTCTCTGCTGTGTACCAGGACTCCTGGGACCCTCTCTCCAGCTGCTGACCTCAGTGTGCACATTTTGGCTGAGCCACTTTTCCAACTCAAACATGCAGAACAACTGGCTGACTGATTGTTTCTTTGGAGAAAAAAAAGCCTCACACAAAAACGCTGGCCTTTATCATCCCAGCAGTCACAGAACCACAGAGTGGCCAAGGCTGAAGGAACCTCTGGAAGTCCTCTGGGCCAATCCCTCTGCTCAAGCAGGCCATCTAGAGCGAGCTGCCCATGACTGTATTCAGGTTTTGAGTATTTCCAAGGATGGAGATGCCACAAGCTTTCTGGGTAACTCTACCAGTGCTCTGCACTCCCATAGGGAAGAGGTATTTTTCTGATGTTAAGTGGAACTCACCAGTACTTTGTGAGAGACTGCAGTGGATCCTGCTCTGCAGGTATCACCCACTGATTCTGAGGGTAAAAATGAACAACAGAGAAGGAAAAAAAAACCCACAAGAGAGGGGGAAAACCAAGTCTAACTAGCAGATAACTCAGGAGATAGCAATTCATGCTGGATCACCCTCTAGCACTTAATGCAGTGAAGCTCTACAGACACTCCCAACTGAGTCTGCAATTCAGGAGACACTGCACCACTGCAAGATACTTACAGAGAAATTTCTTCTTCTTTTCCAAGGGAAATGCATGAAAGGTCTCCCAAAACATTCTCACAGTGGGGTGTGTGGCAGTGTAGTCTCCCTTATAGATGGCACTCTGTTAAAAACCAAGACATCACATCATTTCAGCTGGCACCAAAAAGCAAAGACTAAGCAGAACCCAGACCTGATCCTTTCTAGTAGCTGACATAATCTGACATCAGACTGATGCCTGACAGTTTCGAAACAGAACCCAGGATGGGTGATGGGCAATAGCACAGCTCAACGACCCAACAGGGTTCTGCCAGCAACGTAAGGAAGGCAGACATTAAGCTTCGGCTGTTCAGCTAATTACAGGTGTCATGAGGAATCCTGGAGTGCCTGTTCACAGGCTGAACTCATGAACAGGATCACATGTTCTGCACTGCACAGCCACTTTTACAGCTGAGGCTGACACAGAGTGAGTAACTTGCTCATCTATACATTTTGAGAGGATACAACCCTTACTTGATGTCCAGACTCCCCTTTGAACCCTTGGCTGTGCACTTTTTGTCCCTGTGCAATGGAGTTTCAACTGTAGGTGAAGACTCTGACTTTTTGTCTTCCCTTCAGTCTCAGGTTTCATCCCTATAAACAGCAGATGAAGTCCTTCCCCATCCTTCCTCATCCTGAGTTTCTTCCCTGAGCTTGATCAGTAGCAGAACCACCCAGTAAGAAACTTTTTATGTGAATGACAGCAAGGTGTACAAGGAGCATAAAGAAAAAAAAAGCCATCTGTGGCTTATCACATCGCATGACACAGCCCAGTGCCCACCTCACACAACTGCACAATCCCAGTACTTGGGAAAAAGAAAAAAAATATAACAAGAGGGAAGCTTTACCTCCTCCAGTTCTTCCCAGTTGTAGTTACTGTTTCCAACTATCATGGCCCTGAGCTCTGTGGGCTGGAAGAGTTCCAGGACTTTCCCACCACACACTTTCAGGAAACCAGTAGAAAAGGCCGTGTACCACTCATGGATGGAGAGGTTGAAGATGTAATTTACGTAGGCTTCAACAAATTCTTCCCTATTGCATTGAGAGAAAGCAGGCAAAGGAAAGCACTTTTAATTGTATGCCAAAGCAGCAGCACCACTAAGTCTGCCTGCTTCTGCCTGTAATGTGTTTTGCAAATCCGACCCTCCAACAGGTTCAACCCACTGCGCCCTCCTCCCACTGAGTCACTGCAACATGGACAAAGTATTCAGCAGCAAGTACCACCCCGAGTCTGCTTATTCCCCAGGAGCCCAGGTTCTGTACTGCCAGTAAACCCTCCCAATGGCCTTGTATCCAGTTGCCCTCAGAGTGAGTGACAGCAAGCATTGGGGAGGTGTCAGGAACAGAACCCTCTTCCCTATGGGACCCATGACCTACACCAGAGGCCACGTTAAGCAAATAACAGGATGCAGTCACCAAATGAACATATTCACTCCCAGACCCAGCTCCTGCAATGCTCCATTTAGGAAGCCCAGGAAATAACCTACAGCCCTCCTCTGTCTGCAGGTGTTACTGAGGGTTACTCACCACAGGGGTCTGCACCCACCCACCGTGACCTCAGACTGCCAGGCTACTGTGAGCAAGGCTCTGCTGGGGAAAGAAACAGGCAGTGCCCAGCAGACTACCACTGCCAAAACCAGGAGCCTCACAGAGCCCTCATTCAGTGAATTTTCAGAGGCAGCTCCTGCTGACTCAGTCCCCAGTGAGTCTCACCAGTGGTTCAGCACTTTCAAAGCCAAAGCTGTACTCCAGATGCAGACTGAGGAAATCCTGCTCTGCAGTCACATCTGAGACTGCATGGCCAATTGCCTCCCTCTTGGCCTCAAAGACAGTCACCAAAAGAAATCACCACCCCTCATTATGGAGCAAGAAAAGAGCCTAAGAAAGCACAGAAACCTCCTCTTCAGCCTTTGCACTCTGGTTAAATAAATACCTGACTTGTGCATTTTAAGTACATAACAAAGAGAATGACTCCTGTCAGAATAACAACCCTGTTTTCCCTCAAGTGTTCTCAAGAACAGCATTATAGTAAAAACAACATTCTGTAGTCACTGCCAAGAAACTTGTGGCAGTCTCTGGATTTTGCTGGGAGGTTAAACAGCTTCATTCTACTCTCTCTTTCCTATTCTTGAAGCACCGTGATCTGAGCGTAACACAAGAATTTCATTTGCGCAATGACAAAGTATTTCCCAACATCTACTTTTTTGTAACACCTGAACAGGGCAGCAGTCAATGTGGCAAGCTGGCACACGAAACCTCTCTGTGTGGAGGCATCAGTTTTGCCTGATGTTAAAGAGCTGCTTCCACCTGTACTCAAAGGATAAGCAGATCAGAGAACAGCATAGAATCCAATACCTCAATCTCTAGCTGAGGAGGTCACAACTGAAGGAAATATTTGGCCTTTTGGTGAAGGAATTCTCAACACATACACTATGCAAGAGCAGCAAGGGATAGGTGATAAAGTAAAAAATATCTAAGGAAGCAGACTAAGAAAAACGAAAACTTGGGGCAAGAAATATAGCAAAGGAGGAGTTATTTTCCAGTGCATTTGTTTTACTGTAATTTTCCCAACAGTCACCTGAGCATTAGGGAAATCCAAGCTGATTAAGCACTTAACTGTTGCTTAATACCTCTCCGGCTGTTACGGTCATGAACCCTTTGTCAAGAACATTTTATGAACTCCAAAGCAGAGAAGGAAAATGCTGGTATTTCCTACTCAGCATCTGTCAGTGAAAGAAATCCTGTGCATTCTTCAGTTCCCAATGAACTTTCCTCACATGGGAAAGGCAAAGCCCAGAGATGTGCACAGAGCAAATTATTCAGGCCATCAGGGAACCAAATTGGTCCCTGGCCTCTAAATGTAAAGGTGGAGGAAGTCATTAAGCACTGTAAGGTAAATTGACAGCCATGTCTAGACTTGGATTTAGAGGTTAGCTCAAGTTCAAAAACTCCAGTCAAGATGAAGCAACTGAATTTTGGAATGTTAAGCTGGTGGAGCCACACACTACCCTTTCTCCTTAAGGATTTTCTTCTCATGTTTTCTACCCTGACTTAATGAACAGTTGCAGGAACTAACCTGGGTGCTGCTCTTCCCAAACATTTGCTCAGATAAAATCTTTGTTCCTTCGTACTGTATGGCACACAATAGAAAAATGGCTGTTTTTCTCTTGAGTGTATGTGCCCAGCCTAAACACCTAAAGAGTATTATCACTGCCATTTTCATCTTTCCTTCACTGTTGCAAGGGTAGATTAAACTCTCCTCTACTAACCTGAAGTCCAGCTTCACTTTGCAGGGAGACAGAATTGCACTGCCCCACCTCCCTGTGGGTTTTGCATGGAGGCAGCTATTTAGCTGTGTCATTACACCATGTTGGGCAGCAGTAAGATAGGTAAGGAGGTAACAGACAGAACTTTTGTTACAGTAGTGGCTTTGGATGGAATCGGAACCCTTTTAAATAATCAGATTAATAGGAAATTACTTCATCTCCAGGCTTGCCAGCAAGGTTTTCGGCAATCCTTGCACAAGCTCCTAACCATGCTGCTGAGTGGTCACTGGATCACAATGTTTTGCCAGCAGAGAAAGAATCTGAACACTGCTTCAAGTAATAATGGCATTTGTAGAAATCCAATTACAGGATTATGAGAAGAAAATAGTTCAGCAGCTGGAAAAAAAAGGAGGGGGAAATGGTTGCTGTGCTAGTAATAACTCTGGGGTGTTCAGTCAAATGGAAAGGAATTTAAGTACAGCAGGTCCTTATGGCTGTAATCAGGGTTGGTGGTCAGGATGTACTCAGGGGAAAGTGTTTCCGGCTCCAGAATTAAGAGTATAAACAAGTTTGCCAGGCTGTTTTGTTGGTCATGTACAGTTCCGGTCTGATCCATCAGGGATATCAATCTTCAAGGGCCAAAATCATACTGCAATCTCTATTTAAAACGAGAAAACTGCCAAGGGTCTATATGAAGGCTTTTTATAGGGAAGATGTTCATCCAAAAACGTGTGGGAAATTTTCTAAACATTGGTGAAAAGATGACGAGAAGTTGCTTTTCATTCAAGTGCCACTAGTGCCCAGTAACTTCTGAACAACTGGTCTTAAAACTTATTTGCAGAGACTTCTAATTCTCTCCTACATTTCACCCCAGATAAGCTTTCTGTGGCATTGCACCTGACCTCTCCACGAGTCCATCCCCACGTATGCCCTGCTTACCTATTGTCCTTCTGCACTAGAATTTTATCTCCATCTTCAATCAGGTTCTTCTGCTCTGTCACACCATAGCTTTCCCTGCAGATCTATACAAAACCAAGAAATTAACTTTACCAGAAGTACTTCCCAGACCATATGCTTACAGAAAGATACAGAGCTCCCTTTCACAGCTGATGACTGGCATAAAAAGGGTGGGCCAGAGAAAACTGTATATGCAGAAACTTCTTTTATCTGCTCTGTGTAGCACACCTACCTTCCATGACCTATATTTGCTGTAGGACTGCTATTAAGTCTAAATGTGAACTCAGAAAGGAAGTAAACATTATACTCTTAGGTAAATTTCCTGTGAAAAAACCTGAGAGACTGATAACTAAAACCCTGTTTTTAACCAAGTCCCCATGCTCCCTTTTTGTAATAGAAGCTCAGTAGTTTAATTCATCTGCTCTCACTGGAAAATGACCCAACAGCAGATATCTTCCTGCTTTTGCCTGGCCTAGGATAGCACCAGTACAAAGCCATATTTTGTACATTAACTGGTTAGCTGAAAGGGTTAATTTTCAAGTTGCCATTCACAAAAGAGGCTCTGATTTTGACACGCAAGATGAGTTATTAATGCCAAAGTTTGGGATATCAGTTGTTTACTCATGTCAAAGTTTTCACAGATATATCTGTATGCCTTTATGTATTATGCAGTATACAATGCAAGGAAAAGAGTAAGAATGCCCTTTTGTGTGAAAAACAAAAAATGGAGATAAGTCTCTTGTGTTACTTCAAAGGTATCCTTTATCACACAGTCTGCATTATCATCACTATGGCTTCATTACCAAATTACAGCTCTGTATTGTAGGAGACACAGTCAGATATGTCTGACTCACTCCAGAGATATGTTTGATCTAAAAACGTTTATCTGCTCTCATTTATGAAACAAGGAAATGGACACGACGCTCCTAGCTCAGCAAGGTTCTTCACAGCGAGTAGCAGTTTCATGTACCTTGTTTTTACCCCAGGGCAGGCCTTGGACAGCGTCAAAAACCCTGATCAAGCTTAAGATGAACCCATAACTCACAACCTGTTAGAGCATAAGGACTTTCAAGCAAAGACGTTGAAACATAGAAGGCCTTACTCTGCCAGAATCTGAGGAAAACATAGCTGGGGGACAACAATGCCATTTCTCTTTGTGAGGTTCTAAATGTTTGCACATGTTCAGGCTGTACCTGTACAAGTTTATCAATATTGAACTCTTAATTTCAGGGAATCTCTACTGTGTAACAGAAACTATTGTATCTAGGTTATTAGCTATAAAAAAATATCCTTATACTGCTGCAGTAGTACAGGAAAGCTGACTACCTCAGCATGTCTCCTAGCAATAGCCTCTAGCATTTTGTTCCTAAACAAGTCTGACCAAATACACACACTCTATAAACTTTCAAGTTAAAAAAATATTAATATTAGGACAGCAAAGGAAATTCTAATCATGTTAGCATTTCAAGAATTGATGTAGTGATGTGAAAACCTAACTTCTATTTCCAAGGAGCATTTAGGAATCTACCTCTCACTATCTAGCATGAGAAGTTAGCTAGTGGCATTTAAGACACATGCCACAGTGACAACAAGGCTATTTGGAAAACCACTCTGCTTAATCTACTTACTAGCTCAGTTTTCAGGACCACATACAAAAGAACAAGAGAGGCTGACACCAAAAAACGTTTTGATGTTAACATGGGGTATGTGCTATAGGCATAGTTTGGAATAAACCACAGTGTACATGAATAAATAGATGAGCTTCACTGTACCATAATCACAGAATGGATGTTAAATTTGTCTTACTGTAAAATTCAAACAGAATGTCTCTTCTACATCTTCCCCAGGGTAATCCAGAAGTTGCTGAAGACTCCTACGTAACAGGTAGGGAAAGAAATGAGAAAAAACAGTTATTTAAAAAGCCATACATCTAACAGGGAAAACAAATTCAGCAGAAGTAAACAGAATCGTACATCTGGGGAACATGATTGCAAGAGAGAATCTGAGTCACCCAAAACGGTAAGAAAGAAATATACCTCAAATGCAGAGATGTTTTGTTAGAAGCAAGATACATGCTGATCCACAGAAATTATCAATACAGTCCTACATGAAATTTACCACCAGCTCATATATTTTGCTATGATCATAGTCTCCCAAATCAATCAGTCATTCAAAAGGATCAGGAGGTGTTTAATTGATCAGCTTTTACCTAGTTTGACATTTCTTGTTTTCAGTTGGATGGGTCTCCCATCCCAGAGAAGCTGCAAATTTTGGTTTTCATACCTTCCTTCCGTAGGGGAGAGCTCCTTCAAATCCTCTAGACAGGGCTTCACATTCAAGAGTTTTTTGTACAGAGCCAAGGGAAAGTGAAGGTCTACCACTGTGAAATTGTATATTGCAAGACCACATATGATGCCAATCAAGTGAAACCAGTTGTGTTCTACAAAACACTGCAAAACCACACAGAGAAATCCTGATGAGACACACTGTCACTGGTGCAATGCAGAGTACCCTTTCCTCCATGCACTGAGAAGGCAGCCCCTGCTTTTCCAACTGGGACAAAATCAGAGAGCTCCCCTCAGGTCCCAGTGTGAATTCCCTGCTGGCACAGAAAAGAAGATTCAGATCCCACGTTCTAATACTTTTGTAAATCATGGTTAGCTGTGCAAACAGCAACAGCAGCCTTCCACCTTATCTGCCTCTTATTTCCTTTTCACGTACCTCTGCATTTACACACTAATAACACTTCAATTCTCTCCTTGTCACCCATCCTATTTTCAAATAAAAACTTCTGCATAACCACAGTGCCACCCAGGCAAATACACCAGCATAGGTGCTGGTATACTGGCCTTCATTTCTTCAGATATTTACTCTCATGCTCGTATGTAAGTCACAGACTGGCTGTCTATGTTTGTTAAATGTTCTAAATACGTGACTCATTTTCAGTGCTTACACTGTCACTATTCTTAGCATCAAAAGACTTGTTTTATAGCACTAACATGAGGAGTGGTTGCTCTATAATATTGTTTATAAGTTACAAAAGATACCAAGTAATTTCCCTCCTTGTAAAATACAATGAATAAATTAAAAAAGAAGCCCACCAGGGCAGCTACAACTTAGGGGAAGACTGACAACATCATTTCCCACCTTGCTACCTAGAAAGGTGAAGAAAAGGACATAAACCACCATCTCCAGCATAATGCTATCTGACACATACAAATCTTACATTCCAAATTCTCCCATAAACTAGCCACCTTCCACTACAAACCGTGTTTCTTGCTGTTTAAGAGCCTTCTTGCATAAAGCATTAACAGGTTCAGATCCTGAAGGCGATAGTGATGCATGACTAAGTGAATTGGTTGCAATTATGTGAACAGCAAGGGAGGCACAGAATTCTAATGCCATTACTACCTAAACCCCCAGTTCTCTACAACAGCATGTGACAGTCACATTCATGATAACAAGAGTTCAATTAACTATCATCTGACCCTGAATACAAGTCTTATTATGGAATAAGAATAAAGAGAAAGAACCAACTCCTGAACAGGCACAACCATCACTATTCTACTGAAGTTAATGGATCTATTTACAGTTACTGAAAATAGAGTTCACATTGTATCGTGGGTGGAAAATGAGAGGAAGATAATTTCTTTCCCAGAGTTTGCCACTAACTTCCTTGTCATTTAAGTGCAGTATATTATTTCAACCTGCATGTATAGAGGGCAAGGGCTTACCGTGTCTGAAAACCACAGCAGGTTGGACTCTGGGTAGTAAGTGAACATGCCATAGATAGGGTTGAGGAGTTCTTTTAACAGCAGGAGGAAAAATTCCTTTGTCACTCCTCCAGCATCAACAGCTTCCTCACCATCAAAGATGACCTGTAGAAAAAGCAGGCCAAAAACAGGGATGCAGAGCTGAAACTGAATGAATCAGACATCTTTCTAACTGGACACCATGCAAAGCAATTTGTCCAAAGTGCCCAAACCCACTACAACCTATGAGCTCATTTCAGTGCTCTGATTGAAGGGATAAAAGAGGAACAGGGGGCAGCAAATCAGATATTTTGAAAGTGTTTAACTCCTTATGCAAATCATAAATAACCACCTGTTGTCCCAATAACCAAAGCAGTAACATGATAACAGCTACTGAACGCTGTAGCAATCACACAGAGAAAAAACATGTCCTATTGTAAATTGCCTGTTCCTCCAGAAGGGCAAAACAGAGACTGCATAGTATCATAGAAATGTTGCTTCCACTGCCCCTTGTACACTAGACACAGGGGGAAAAGAGAGTAAACCCCCTACCTGCCTTCTAGTAAGCTGCCCACTGCCAAAACACTCCAAATTTTGGAGAAGATAAGCGAAAGACTCAAAACCTTTTCCTTGATTAGACCAAGTGTTCCTGTGTGCTATACCTATAAACTACTGTACACTGGTGAAGTGGTAGTGTGAATGGCTGAAAGGCTGCAGAAATGTTTGCTGGGTGAAAGGGTGCTAAAGACATGTGGAAAACTTACTTTAAGAGGCTTTTTCAAATCAATGTCTGAATGGATGCTCAGCTCCCTTAGAGCATCACCAACTAAGTTACTCCTGCGAACATGAAGTACCAGGAAAGGGCTTCTGGCCAGCAGAGGCTCCAGGGTGAGAAGCATGAAGACATTCTGCAAATTTGCACCATTAATTGCAACCTGTAAATAAAAGAGAGGTGAAAACAAGCCACTGCTCAATTTCTTTCTTCCCTATGAAAGGAAAGCAGTTAACATATTCCTGGTGTTCCTTTCTGCATTACACTTTTATTTTGTTTTCCCTGGGGTCCAAGAATCACTTGCTCACTCTGCACTAGTGTGTGTTACTGTATGCCTACCTGTTCCTCCACACACCTACACATTTTCAGTTCACCAAATTTGAGACACAGAGAAAACAAATTTCTGGGCACTTACATTAGGGAGGTGGGTGGTAAGAAGAGTCTTTATTCATGCTCTTACCGAGTCAAGAAAGTCAGTGTGAACATACCCTGATGAGAGTCAGAGTCCATGAGGGAAAGCAGTGCTACAAATACACCGAGCAAGGAGCCAGTTGACAACCACACCTGGCAAGGCACCAGGAAACTTATCACATACAATTCAAGGCCCTTATCCACATGGATTTCTGGAGTTGGGCACAAAGTCCAGTCAAAGCTTTGGCCACACATAGTATATTTCTTTTCAGGCACTGTCCATCGTAAATGGCAAACTCACATTTGAAAATTGTTTCAAAGTCAGTTAAACCTGACAGAAATCCACTAGAAACCAGGGTTCCTCCATTCCAGCACTCACAGAACTACTGGTTTCTTTGACCACTAAGTGGTTGTCTTCCTAAAGATCCTGTCTCTTGGGGCAGCAAAACTTTTACCAGTCTGTTGTTCTGCCAAGACAAGACTGATACCCTACTCTCAGCAGTGCACTGCTCACAAACTGGGCAGCTGAAAGCATATGCAAGAGGGTGACAAAGTGAAAGCAGGAGACAGTGACTGCAGCACCTGAGCACAGGCTGAGCCACTTCTGCCTTGCTGCAGGCAATGTGCTCAAGCAGCCACAGAAGAGCTAAGACTGGAACGAGCAACATGGCCACAAGTAACTGCGACTGGTTTTCCATCCTGAAGGAACCTGACAACTAAGGACTTCAGCAAACTCATTTCACAAAGCATGGGACTTGTCCCAGACCCAGCTGCACTGGATGAAGGGTCAGTGCCCAAAGCTTTGTCTCTGTCAGAGAGCCCCCGTGTGAGCAATGCCTGGAGCTGGGACATTTACACTGGCACAGAGGCCAGCTGCCCTTGTCACAGCCTGGCTGTGAGCTGGCTTGGCTGCCACCTACAGGGTAAGGATGCTGGAGCTGAACTCTGCCTGTCAACATACTCCAGGAGGGCCTCGGGTCTGTGCCCCTCACTGCAACAGGCAGGTGGGCTGCTGCCAACAGCTCCTGCTTGCAACCATGAACAGCTTCAGGAGTTGGACTTAACAATCACTTGCTTGTCAGAAGTGACAACCACTTCTGCACCAGGCAGAAACTTGATAAAAGTGTCTACTTCTCAAGTCTTACAGCTCCTCTAATAGAGATCTCACTTCATTTCTTATCCTTGGACTATCATAAATATATAATTACTCCTTCCCTCTACAGTTTATATTTCCACCACATGCACATCTGGCAGTTCTGATGCTGACAAACAAATATTTGAAGTGAAAGACACCAAGCACTGTCTCTGCAATATCCAGGGCAAAGAGGTTCTCCAGCTCCTCGGCTCTCTTGTATCATTGGAACAATCCTGTGTTGCACACAGCAACTCCAGCTGACACCCTTCTTTTGCAAGCACCATTGCAAAAGGCAGAGAAAGAAACGTGGCAGGAAAACTGGGAGAGAGAATGATTACCTGCATCTGTAGCTCTGCATCTGTCTGTAACATCTTGGTCTTAGCCTGAGCATCGAAGATGAAAGGATAAGAGCAGAGAGTCACAGCATCCTGCAAGAAAGGCAGGCAGATTGGTCCCTACCTACAGCTTTCATAACACTTCTTTAAATAAGAACAATGAAAAACAACTTTCTTACCTGCATGATAGATGGCCTTACTTTCTGTGAAAGAAAAAGGGGAATATGAAAATCTTTTCTCTTTTGATTTTTGTGTCCTGTATTTTTTTTTGGATAGATTAGTTCAAAGGTGACCCAAAATAAATTTTTCTCCTCGGGGACCAACAACCCACTTTTTTTCCTCTTAAAGAAAAGCATGGGAACTTCATCTCAGGAAAATGCACAAGTCTAATACAAAACATGAACATCAAATGTTACTGGGAGGACTAACTGGCATGGGAGCCTATGTTAGCCTACCATAGGTGAAACTTACTCCTATGAAGAAAACCAAAAAAAACTACTCCCAAGGCAGAAACCATATGAAGCAACAAGACAGACCATAAGGCCACAAATTAGCAATACAAGAACACCCCTGCAATGCAAATTACTCATCATTAACCACATCAACACATTTTTAACTATTTTTAACTATCGGTTACATTAATTTTATTATTCTGTTCACTAAAAGTAAGCACGCAGCAGCACTACTTAACAAATGGGAAGTAAAGGATGGGGGGACAGCACACACAACACTTAAGAAGTCCATAGAAACACACACAAAAATTATCGCTACAGTCAGGTTTTACTCTTGCAGCATCCCTTTGCAGATGTTTTTTGGTGGTTTTTTCACACTTAGGATTTCTTTTCTTGCTATAATTAAATAATCTCACTGGGTTCCCACACAGCATATTCAAACCCTCAGTTTAGTTATCTCCCTTCTTACAGATGGGAAAGTGAGACATAAAAGAGGTGAAGGGTCTTACCCAAGATCACCCAGCAGGTTACTGGAAGAGCCAGGAATAGAACCCACATCTCTTGAGGCTTGGTTCAGTCCCCTAGCCAGAACGCCATACTGCCTCCTCTTACAGAGCAACATTTTAAGATCACTGGCTACATTATTCACAATACCTGCCTAAACAGCAGAAGTAAAGGGTAAAAATTATAATTTTAGAATACAGGACTTGGCTCCTGAGGTCTCGATTACATTTAAAGGATCCAGTGACTGAATTAATCCCTCTGTGCAAGAATTGAATGAAATTCACATGAATAATCACAGAGACTAATGCAAACATGAGTTAAATACTGTTAGCTCCAGCTCTTCTGACAGCCTTATTTTTAGGTCAATTTTGTCAAGTCAATGAGTACTCAAATCTGAGAGACAATGTATAGATGCTCCTATGCTGAATACATTACACTCTCATTAAGGATATTGAAAATAGAGATCTACAACAAGAGACACAAACATGGACAGCTATTTCATGACTACACATAAAACCTCTTACCATTCCAGCCTGATGCAAGAACCACATGAGATAATCCTCCTGAATGTCCACCAAGCTGGAAATCTCAGGGATATAAAACTTATCATATTCCACATGTTTAACCTTCTGATTTACCTAGGGAAGAAAACAGATGATTTTTAACACATGGATATATTCAGCATTTTTCTTAGAACATGCAGATTTGCTTTCATAAAATCAATTATAGCAGCTTGCAATGACAGGACTCAAAGTCTTGCAATAACACATAGTCCCTTATATTTTAGCACAAACCAAGAAGAATCAAGATAAACCTCCTTCTGACTTATTTTATCTCCTCTGCTCCTCACACAAACTCCCCAGCAACAACACAGTGGTAGCAGACCATCATGGGACAGGTATTCAGATGCCATAGTGCACACAGTCTGGTGGCTCAGCAGCAGCATTCTCTAGGGTAGCTTTATTTCTATTGTTTGAGACAGGCCTAAGCAATCTTCAAGTACTTTGGATTCAGGAAAGCCACTGACATCTTTCCTAAGTGGTATCTTGGCCAATAGTGACACAGCTCACAAGCCAGAGCCCAGGATCACTCTGCCCCTGGCAAAGGGCAGACAAGATGGAATCATCTTGAGCCAACACATGCCCAGACTTTCCTCTTACCTTGTGGAGTTTCTCCAGAAGTCTGAGAGCAGCTGTAATGTAGCTGCTGAACAGGACTGGGATCAACAGCGTCTTCCTTCCACTGAGGAGGTAAACAACTGCACCTTTATAGAGGTCCACTAGCCTGAGGAAATATCTTGGGCACACTTGAGACCACCAGTTATCTGGAAAACATAGAACATCAATATAAACCTGAATTAAAGGCCAGAGTAACCCGTAAATAAGGGATTACAGTTGAAAAGAGGGGAATGCACCTGAAGACTCTTTGATAAAAACCTCCCTATTTCTGCCCCAGCTGTAGCAGCAGGAAAGCAAGACAGAGTCATCTAAATACAAGAAACTGAAAAGCTCTTCCCCTTCCACTCTCATACAACCACCCTTGCCGTTACCAAGCCCAATCCCTGATCAGTGTGAGCGCCTGAATTTGAGGGTTTTCAACCTTCCGTTCAAGACACTGTTTCAAGTATCTGGTATTCAGGATACTGTAATCTCGTGGGCAAACAGCTGTCTCAGGAGTAATGAGTTGCCTGGGAAATCCTCTTCAGTACCACATACTTTTCTAGCAGGTGTCAGAGAATGTCTCGTGGCACATCTGCACTAAAGGTCTAATTCACCCTCTCTAGAGGGGCTTATTTCTTTCTTGCCAGGGACAGGTAACCCTTAACTCTCCTCTGAAGGAACTCTATTAGCTTCTTTGCTAAAACCAATCTGCCTGCAAAGTAGAAATTGGAGCCCAGGAAACAATCATGTCAACTGTTAGAAACAAACACCAATTTATCTTCTCAAGTGTCAAACCAACAACAGCTTCTAACAGGCAAAACTATGAGAATTTTCTACATTTCTGTATGCTAAAAATCACACAGGACGATGAGTAGAGGAGGACATTTGGAACAAAAGACCTTTTGATTTAAAAAAAGAAAAAATCAGAAAACTCAAAATAAATTTACTGCAGCAATGCTTATGGAGGTCTGAATGCATCACACAGTATTTTACATGATGATATTTAGTACAAGACAGCCTTAAGAAGGAGAGAAAGATTAGAACAGTAACAGCTTAACAAACATTAAGTAACAGCAATTAAGCAGCATATGTTCTGTTTAGCTCAAAATAAGCTCACAGGAAAAAATAATAGAAATTAAAAGACTGAGAAGTGGGAGAAGAGCTTAAGTGTTCAGCTTGGTCAAAGACCATCAAAGGTCTTTCCACATCTTAAAAAGGATAAAATAACTTCATGCTATATCCAGTATATTCTTTTGTTTACCTTTTACAGAAAGGATATTCTAGTGAACAGTATCTGATTAAATTTAGGAGAGTAAGATCATTTAATCTCCATGATATACAAAAATCTATGTTCCCACAGGGACATGCAAGTTTATCTGGAACTGAGTTTCTGCATGTAGGTGAACTAGATAAAGTAAATTAGATTAACCTCCCTAGTAAGTGTTCTTTGAAATGGTATCTTACTTCTAAATTAAAACAATTCATAACCTGAATTTTCTTTCTCCTTTATCATCTACACTACCATAAATTTTACATGCTTTACATTATTGTAACTAACTTCTCATATCTTACCTGCATGGCACATTATTAATTTCCTCAAAGTTCACATTCATAATTCAAATTCTGATTCTTTTACACAGGAACAGAGGTTGGGGGGGCGGGAGGATTCCTTGAGTTGGTTTTTTTTCCCCAGCTGCTTTTTAGAGGAGACTGCTTCACAACAACACTTATCACAAACTATACCAAACTGCAAAACAAACATGTGACTGAAAAAACCTAAAGGCAATACTTTGTGTCCCGGTGGGATGCTGAGAGCAACATGCATCCTAAACCACAGACTCTTACCAAGAACTTTGCTGGGGTTGGTATCGAGACGCAGAATAGCCATTGCTAGAGGAAGTGTTAAAGAGATGTAATACTTGGAGTCTTGGAAGGGTGGGAATTCAGGGAGAATCAGATAGATCCTCATTGCCTCAACATCTGGTGGTGAGCTGGACAGCTGAGGGATCAAAAAGCTTTCAAAGCTCTTCAGTATCTATAGGAAAACAAAACAAAAAAGACAACTTATTGTAGGTGCTAGAGCAGCTACAATATAGATGATGTTTAAGAACTGATAAAATGGTCAAACCCTGTTTTAAAAGTCAAACCCAGAGTAAAAAAAAAACAAAACCAAAGCTATAAATATTATAGCTAAAAGTGGCAAGAGGAACATATATGCTTTTATCCCACAACTCTGCACTTTTGAAAGAAATTTTCTGAGTTAGAATAGACTATACACAATTTATTTCAGCAGACATTCAAGTATTAAGTGTCATTTAAAAACAAGTCTTAGAGACATTCTGAGAAGGTCAAAATCAATCCAGTTCAATGGAGAAGTATCCACTGAGACCATGAACTGTCTGGCCTTTAGATTTGCAATATAACCCTTCCCTAAAAATGCTGCTGGTACTTGCATTTTAGAGAGGGACAAAGCCTTAATTTCCCCTCCGAATACCGAAAACCTCAGAAGTTAATTACCTGGTCTAGGAGAATGGAGTGCTGAGAGTTCATCAGCTTCTCAAACAGCACTCTGGTGGAATTCAGATCAATCCCTGGGATCTTTGGACTGGTCTTAAAATGCTCATCAATTCTTTCAAAAAGAAATCACAGACAGATGGGCAGAAGTTTAAGGAAGAGACAGCATTACCTGTGTATTGACATGGCCTGACAGCAAGCAATGGACAAAAGACCTCTAGGGAATTCATTAGACTAGAAATAAGGCAGAAGTTGGAGTCTTCTTCCTAAAAATAACTCTCCCTTCTGAATTCCTCTGAGCCTTGGTTAGGGTTGGAATTCTTGCAGAGAAACACTTCATCAAAGTCTTTGGGTTCCCCTGGACTCTTTCACTGACTGAAGAGCCTGCCTAAACAGGCTGAACCGCTTAAAAACCTGTACAATATCTACCTATCATATGTACAAGAGTCCTCTGTGTTGTCTTCACATACACTACTACAACAGCAAAATCTATTCCACCACACCCAGTAAGAAAAGCAATTGTCATCCAAGAGGGCATCAGATGAGGGTTTTCAAAAGAAAACAGGAAGATATTCTTCAGAGTAGTAGCTTTTTGGCAATTCCACTCTCAAACTTTCTAAAGCTAAACAACAACCACAATCAAAACACAATCCAGCTGAGAACAGCCTTCACATGGTCTTCAGCTGTAGCAAATGTGCTGTCCTTTCTGCTCTGCTTGAGAAGCTGTAATTTGCTCAGGCTATTTGTGTAAGTGGGATAACGAAGGCAAGCCTCCAGAGAACAGCAGTCCAACAGCCAGATCCAAGAGTCTTACAGCCAGCCCTGGCAACACTCAATGTCCAGTCCAGCAGGTGAGTTGCCCAGCTCAGCATCAAGAGCATGATCAGCATCTATAGCAGACGCTCTCACCACTGCTGTCTGCAGTACAGCTGCACATAAAGCCTTCCAGTTGCTAGCATAAAAAGGTCATTGCTACAATCCCATTGACCTCAAGGATTTTCCAAGTCTGTCACTATTCACTCAAGACAGCACTCTACTAGATATTCTGAAGGAAAAGGTAGCTATTAAAGACAGGATGCAATTGTCAGTTTGATGCTGTGACTATAAGAACAGGAGAAACTAAACACAGCCTGCTGTAGCAGAAAGGCTATTTCCATAACAGCACAGGCACCAGGCTGGAAATAGCTCCCCAAAGACACACTGTAGTATGGAACACTTTAGGCTGTGCTGTGCACAAGTAGTACTGAGGCAGGCTCAGTCACACAGCCACAGAGAAGCTGCTCTTCCATCTGAACCTGTGCACCACAATGCTGTATTGCAAACAGGCCTGTATGGCCTTAGGATGCTGGAGAGATATACTGGGGTATTTCTATCAAGTGCACCATGAGGTAAGACTTCAGGTATAAAGGAACACAGCTAAATACAGCCTCACTTCAGTGTATGGAGGCTTCAGAATTTATCATTCATTTGGCCAAAGATTTTCTGTAAAAGTCCTGCATTAGCCAGGACATCACTAACATGGAAGAAAAACTGCACTGGTGTGATGAAGTCATAAACTCCACTTATTCCTACATTCAAAGAAGACCTGAGACCATTTAAAGTGACTCAACAACTTGGATGCCTCAAAAAGTGTTTTAAACCAACATGACACAACTCTCCTGATGCAGTAACATGCTGTCTTGTCACAACACTAGAGCAGAAACCACTGAGCAAGCAGAAAAAATGCAAGAATAATGAGTAAATTGTTTTCTTTTTCAACTTGTTCTTGGAACATATTACGCAAAGATTACTCAGAGTCCCTAAGCTTTCCTTCACCTAGTTACAGGTCATTTACTCATCACATCACCATAAAAATTTCTCCTCCTCTTCATCTTATGCTGTTACCTCCCCAACAGTTACAGACACAGCCAACACAAGCCTTCCCAACCCACAGCCTTTGACTCAGCTAGGTACTACATCCTTGTCACCACCTATTGTTGGTTACACCCATTTGAAATTCCTCCTTTTGTAAGTAGGATGTCACTTAGAAAGGAAGTGCTTCCATGCAGCCTCAGATGTATTTTCAAGGGCAGCCTGTGCTGAAGTATACCTCCGCATGCACCAGCGCCCACCAGCTAACTCAGACAGGTAAGAGACTATTCAGATACCTGACATCATTCATCTCCTTTAATGTCATATTTCTATCCCTCTCTTTTAACGATGTTCATATTCCTTCCGTAAGGACAAATAACAGTTATGACAACTCCAAGAAATCTGTGCCTTATAGTACACTCACCATGCGGTTTCTCAGACCATTTGCCTTCCTTACCCAGGTCTGACCACCCAGCCCTTTAGGGGACACTCTCTGTCCCCGTCCCCTGTCTGATCAGAAAAATCAAATCCCACTGTAGCAGTGAGTGAAGTAAAGGGATTTCAGTCTGCCCCAAGCAAAAGCCACACTTCTGGAAGTTTGCCACTTACTTCTTCTCCAGGAAGCTTCCATTCCAGCAGGCAGCTGAGGACAGTATCTGAACAACATTACTGTTTGCAGCAAGAAGAAAACAGAGATACAGGTTATGAACGGATGTCCCATCAAATCCCTTCAGCATTCTTTCCTTCCTTCTATGGGAAACAATGTCAGGGTCATCCCTTCTGAGGCACAGAGGGCAGGAAGTTTATTCAGGATCATGTAATGTCTCTCTTTGAAAGGAATGCTAGCAGTGCCTCTTTTCCACCTATGCTGCCCTTCCCATGGCAGGCACACTGGGGAAAGAACTTTAATCAGCTGGTTCACAAGTTCTTGCTGCTTTTCATGAACTCTAAGCACACAGTGAAAGGCAACTTTAAAATCCATTTCCCACCCACCACTTTGAACGTTGAGGTAACTTCAAGTTCTTCTGATTTCGCTCAGCAGCTCTCACCTGGCAGCCTCGTGACTGGCAACTGTCCTCCCCTTGGAAACAATCAAGAACCACACTTGAAAAGGTTGCTAAATTTCAACTGAAAGCATGGCACGGAAGCCAACAAAATTATTTAAATAGAACTTTCAACAAAAGGCTTGTCCGGTGCCACAATACCTACTTGACAGAATTAGAACTGTTCTTTTCTAAAAGCTTTTGCCTCCAGACATCTATAGTTTCATCATTTATTAAACAGGTGTAACGAGTTTCATTTATGGTCCGGAAATCATCAGCAGGCAAGGAATTCTGTGAGAAGATACAGATTTCAGCAAAGACAATGCTTGTAAAACAATTCCTCCCTATCCATAATCTCTGTTTTAATATATAACTGATAGCTTCCTTAGTGTGGTCTCTGAAAAGGTTTGGTTAGGAAGTTGTGGCATTACTAAGAAGTCCAAAAGGGAAGGCACAAAAACGTATGGAAAAAAAAATCATAAAATACATTTTAAAAAGAGGAAAATAAAAAAAAATCAAAATATCATTTCCTAAATGTACCAAAGCCCTCTTAAATACTAGCCTATATAACCACAGGCTTAGTACATTTATTCTAGCCCTATTGCCATGCCTCAAAAGTGTATGTCAAACACTTCTTGAAAGAAAGAAGAAGGCAAAAGCAGAAAAACCAATTCAGCACTGAGCCCTCTATCCCACAGAGCTTGGCAAAATCCCAGTCTATGCAGTTCATGGCCCTACACACTAATCACCAAGACCCCAGTGTCACAGATGGAAAGCAGCTCATTGTTTCCAATCTGCAAAGATTGGACTCCCCTCCCTGCAGATCAAACTGAAATCAGGGTCATTGCAATGGCTTTGATGAATCTCTAAAGGCAAGCAACTTTCAGCCTCTCCTCAAGAGCTGTAAATTCCTGTAACAACTGTCATAGCTGGCAGGGTTTGTAAGGCAGAATGGACTCCAAAGCAACACTTCAATTTCAAAAGATTTAGTAAAAAACAAAAGATGCCTTGTGAAGGCTGGTACAAAGGACCAGGCTTGTAAAGGTATTCCATTTGTTTTACCTCATATTTGGAGCAAAGCACAAATGTTTGGTCTCCTCCAGAGAAGATATGTTTAACAATGTGATATTTACAAGCATCTGTTGAAGAAAGACAAAGAGGCTGATGAATGCAAGTCCCTATTGCACTTCCTCCCCCACATCTGCCATGCCTGTATAACTACAAGGAGCATCGAGGTCCTTTGAAGGACAGGCTGAAATCAGCTGGAACTCAAGCACCATAGCACTTTCTTGAGATATATACAGGGTCTGGCAGGAGGGAAAAGCTGTCATTTTTAAACTGCAATAGGGGCTTGAAAGAGAGAACAAAGCTTTCAGAACTCAGTATTTGTACAATGTCATAAAGTCTCAAGATTGCCAGATGCTGGGCTCTGCCATAAAGAGAGAGGGAGATGGCAGACATTAACAGAGCGAGTAAAAGGTCACCCAGTAATTTTCATACTGCGTTTGGGGATTCTTTCGCTATTTCCAGAAATTTCACAGAACAATGTTGTCTTTAGACAGCCATGAGTGAAACGAAATCATTTATGTCCAAACCGTCCACAGTACACACCAGGTTTCCCTGAGAGTTGCCCATTATGAGCTGCCCAGTGACCCTTGACAGGAGAGGGACACTTTACATTGCAAGTGTGCCCCGTTCCCAGCTGGCCTCTTGTTCCACAGCCAAATGCATAGATCATTCCTGAAGAAGGCACAAAGGCTAAAGTGTGATGTCTGTAAGAGATGGGTACAAAGTTTGGGACTTGTTTAATAATAAAAAGAAAAGCCACACAAAAAGAAAAAACAAACAAACAATGACAACAACAAACCAAACAAAGGCAGCTTAAAACTTACTCTCAGTTCCCCTAGGTCAGAAGCTGGTGCCAAGTAGCATCTTTACAGGAGCACTAATGCTCAGTTTTTGCCACCTGATGGCACCAGTTTATGGGATGGAGCTCTTTAGGTGGAAGTGACAGAGTAGCTCGTGCCAGCACTGAGTTAGTATCAGGCTCACAGTATTAGCTTAGTCATTTGCTAAGCCTGTACATATCAAAAGGTAACAACACAGCACCAGAGTTACTAACTCGATTTTCATGAAAGAGGCTGGAAACCTGTGACCAAAGGGGCTGCTGCTCTGAAGTCTTGCTGAATTATTAAGATGGAAAGGTATCTTTTACAGGTTACAGCACAGGGTCAACGCCAATTAAAAACCAAATCTCTTTAGAGGGCCTTAAAATTCTCATGGAAGGTAAAATTTAATTTAATTTCATGTAGTTTTGACACAGGGAATGCAGAAGCAAGGCTATCCCCCCTATTTACACAACTCAGGATCAGCATTAACCTCCACCAGAGAAAATTTCTAACTGCCCACAAGACTCACCTGCCACAAGCAATCTGGGATACTTCACTGCCCATTAGCTCAAGAACTCTTCGGGGGTTCACTTCATCATTCATGGAGTCGTGCCCCAGTTGCCCACAGGAACCTGCACCGAACGTGAACACCCCTCCACTCTGTTAGCAAATCAAACAGCATAGTCTCCATTTAGGGACCCATAACCCAGCAGTATCTCTCTGACTCCAGTTTCAGTACAAGCCCAAGCTAAGGCAGAGATTGCTGGGGATTTCCAAGGGATTCAGAAAAGAAACTTGGGTTCTGCTAATGCACTTTCCAAATAAGCAGCCTTTCCACCCGTCAGAAACTAACAGAATTATCTTCAGGTATGTCTACATTAGACAAGCTTCCTTTCACCATCACCAGGTAAGGCTGAAATCCCAGCAGGGTTTAAACATGGCTGAGTAGCCAATACTTTACACATATCTTTGTCAGCTGCTGATGAAAAGCACTGTGACCCTTTTCTCTGAATGTGAGCTTCTACTGAACTAGTCATCTGCAATGGTGTTTTTCCCACAGAAAACCCAAAGTCAGTTATTTAATTCATTTTACAGTGGAAAACACTGAGGCACCAAAACAGGAAGCAACATCCATGAAGTGGCACACGCAAGGCAAGAATTGAGCAGTTATCTTCCAAATCCTAGCTCTCTCCTTTATCCACTAAACTATCCACCACTTGGAAGCTGCAGGTTTGGAACTGGAAACCTCTTGTAAATACTGTGAGTGACTGCTAATGCTTCATTCAAATACTCATTCATTTTGGCTTCCAGCTTACTCTGATGCACAGTACCACTCTATTTTCCAACAAAACACTGTTTTCACCCCTTTGGATGTACATACTAATTTTTTTTTTGCTCAAACCTTATTTCTTTAAGCAATCCACCTGAGTTTTGCTATTCATTGCCATGGATTAATAACATCTTCAAAACTAGCAAAGGATCGTGTTGGCAATACACCTCAGAATAAATAATTAGGCTTAGTTTCTTTTACTGGGGTCAGAAGGAATACAGTAAGTCAATCTGTTCTCTTCTACCATTACCCAGGAAACTACTGTGAAACCATCAGGCAGGCGAGACAGCAGACAGGGTTCCCAGGTTAGCGTCTTTACCTTTGTCAGGACTGCTGTGTGTTCCTCTCCACAGCTGATGTAAACAACTTTCTGAGACCGCAACAGCTTCACATGGCAAGGGGATTCTCGGTCTGCATTGAAGACAAAGAGAATAAAGAAGCTGTTTCAGAAACACAAACCTACACATCTGAGAAAACCACTGGCAGTCTGACTTTCAGATGTGGTCTATGTGCACAGGGGAAACTTTAACAACCATAGTGAAGAAAAACATGTCTTAGAGCACTTCACTGCCACCCTTCCTCTCCAATTCTTAAAAGTCTTGACTGACTCAAGCAAAATTGTCCAGAGCAAGAATGCAAATGTTGAGAATCTTGTATAAACTCAACATGCACATGCTGTTTGGAGATACAATGAGTGCAGCCTAGCTACACTCACCTTCAGCTTCATGCTCCATTTCAAACTCCTCAGTGATGACTGCAAACATTTGTTTCCAAAACCTTGCTTAGACCTTTTCCATACAGAACAACCCTGACACGTGGGAGACATTTGTGCAACACACATGACAAACTGAATCCCAATGTGTATTTAAATATCTAGCCTTCCTTCTGTTGTCATCCTCTAAGCAGAATATCCTCCTAGTTGCAGAGGTTAATCACTGCCAACCATTAAGGGATGCTTTTCACCTTCACTCTGACATTCTTAATCATTACAAGTGTGTCTCCTGGGGATGAACGTAGTAAGCAAGGTTTTACTGATGTAAAAATTAAAGCTAAGCATTTCAAGGAGCAATAGGCACCCCAAAACAACTGAATATTACGGGGAGAAGCTGCTTACTTCATACCAAAAAAAAAAAAAATCAGGTTCCCAAATATAGACATTAAGATTCTCACCTAAGGAGTTGTAAGGTGCTTTTTTATTGGGCAGTGAAAGGAAAATGGTTACACTTCCACGAATTTAAAATTGAGAGCAGATTTTTTAATTTCCTTTGTTCTGTATTTTAGCACTCCAATCTTTCTTTTGACAGCATAATTGTTTAACTAACAAGTGCTACACAATCCCCATGTTTGCAGACTTCACTGTTCCAGTTCACCAAGTGTAATTCACACTGTGTTACCATGATTCACTTACCAAAAATATCATGTATTTCCTACAGTGCCATGCACTGAGGGGTGAGCAGAGTATGGTCCCTGGCCAGCACTGCCCCACGAGCAGATGCCTATTCTATTCACTTAAGATTAGCCTCATGCCAAAGCAAGCCTCTCACACATAAACTGCAGCTTTGTTAAATTAGAAGCATTTATCTGACAAGCTACGTGGAAAGAACATTGCTGCTCAGATCAGCTCTACTTTATGTACAATACAAGAGAACAGACCTGCAGCATTTTTGAGAGAACACAAGATATGTTACAAGTTTTACAAGTGTGTTTCATACTTCTAAAAGCAAGACAAAATTATGCATACAGCATATTAGCCTCCTTCGCTAAACTACACGCTGTTTTTTGAGTAATCGCTTTAAAACATTTCAGTAAAGTGGGTTGTCAAAATGCTCCATTCCATTACAGGTATACAAAATGTGAGGTAACTCTTTTCACTTGCAACATACAGTGTTTATATGCTACTGCATTATTCAACATAATCACAAATACGTGCATCTTATGTACTCAGTCATGCAAAATAAGTTAGCTGTGTATGGTAGGTACCACATCTACACTCAGTAACTTGCTTAGGTATTTTAAAGCTACTCAGCAACTACACAGAAAATGACAAAGAGGTTGATTTGAAGCTTCAGAGAAAATCTTCCAGTTATTTGTTTTATTGCAAAAAGTTAAGAATGTGTGAACCACAAGCAGAGGAGATCTGGGCTTTTCAGACTGGCGGTAATGTCATATCTGTTCTGCAGCCTCACTTACAAACTTAACTTCAAGTCTGCTGGTGGCTAGGCTCCACCGAACACAGGCACCTGAAAAATCTACCACTGTAGGATGTGTCTGGCAAACTGTGCAACAAATAAACTAGACAGCACTTTACAATACTGAGATACCCTGTTTTGCCATCATTTTGCAGCATACTGATGCTCACCAGTCAAAAACATGTTGACAAAGAGGGATGGGTTCAGCCTGCTGTTCTGCAAGGAAAGCCTTTGCTCTCCACCAACTTCAAACAAAATACAGACAAAGCATTTTTGAGAGGAGGGAGAAAGAGTATGAGTCCTTCTTTTGATGACTCCATATTGACACACACTTGAAAGACCTTTCTTTTTGACCCTCCTTCACTTCCCCACAAGGGAAAACAAAACATGTTTCTGTTCCTACTAAGTATGAAAAGCCTGTTGAGACAGAGACTGTTTCTCTGCTGTCTCATCCCAAGGGGAGCTGCTGAGCATTACATACTTACTCAGTAAAAATACACTGTCAATGCAAAAAGAGACACTAGGCCAAAGTACTCTAACCTTCTTTCACCTAGGAGCATAATTTTCATACCTCGTTCATCACTTAGTCCCAGCTGTCCTGAGCTGTTCTTCCCCCAGCCAAACACAGCTCCTGAGAGAGAAAGGGCAAAACTGTGGGCTCCGCCTGCAGCAACCTGAGCCAAAGGAATCCCATCAAGAGACTTGACACGTTGTGGACTGGCCTGGAAGGGACATTGTTTGCCCAAACCCAGCTGACCATAGTTGTTCTGCCCCCATGTAAAGAACTGGCCATCTGAAACAAGGAAAGAAATAGAATGGTAAAAGTCAGTCAACAGAAAAGCAAGTTTGTCAAAATGAACAAGAATTTGTGCTGGAGGCTTTTCTCCCACCCAAGCCTCATTATTTAAAAAAAATTAATAAAATCAAGCAGGACATTCTTTGCTCAAATAAAAGCACAGCCTGAAACCGCTAGGAAAATAAATAGACAAGCAACTAAGTGTAAAACACAACATACAACTGCTGTAACTTAAACAGTGCAACAAAGAACAGTCCACATGTTGCAGACAGAAGAGTAATAGCCAAGGATAACTTCCACCCAAAGAAATTAATTACACACATTCTTCTACATCGAGATGGAAAGCTTTTAAGTGTTCCTGCCATCATTCCCCAGTGAGACAGTGGGTGGTCTGTGTGTAATGTTTTCCTTCTTCACAGTATTGGCAAAGCTCTTCCATATTCATGGTACCTGATCTATTTTACAGCATCCCATTGGCCTGAAAGCAGTCAGGGTATGGGATGCCCTTGATTTACTATGCAGAAACACGCCGTCTTGGACCCTGTGCAAAATAACAGCACAAATTTTGGTAATTAATAGTGAATGTTACAGTACCTGCTGCCAGAGCCAGGCAATGCCAATTCCCACAGGAAACTTGCAGTATCGTCTGTTGATTCAATTTCTTTATCAACCTGAAGATGACATACTATTTTAGAATAAGCGTCCAAAAATACAATATCACCTTAGATAAAAATTATTATTTCTACTCAGATATTTGTTTTACACATACACACAACCTACAGTTTTGAGACTAAGATGATACCAATCCATACATAATACATGCAAGTCAGACACTTGACTACTAACTCAGCTCCATTTCCTGCTATAACACTGAAACCAACCATCTGGGAATGGTGAAAATAGCTGGTTCTTGGTGTGTCTCTCTCTATTCTTCAGGCACTGACATTTTTTATGTTGTCAGGGACCTAGCAGTTCCTATGAATTACAGCACCAAAACCTCTTCAGTTGTTTGTACAGAGAGTGGCACGTCAAAGGTTCAAGTTATTTCACAAAAATGTTATTTTTAAAATGTCACTATGATACTGACATGTGAGCCTTTCTCTAGTTACATCGGAACCACATGCAAGGTAAGGACTGTCTTCCCACAGAGCCCTCCAGTTCAAACATTAATCTTTTGTAATTGAAACTCTTCCTTTAAATACTGTTTCAACAATGACAGCTATCCCAGAGAAATGTCCCAAACTTTTGCTCTGCACTGGATCTGCAGTGGCAGACCAAATGACAGACTACATTTACTGTTAACACAGCATGATAAAACACAATGAAGCACAAGGGCACCAGTTACCATAACTATGGTGGTAAGCTGAGACCTATCCCCTGTGAACTGCTTTGGACGAATGAGTCTTGGCCTCTGCTCCTACCACCATCTTTATACACCCTTGCACTTAAGCCTATTAGTTCTTTGACACAGGTAAGAGACATTAAATAAGTAAATTAATAAAACTGGGCACTATTCTGAAGTTTCTGAGCAACATTCAGTACTCAGAATGCAGTAGGATGGTGCAGTAGTTTGCTGCTAAGAGGTAACACTGCAAAACAGTTTCAGAGCTAAAGTGCCATTTCATTCAGCCATATAATTTTTTTCCCTGTTCTTGAAATGTCTATCGTCAAAGGGACTGGAATAGAGATGGATCTCACACATAGCATTTCTGTCTTTGAGTCCTCGCTCACGAATCTCCTTGCTCTGCACAAATCAGTATGGCATTTTTCCTTGAGGAAGCTCTGATTTTCTTTTCCATGTCTCAACCATCCAAGTGCAGAAGCTCTGTCCTGCCCAAATCTCCTGAGGATTTTTCTGAGTCCTGGGGGGCTCAGGGAGCACCAGAACAGTACTACAAAGAATAAGAAAATACCCTTACAGCCCTACATGAGAAGTGCACTATTACTGCACTACCATTATTGAGAGAAGTGACCCTCCTACCAACACCAGGCTGGAAGGTGAGCAACTCTTGATGAAGATGCCTCCAAGCAGCTTCCTTAGGAAAACCTGAACCTGTTAAACACTTACCTTGGTACCGTCACTGCATCTTCTATAGTGGTGAGGCCCAGCTGTCCATCGCTGCCGGCACCCCAGGAGAAGAGCTGGCCCTGGTCACTGAGTGCCACACTGTGAGACTCCCCACAGGCCACGTGCACAATGTGCTGCCCAGCCAGGGCTCCAATTTGCTCTGAGGGAAACAAAAAAACCTCTGCGGTCACAGAATTCATCTCTCAGGCATCTCACAGTGACACAAAGACATCAGGTCTGTGCAAATCTGTATGCAGAGCCATTCAGATGAGTGCATTTATGCCAAATTTAGTTTTAAAATACTTCCTACAGGAGAAAAAGCATCAGATTTACTGAAAACATGTCACTGCTAAGCTCTTCTGAAAGCCTTGCCTGAAAGTCATAGAAGGCAGGCAGGTACATGCCACTAAGCACAATGACAGACTATACACTGCCAGCCGTAGACACAGGAAAACCACCTATTAGGTTATTTAAGAACAGACTTCCCAGATTTGAGGTTTTCTCACTTGGTTTTGATTCAGGGATCAGCCAAGACTAAGACATCAGCAGAGACCCTGTAAAATACATTTGACTTTCCACAGCTCTCATGTCCAATGAATATGAGTCATCCACAAAGCTGGATGTCATCCCACAACCCCTATACCACACCTTACTTTACTGCTTTATGTCTATGTGTTACAACATTCCATATGCTGGTCTTGGAACAGGTTTGAACCTATCAACCTATTACTACCACTGTCAAACACTCATTTAAAAAGTCCCATAAAAAGGAAGCAAAGCAAGAAGGCCTTAACGGAGGTATAAAAAATATAAAAAAAAAAATCATCACTTAATCCTCTGGAAGATATCCACAATTAACTTCTCATCATTACATCATGTTAGGCAACTGAGGCAGGTTTTACAACTACTCTTACATCATCTATAATGAGATCTTACTCATTACACAGTTTTTACAATGGAAACATTACACAACTGATGGAAAACTCTCTGCATGCCAGACAGAAGCAAAGTTGCTTTTCATTATTCTTCCCTGAATAAATATAAATATTCCAGCTGGATGAGGAAAGATTTCACTGTGTAAGCTTCAAGGCAGTAATCAGTTTTACTGAAGTCCCACTTTACTGTGACATGGGAAGAAAGGGTAGTTACAGGCCATTCTATGAAAATGATACCCCTCCTCAAGGGCATCCAGAAATCATTAACACACTTAGCACCAAAACCTGCACACCAATTAATCTACATGTCTTAAATGAATGTAGGAGGAAGGCACTCCCAGAGGGGCCTGCCTTCTAAGTCTGGGAGTCAGAAAATGAGCAGGAGAAAAATCATTAATGGATGTTATTTAAATATGTATTCTAGCAGAGGAAAATGCCACCTGAACATGTGCTTCATTTCACTCAAAATAACTAATGGCAATGGAGGTGCAGTTTACAAGTAATAGGCATATAAACATCTAGGAGGGTTTGAGGACTGCCTGCTATCCAAACCACCCTTTAGCCCTACCATCCAGTAACACCTTTTGTCCTGCAGCTCTTTCCAGTAGGTCTAATTTCAACCAATCCCACTGCCAATCCCATGCGAAAACACAGCCAGTTTGGCGATGGTCACTCAATTTACACACACAGCTTCCACACTTGGGCCCCTAACTGTCCAACTATGGCACCGCTTGGCAGCCTGGATTATGTTTGTTTGCATGTATTAATTAGGGAGCCTAATCAGCGGCTGTAAGGGCTGGTCAAGGTCAACAACAAACAGTGGACAAGGTATCTGAACAGCACATGTGGCTATGGTCTCTTTCTCTCAGTCAGTAATTACTGCTGCAATGTGCCCATCACACCATCTAAATTCAGACAGGTGTGTTTCTGTACTGGGACCCAAAGGTCCAAAACTAAAACTGCTGCTGGAGAGGATTACACCACTAAAAGGAGAGAAGGACGAAGCCATCCACCTCTCCAAGGGAAATCCTTTGACTCATGAACACACCATTTTGCTATAATCTTACTGGCAGGGTACACTGAGACTGGGGTCTTATCCAGGGCACCTAAGCTCTTAAAAGTGATCATAAATTCACCTGCCTGCCCTTCTTTCAAAGCTGGTCCCTGCACACTGCACAACACTCCAGAGGACATCACAAGTCTAACAAAACAGTAAATATGGACAGTACAGGATGCTGGGGCATCCATAACAGAGACTGTTTTGCTACCTGCAAGCAAGAACGAGCTAATCTCTTCCCTAGGAAAGCAGTATTTGCCACAGTAAGTATACATGTCTTATTTGCTACAGAAGGACTACGAGCTGACCCTGAATCACTGGAGCACCTTGGGGAGGCAACAGAAGACTTCAGTGACTAAAGATCAGCATCGGGAGCTGAAGAAGGCAGGACTCTGACCACAGCAGTACTGCAAATAGAGAAAAAGTGCCCTGAGGTATAAGGCTGCAGCAAGGACTTTCACACAACGGGATATGGAGAGGACATCCAATAGGCCTAAAAATCCAGAGTTGTTTCAGTCCCCACTGGCTCCATCTTAAGTTTAATTTGGCAACACAAACGTGACCTTGCTCTATGTGCCATTCCAAGGGACTAATAAATATCAACTTGTTTTGAAAGGCTGCGCTGTGTCTCTGAAAGCCTTCAGTGACTGCACTGCTCACCCATGAAACCGAGTACAGTCTCATCTGGACTCACTGGACAAGCACAGAAAAAAACATGCCTGTCTTGGAGCTGAAGATCTTTGCCTTTAGAAATGTACATATATGGCCCATCTCACCACAGTACATTCCTAAGACCTTGTCAATAGCAGTTTGCCTGTAAATGCCAAACAGTTTAATTTTACACACACATACACATTTCTTTCCACAGATGGAAAAATGCCAGCCTACCCCTGGGGCACAGCATACTCAGGCAGTCCAACAAGGGTCCCAATTCACTGTCAGGCTTGCCAAGTCACCAAATGTACCTTCTCCCAGCTAACACTAGTTAGTAGTATTATCAAAAACATCTGACAAATACTACTTTGTCAACCTCCCACACCTTCCTTACATCAGAATATGAGATGTTTTAGTGGTTTGTATACATTTGTTTTAATTTCCAAAGCATCACAACACCATTATTCATTCCTTAGAAAAGATGTATCACTGCATTGAGATGAACAGTGCAAATGGTGAAGTTTATTCTTAGGATTATGTCTTCAGTAACTGATGAACAAAACCAGTCAAGTGGAGCTTAGTAGGCACAATTATATACAAAACTAAGCAGGAAAAAACCCTGAGAGTAAGAGGGAAAGGCTGAAGTGATGCCTTAAGATTCTTAAGGCATGTAGCATATAGATTTTTAATATAGCTGTATAGTTTCTAACACTTTAAAATAGTAGTCAGCAGTTACCATACCCCTCCTTTCTCACACTTTGTGTCAAATTCTCGAAATTCTTCAAATTTTGTTTAATGTTCTTTCCAAAGAGAAAGATTTTAGCGAGCACATCTTGTTTGAGACATGTACCTAGAAGGACATAATAAGATATCAACCTAGAAGGCCCAGAAACCTTGGAGAAGCTCCAAAGAAGAATGTGATGCTGAAGATGATGGTGAAGAAGGAAGGGGTCTTGAGATCTCTGACTCAATTCCAGGGAGGCATGCCAAGGGGCAGACCTGAGGGAGGTTCTGGGGATGGACAATTTTCAGGTTGGATGTATCTGTTAGATATGATAATTAGTGTTATAAACTTGGAGAAGCCTTATACTGTATCATGCACTTATGTATTTAGTGTACCTGAAAGTGCTCTAATTAAAGACCTTCTCTCTATTTTATCTATACTAATACTATCTTGAAAGTTTTTTTCTTCCATTTTAGGCATCAGAAGAAGTTATGCAATACAGTGTTTCAACACCTCCTAAAACTTTAAAAATACAAACAAAACCGCACAAGTTTCAAGAAGTACACACTGAAACAATCCTTTCTGAAGCTGCCAGCTGTCTCAAAACAGCACCAATGCTCAGAAGTAACTTACCGGTTCTTCACATCCAGTGGGGTTCCAACTTTCATTTCCCTCTTCGGTGCACTTCAACCCATAGAACCACAAATAGACACGTCAAGGTTGGACTCTTTTTTCAACATTTTTTTGGTCTTAACCTTGTCAGATCTTTTCATCAGATACACACTGGAGCAAAGAATGAGGCAAAATGCCTTCAGGACAGCCCATCTCCAAATGGTGACAGGCCTGCTCTAACATTCTCTCAGTTTGCAAGGACACTCCAGAAAGAGTTGAGGATAAGTGGTGCATGTTTCTATAACTCAACTTTATGACAATAGGTGCATTTAGCTTGAAGATCTGGAAATGGAAGTAAATCTGGGCCAAGAATGAAAAACTCTGAAAAGCCCACCTACAACAGAGCCTGTGCTTTGCCCCCACAGTGTCCGGAAGCTATACAAGATCTTCAGTGTCTGCAACTGCTAGAAGCACAAAGCACTAATTAGAATTCACAGGCAATGAATGATTAATTAGCTTTCCTACCAGTAATTTTATCAGAGAGTTGGCACACCCTTTCTATGTATAGCTTCCAGCTGCTCACAGGACAGGCTTTTGCTAGAGAACGTGGCAAAATCCGTCAGTCATGTGTACTGGGATGTACATGAAAAGCACCAGATGGCTTCTACTGCCTGAGAAACTACCAGCCTTGAGGTTACACCTTCAGTGGCAAAATCTGGATTTCTTTGCTGGTGAGAAGCTGCTGTGTCTTGGAAGAGTTTCAAGTGATTTCAGTCTGCTTGGACACCTGGCCAAAACTTCTCATTGCCTCCCCAGCTTGACAATAAGAAACTCAGAGCATTTGCTCATGTTGGTTGTTGCTGTTTGCAAGGAAAGTGCTCACAGATTCTCTAAAATGGGTGTCTTACTAGCTTGCCCAGATAAGACATGGTGGTAGAAACAGGGAAGAGAGAAACAGGTATGGTAAGAAATTCCTCTGGGTTAATGCTAACAATTGCAAGTCTGAGGACAGATGAGCCAATTTCTTTGTGTTGCCATACATGTTAATACAGTCCCCATCCACACTGAGGGTGATTGAGCATTGTGCAACCGAGATCTAAAAATCAGAGCTGTGAGATACAACGTTGTAATGCACAAGGCAGCTGAATGTTTAATCAGACACCAACAGCGATGTACATTTCACCCACACAATCTTTCTGTTCTCCAAGTACTATGAAAAGCCTTAATTCTATAGGAAAGGAGCCAAGTTCTCTCCTTTTGGAGATGAATTACACCAACACATTAAAACACCTAACAAGGTGACACAAACAGCATTAGCACTTAGGAAAGCCTGATTAAACAGCCAAAAACTTCATGAAAATCTGCTACTGCCTTCAACCAGCACCACAAGGAAATGAGAAAAATACTATGGCCCAAACTTATCAATCATCAGCATTTTATTAAGCTACTGTACAAAAAGCAAGTAAACAACATTGGATCTACCAAATGCTCTGACAAGATTTTTATACATTATGTAGTAAAACTCAGCTGACTGCTGATTCCCCAGTCTGCAACAGCATATCCTGGAGATGTTTCTCCATATGGATATCATGGCTGTGATAAGCTTCATGAGTTTAGTCGTAATAAAGTCAGCTGAACATTAAAACATGTTGAGGTGTTTTAATGAAACTGAAAAGAGAACAACAAAGTACAGCAACCAAATGCTTGCAATCCAAAGTGCATTTAGACAGAAGTATGCCCAAGATCTCTCCCTCCCCTTGTGAAGGTTTCTCCTTTTTTTGTCAGTGTAACTTCAATGTCCTAGCTAGTAAACGTTTTTATCACGAATACCAGTAAAATGCCAGTACTTTTTTTACCAGTAGCAGCACAAGCACATTCACCAGCTTTTCCAGAATACATCATCCCCAGTGAAAGTGTGATTCTGCCACTCGGCAACTGGTAATTGAGGAGGGGGAAATCATGCTGTTTGTCAAGCCCTTTTTGCCTCTTCCTCTCTCCCTTAAAGCTCCCAAGAATGACCCTCTGATTTCTCCCTTCATACTTTCAACTCTGACCACCTAGGTATATCACACTCACAGCTGTCATAGGCAACATCTGGAGTCTGGAACTGAGATGAAGAAATCAGACTCCATAAACCACTTAAACAAAATACAGAGTTTGCAAAGCTGTCATGTGCTTTCTGAAGACATAATCTAACCCAGTCAGCTAAAACTGCTCTGATGATTTCACTCACATCACCTCTGCAGACTATGGTTTGTCAGCAGTAATACCAGAGGAAGGTTCACAGTGAGGAGGAAAGGGCTGTTGGACAGTTTCAAGAACACACCTTGGTGACTCTACACAGTCTCTAGCATGGCCAGGCAGATGAGACACACAACACGTAGGCTGCTGGAACCACCCTGCCTGACACCAGCTCCACAGTTTCACCAACCTACCTTCCTCCTCCCTGCTGAGCCTCTCTGCAAAGGTACTACATGCTTGTTGCATCTTGAGTACAGACTACATAACACTATTGCACACAAGAGTGTGGGAAACACTGTGGTCTGCACCTGCACAGCACAAGACTACAAAAGCAAACCCCCTGGGGATATCACATCCCCACTGTACGACAGCTGCCCTCACTTTCTGCCCACTGCTCCCACCACTTTATGCTCAAACTTCCCTTAGTATGGAGCAAAAGCTTTAAAGTACGGAGCAAGCAAATGTTTAACATATAACCTCCTTGACTTACAGCACTTGAAGTTTACTATATCCTTCGAGAAGGCTGGATCCTACAAGTCCAATTTTCAAGTCTTGAGGTCTTCCTTTACTAAACTTCATGAACTGGTACTACACTTGCAGCAGAAAGCAGAGCAGTATTAAGAGAAGCCTAATCAAAGAATGGGGGTGCTGGTAAGACTGATAATTTGGCTACATGGTAGGAAATGTAAACAGAGAGTAGACTCACTGAACAAAAAGCAAAGGGGGGACGACAGCAAGGACAGAGGGCAGACCAAAGCAGATGACACTCCCCAGGAACACTGTTGATGGTAGGGCTGGGAACACGGTCCACAGGTAAAAGCTAAGAAGTTCCAAGTAACAAAGGATTCCGCAGTCCCCTTTCATCCACAGACACTAACACCACTTATTGAAAAGACTGTTTCCCTGCACAACACATATAGTACTAGTCATTAATTTATTTGGCATGGCTACTTAGAGTCTTAAATCTGAGAGGCTAGTTATTAACACTACCTTCACTTTATAAAGCTGCTTGTGGTCATGTACGAGCAAGAAGTGAGAGGCCACCACAACACCCCAGGGTGTCACTTCACCTATGCTTTGCCAGCCACTCCCCCTCACAGTTGTCAATGCAGACATCTACCCTGAGAAAGCAAAGCCTTTCCTAAGACAGACATAGCAAGACTTTGGCTTCCCCGCATCACTGCCTTTTGTCTAGGGGACACAGCCTCTTTGATGAGCCATAGGTAGACTGCCATGGGCACAGCCAGCTGAAGAAGGGCTGGTCAAGCAGAGAAGGCTTCAGTCTCACAAGCTGGCAGAGGGAAGAATCCAGCTTCAGACACTGTAGGTAAAAAAGTAAGGGTAGCTGTTTCAAAGAGGGAAGGCACCAAGACTAGCTAAAGAAACACAGAAAAAAATGCATGTCCAGAAAACCCAAAGAGAGCCTGTTTTCCTCTTCAGGCTTCTACAGAGTGCTGTAAAGGTGGTCACTTGCCCAGACTTCCTAGCCACTGGCAGCACAGAAGCTGTGGCTGGGCCATGACTACTGAGAAATCCCCAAAGTCCACCATGTACACTCCAGAAAGTACAATAGCTCCAAGGCAGCAAATTCAGTGTGAGGAGGATGCGCTAGGCCTTGGGGTGACATGTTGAAGATGGATGAGGAGATGGGTGCGTAGATGCTGGATTTGATGTGCTGGTACTATACACTGCAAAGCCATGACACTTGACAGAGCCTCACTTGTGGCAGCCCTAGGCTTTGATTAACTAGCATATGATTTTCAAAAGCACTTGGTGTGCTCCTCACTCTGTTTCCATTTATTTCAATCCTGCAGTGGTTTGCATGGGAGCAGGACAAAGACACACATTCCTGAAAAGCCACACCTGCACAGCTCAGTACAGCATCCGTGCTCTTGCTTTCAAGGACATTCCCATCAGGTTCATAAATACTGCTTGAAAATACATTACTGCAAAGAAGCACAGTGACTGGGAAAAGAGAGGTAATGAAGGCAGTGCTAGCAAACATTTTTTTAATTATTATTTATTAA
This sequence comes from Sclerurus mexicanus, assembly GCA_013396755.1. Lineage (NCBI taxonomy): Eukaryota > Metazoa > Chordata > Aves > Passeriformes > Furnariidae > Sclerurus > Sclerurus mexicanus. Next base: position 261,627 of record VWZF01001242.1, read on the forward strand.
TTTTATATATTGGGCATTCTGAGAAGATATAAGCATCTGTACATTCTTTTTCAGTGAGTTTATATAGGCAGCTGTTTAAAAGGCAGGTCAGGTATTGAAGAGAGCAAGCATTTCTTCACAGCTCTTTTCAGCTAGCAAGAATATTTGACTTCTGAGAAGAGACATTTCACAGAGATCTTTGAGACAGTCTTATTTCCAATACAGCTTAAGGAGGAGTATCAGGGTGTTTAATGGTAATTGAGTCAAACTTAAAATCATCATATAGTTATGCATCTTATGGAAGATTTGATGTCTAAAGACAACAGAGTAGGCAAAAAGCATAAACTATAAACCAGAATCAAACTCAGTCTTCCCATATAATAGCACACACTGAAAAGCCAGCCACTTTTCCATCAGGAAAGGGGACATTCATCTGGAAGACCCTACACACGCTTGTGAGACTTCAAGAGTAAGTCATACAGAATGCTGTACCTTTACCTTCACCAAACTAAGACTCTGTTACCTCAAAACCCATGCCTTGCACATTTTCCTGCAAAGGAAACATAGGATAGTAAGGCAAGGGAAAGAAACCATCCTTACTGAGGGAAATCACCTGGGCTGCTTTATTGGTAGAATAGAATTTGGAGTTGGTGGGGAGAGATTTCTTATCTCAGACATCTGTTCATAAACTTCCATACAGAAAAAACTGCCCAATAGCTGCCTATAACAATCCACGGTTGTGTCACTCAACACATCCTGAAGACAAGAAAAACCACCTTCCAGCATTAACAGCCACCAAACTATTAAATCTTTCCTAGAAGCTGTGACTCTCAGCCCTACACATTCAGCTTAAGGAAGTCATCACTTTTGTCCAGCACAGACAACTATTCTGACTACAAAAAGCTTGTGGCTTTCAGAAAATTTGTGTCTAGCTTCTTTCCTACCATCTTCCCTTACCTCACCACACGCAGTAACCCACTCATTTTATCCTGAATGCATCCTTCAGCTTCAGCATGGTTGCATGAAAGAGGACAGTCATTAGTAGCCAGCACTACTGTTTCTAAATTAAGTCAGTTTTAAATCCCTTCTTCTAATTTTAAATTATTCTGAAGCCCAAAACATCAATTCCGCTGAAATGGACACACTGTAAAGCAAATTCATGTTGCTGCAGTCACTAGGGAAGGCATAAGAACCTCATATAGCTTGGTCAGATCCTGTGAGCGATCAAAGGAGCAAAATGGGTGAGAGCAAATGAACATACGCAGCTCTGCAAGGGGTGGCCAGTTTAATAATCTGACTCTTTTCACAAGTAAAGTACAATGGATGCTGAAACATAAATTGTGTCATAATCCTTTATTATTTTTCCAGTTGAATATCAGCAGTTGCAGGCCAGCACCAAAGGCCTGACCCTGCATGGACCTCTCCTTCCCACAGATCCCTCAGCACGTTCATTTCCAGGCACGTCTTCCCAGCCTTTATCAGGACTGATACCTTGAAGCAGGGCTGCCATGCCTCTATTACATCTTTTACAGCATGCAGCTCTGCTTTGGGGGTGCACAGAAAATGGGATAAATGCAAATCAGGACTCTCACAGACCACAGCACTTGGGAAGCGCTGCAGTAGATGCATGCTGAGCCTCAGCTCCATGCCCAAACAGTGGGGAAAAACAATCCCAGATCTCTTGTGAAAAGCCTGCTCAGTGGAACCTCCTGGAGTTGCTGCTGTTCAAGCTCTTATTTTGCCGTGTTTCACTCATGCACCGAGGATGAAGGCAGGGAGAACTAAGCATTCTTCTGCCACTGTCATCCCACCAATAAGTGGCTCTCAACCTTCCGCACTCAATGCAGCAGCCACCGCTCCCTGTCTGCAACCTGCACATAACAAACACAAGCCCTGCCACCTCTCCTCCCGAGCAACCAGGGCTGACTTCTCACCCACCAGGAAGAGGCTAAAAGAGGAAGATCCACACAGACTGTCCTTCCAAGCAGGTGGCACATCTGAATTCTCAGCTGTTCCGGGGTTTATGATTAACAGGCATCTGCAGTGAGCACCCAGGTCTCCGGTCACCATAACTCTGTGCTGAAGCTAAGGACAGGGGGACTTTGAAAAGAAAGGTCAAAGAAATCCAGAGGATCTGAGTCATGTAGGTATTGTTCGTTTGTTTTGGTGGTGTTTTTTCCTGCTTTTTGAATGAGAGTAAACCTAATGATATTTCTACCCTGTATCTATGAGCAGACAGATTCTACAACACACACAGAAGCCCTCCTCCCTTGCACATGAGCATCCAGACAGAAAATTTGGTAAAAGAAGCATATGTTTGTCCACTGTATGTTACCAGATGAAAGGTTCGAAACAAACTTGGCACGAGACACTTTTCTGTCACTCTCCTGCAACACTAATCACCAAAACCCAGGTTTTCTCACTAGCAGAAGTCTAATGAAGTCCAAATAACTTGAAGAGCACAAACCTCTAAACCTGAAAACAAGTTCCCCATCTCAGATTCAAGCACATTTATAAAGCTTTATGAACTGTTAACAACCAGCTATTTGCTTGACACTCCTCTGTAATTCAGCCCATGGTCATGGTGAGAGAACACTGGAACAGGGTCTATCCCTGCGCATTCCTGCCAAGTGATTGCAGAGACACAAGCTACAGCCTGTTTCAGGGGGAAAAATGGGGGGGGGGGNGAGGAAAAACAATCATTTAAATATTAACAAAGCCAGATATCCATCCCTAAGAGAGACGGACTCCTCAAGCAGCTTCCTAATCACCACAATTCGAAGAAACAATGAACTGGTAAAATGGAGTGGCAATGTGGGAAGACAGCTCTCGGTAGGGCCCACAGGACTGGCACACCTGGTATTAACCTGGTATTATCAAAAGTAGGGAGTCAATCGCAGACTGTTAGCTTTTAGTCAAAAGGAACGTTCTTTTAGTTAGGATATTCTTAGATATCTTAAATATTAATTCTACCACAATGTAAAATCCAAGGAAAGGGTACTTCCAGAAAATAAACATCTACTGACTTACACTCTTTCAGTGGCACACACTCCCCCAGTTATTTCTGTTCCCTGTAGTGGAGAGGTGTAGAGAATCACTTTGGCAGCTGCTATCCCTAGCTCAGCATTACATTCATAAGGTCAGCCGATGTGACAGTAAACACAGCTTTTTAATTAACAAGTTTCTTTTCAAAAGACGCCCTCTGAAGGGGTCCTCCAAAAGGAACTGCTGAAACAGCTGTGTGCCACCGTTCGACACTTCTGTGACTAGCATGAATAAGAAGCAAAATTGAACCCTATTAAAGGTAAGTACAAATGGACAGAACGAGAGAAAAAATATGCAGAATATGTAGTAAGGGAAGAAAGAAATTCAAGTCTTAAAAAGCACTCACTGCAAATATAACAACCCTTCTCCCACTGGAAGTCACTAGTAAAACCTGCAGGCTGTGGAAGGAGAACAGGATTGGATCCACGTTCAGTGCATTGTAAAGTCCCAGAATTCTATTTACAAGCCAGCATCATGCTGGGTAATAACCATCTCTAAACAACATGATCACATATTCTGAAAATACTAATTGAAGCTTTTAGCATGTTGGCAGCATGTCTTACATACACACACAGAAAGTGTGAGAAATAAAAGGGAGTTTCTTCTTATGAGCACAGACCTAGGCAGCAGGAAGGAGATCACTCCACTCCTATGAAGTCTTAGAGCCCCCAAAAGGTTCAAGACCCCTTGCGTATCTTCATGTCTTGGTGTTACTCTCAAGCACAACCATGGCACTCTGTAGGCCATGGTAAGCATTTCTGAAGTCCAGAGGGGCTCTCCAGGGGCTGCTTAAAGGGGACAGTCAGTATTGTGTCACAGCTTGGTGACAGACCCTTCATTTAATGCATAGAAGGGTATTCGGGATCAAACACAGAACTTTTTATTTCTATTTCAAAATCTCAGACTGCCCCTCTTCTACAGTCCTAGCAGAAGGCAGGATTACCTAGTTGATAGAGATCTACACTTCAGCATTCCAGATTCACAAGATTCATTTCCAGCTCTGATCTTCTCCTTGCTGGGAGTCCTCCATTTTCATCATCATCTTATGCTTGCTTTCTTTTATGGGTGAAACAGTAGGCTAGTTAGGTGATTTGCAGGATGAAGTATCCTCACCAGTTTGAGCTGAATATTCACTAGGCTTGCCTTCCTTTCTGTAAGCACCTTATTTATTCCAGGGCCTAAATTTACAAGTCCTCAGAAGATGAACAGTGTGTTGTGAGCAGACAAGACTTTAGTGGTCCTGATAATCCCGACCTCTTTCAGTAATTGTCTGGAAACCACTTGTTGGAAAAGCAAGAGAGGCCAGATCCAAGGCCACTTCTTCTAATCCAGCATCTTGGTCATGCAGCATCCAACACCTACCACCCATTTTGAGAGAAAGAGACAAAAGACACTGACAGAGAAAAGGAGCAATGGAACCAGTCCCGTCAGATTTGCACATACTACATGGAGAACTGGCTATTTTGAACATACCTTATCACTCTATCAGGCAATAATAGGTTACCCTACAGAAGCCCCAAGCCCTACAGAGGGTAGCCTGCAATTTGAGGAATTTTGACTCTAATTACCCACAGCAGAATTTTTTATTATATTATGGAAACAGAAATACTGGTACCTTTACCACATGCCAAACCCAAGACTTTAACGGTACGTAAACTGCAAGGCCAACATTCAAAGGAGTCCACAAGAAAGGCTTCAAGGCTTCGTCAAATAACAATTCACAATTACATCACTCCTTAACCCTGGGAAGGAGAGGCAGTATCTGCCTGCAGTTCTGCCCTCATGGATTATGCTCATCAGAACACAACAAAGAAAATGCAAGGTGAGTCTGCAGAACAGAATGCTACAACGACCTTCTTCCAAGTTAAGAAAGCATGAAGGGGTGAAGGCACAAGTTGACAGGAGATTCCAAGAGGGGAAAACAAAATTTACAAACCCTTTTGGCCAAAATCCAGTTTGTTCTCCACAACTATACTTGAATCCACTTGTACTCTTTGACATAAATGAGAAACTTCCCAGCAATAACTGAACAATGAAGTGCAATTGGAAAGACAAAGCAGAAGACGCTTGTGACTCATGGGCCTCTTTTTCATGAAAGGGAAACATAATGCCAAATAACAAAATCTGCCCTGAGACCATCTGTACTTGCCTCTGTTTTGATGCACTTCCAGACAGAGTGAGCAGACCTGTCTCTTCACCCAGTGCTGCTCAGCTTTAGCTTTCCAGAGCCAGCTAGTATTATTCCACATCATTACTGTGTTACGTGACATGATTATCAGCTCTGTGAGCTGCTCCAGCTCTAGAGCAATCACCACAAAGCAGCTTCCATAATCTTCTCAGCCCACCAGCCTCAAGACAGTTTGAAGCACATATAAAAAGCAGACTTACCTGGCTTGCTTCCTTCGCAGTCATGTCCCAGTTGACCTTTGGTGTTCAAACCACAAGTGTACACCTCCCCATCTTCCAACAGGAACACAGAGTGGTTTGCTCCACATGCCACCTCCTTGACATTTCTGTCATGAATGAATCCATACACCTGCGGTTCAGGGATGATGACCCGGAGGTTGCTACCTATTCCAGGTTGTCCAAAAGACGAGTAGCCCCAGCATAGCATTTTCTCTCTTTTCAGCAAGTCATGTATCCTTCCTGGGCAAGAGAAACAGGGGAGTGAGCGTGAATCAAGTAAGTACTCCATAAATGATCCTACAGAGATGCTGCAGCTCAGAACAGGAGGTGGAAAAAAACAGAAAAGGCATTTCCTGCATGACTGTCAGGTTTGCAAACTGACAGTAAACCATTACACAAAGAGGAACCAAGACTGCTCAGCTCTGACACTGAATCAGCATCTTCATGCCTTGGCTATCTCCATCTTCAGGGTAGTAGAAGTGTTCTGAAACCCAGCAGACTGAGCTTTTACTTCAGAAAAATCACTCTGCTTCAAAAACCAAATATCAAACAACCTGTAATACTTTTTAGACTGACAGGTCCAAACCTGAACTTTCAGAATTATGGGATCATATTTGCGAGACCACTTCTAAAGAAATCTTTAAAAATTATCCCAAGGGTGGTCAGACTAGTCCTGAACAGACTGATATAGTATTTGTGGTGTACTGGTCAATGCAGAACTGCATTATTTCCGATAAACTCAGATTAAGAAGTACTTTGCTCCAGTGAACGTGTAACCCAAACTTGTGCACGTACACACACACCCCTAAACTGCAGCAAGAATTTCCCAAGAAGCAGCACACTGACCACAGTTCACATGGAGCATCACACTGACAGCTTGGCCCTGACAGCAATGGGCAGGTAATGCTGATGCAACGTGCCAGCAGTCAGGTGTTACCTTTTGTGCTGTGCTCAGTGGAAATCGGGGATTTGAGAGTGGAGTAACATGGGAAGGGAAAAACATAGCAACAGAAAAGGTCCAAGGAATTACTCAGCATGAACTTCATAATGACAACAGGATGCTAATGGATAAAAGCTGGGGGAAGGGAAACAGCATTCCAGAAGAAGCACATGAAAGATTTTAGTTAACACTCCCTTGTCACTCCTAATCTCAATAGGTTTGGGTTATTTGTTAAGCATGCTATACTAATAAGACATTGAGAACTCCTCTGATCGAGCCAGAAACTAATTAAAACTTTTTTTTTTTGCAAAGGGAAGAAGAAAGCAGATTAGAAAATCAAATATCTGAGACATCGAGTCTTACGACACACTATGTCAAGTTTTAAACTAGGACAATTTACAGCAGCAGCATTGCTATTTTAGCACAGGACAGAAAACCAAAAGGGAACCCTTGAAACACGGAAGACCCCTTCTCCCACTCGGAGCAGACAGGAAACACATGCATTCAGTTTGTTTCCAAAACCTGGTGCTAATTCAAGCTCTAGGTATTAGCAATAAAGCCTTTCCTAATCTAAGCCGTAAGTAGAGGGTGTTCATCTCTCACCACACTACCCTTGCCTGTCAGCGTGGTCACTTCCCCTAAGGCAGGACTAAGCTGGAGGGGGGAAGGAGAGGATTGGATTTTCCAGTTAGTACTTCATCAGTGGTGCAATTTCCTACCACAAGCCGTTTACCAAGATCTCTTATTAGGTGCTTAAAATTGTGCTATGAACCCCATTTATCTCCACCAGGCCTTGCTCCTCTGTAGCATAATTCAATTCATTCACACCCACACATGGGCTTATCGTTGGCCAGCTCCAAAGCACCCAGAGGAAAAAGCAGGAGGTTACAAGGCTCTGCCTAGTTAAATCAGTCATGGTGTACACTTGGCATTTGGTTGCCCTCAGCACAAAAGCCTGAGATACCCTCTACACTGGCTATGCTAAGAATAGGAATGCCGTGGGACACAAGAAATTTGAAGTGTGTCCATGCGCTTTAAATGACACAACTGCTACCTTTATAGGAAACTTCATGTTCTATCACAACAAAATAAAACAAAAAACCCAAACCATAAATGCATGAGCAACGCCATGAAGGTGGTAGAGAATCATTTCAAAATAGACACCTGAAACGGCAGAAATCTGAGACTGTAATTTCTCTCAGCCTGGAGAATTGCCTTATTATGAAGATACAAGAAATATATAAGCAGCACAACAGCAACACTCCTGAAGATCCAAAGATCACATTCCCTGCTAAGATAAATGGATACTGCCTCCGAGCTGAAAAGATTTCACCAGTATACAAGTTGAACTACAATGACATTATACAACATGAGCTAAATATTAATTTGGGATACCTTCTAAAAAGGTTCCTCAGCAGTCTGCTCTCTATAGACTAGTTGTCTTCCCTAGTGCTAGTTTCATTTAAAAATGCTAAAAATACTTTAATTGCTTTCCTTGTGTTCATATTACACACAAGAATCTGCTGCTAATGGGCAGGGGGATGTGACGTGATTGGTAAGAGATGTTTTTACCTCCAGCTAAGACACTGTTCAAAACAGGAAGAGTTCAAAGTCCCGGTAATCCATATAAATGCTGGGGCGATATTTCAGAGTTCAACCCTCATTCATGCCAGGGGTCACATTTCCTGAAGCCCCTCAAGTTTAACAATCCCAATGGCAGACATGGAAAATCTAGTCTTCACTAGATTTTTTTTTATTAGCTTTTTTAAAACCATCCTGCCCATCCTCCAAACATTTTACCAATAAATCCCTATGCAGTTCAGTTTCTTGGGGAGTACTTTCCACTGGAGAGCAGCACTTTCCACTAGAGAGAGAAAACCAACACAGCCACTTTAAATTTGAGTGTTCAGGCACAGCTAAATATTTCCAATGGCCTGGTGAATTTACTTATGTTGAAGACAGCACATTTTTAAAGCCACAACTTTATGATAGTTTATTTTCTCCTCCCCAAAAAAGCTGCTGAAGGTCTAAATACGTCATGTGTTCAAGTAGGAGCTGTGTCCTGAAACACAACGAGGCTTTAAAAGACAATTTCACATTTGGCTTCCAATCCAGTTAAGGCAGCTACTCTTCTTCGACGGTAGTAGAGGAAGTAAAAACGCGTATTACAGTGCAAACTACCTCTACAAGTTGCAAACCTTTCTTATACTAAAACAATTACATAAAAAGTTTCTGGTGTAGGTAAGCACTAACAGACATGTCTCTGCATATACACATATATATATATATAAAATATAGACACGATTTGTATTCATTTATCTGAAATTTTAAAAGTGATCAATATTCCTAGCACACAGCACAATAAACCTTAAAAAAGCAGGATTTTTATTTACAGAGGACATACCCCTAGGGGAAATGGTTTTTTAAATGCAACAGTTAGGTCATTAAAGTTCCCAGTTCCTTTTAAAAATCGGATTGCAAGAAGCGCAGGAACTGCAGTACCCAACTACCTCATCTATTCCCGTTCTTCACAGATCCCAACACAGCCAGCTTGTTATTCATGTTTCAGAGATAAGAGCAGATGCAATGCAGTGAAGCTACTGATTGCAGAGAACCCCCACATATAACAAGCATTAAAAAAAAAAAAGCAGGGGGAGAAGATATATCGCCACATCCTCAAAGCCTGACATTCCAGGAATAATTCACCATCAGAACAGTGAAAGATGCACATAGCACAGCCAGAACCAGGAAAACCTCACACTGTGAGGAATATTTTGAGGAAACCTATTGTGGGTGGAAGACCCACCCTCTGCTATAATAAGGCTCAGCTGACATACTAAGTATATATCCTTTGGTGAAAAAACAACCCCTCTGGTTTGGTAAAAAAAATAATGCTACATGTGCAACCATGACAGGATGTGTTTTATTTTTCCTTTTTTTTTCCCTCTCTGCCTTTTTAATAGCTTTCATGCCGCACACAGTCTCTTCACACAGTCGCACAAACATATTGTAAAGCCACTTCTACTCTGCGCCCTTTCTGGGAAAGTCAGCTAAGCAAATACCGTGATTGCAACAAACAACACTCTAGGGTGAATGCTCTCTAAACAAAGAGATCTGGCAAGGCATGAATAAACAAGCTTTTCCTTCCCTCCTGTTTGTGAGATTCCAGCTACTAGCAAACGTGTTCCTTCTACCAGCATCGCTCAGCAATGACGGAATTTACTGCTGCTTTCTGCCACTAAGCCTCCGAGCCCACCTTCCTCCTTCTGCCTCCGTTTTAGTCCGGCTCAATGCCCCGTGCAAACACGGCTATAGAGCCAGAGAACACAAGGTGCACCAGCACATGAACCAAAGGCGGCACAGAGCGCTGCCACCGCGCAGCCACGCGCCCCCACAAAAACACACCTAAAAACAGACACCTACAATCACACGAGGCACCCCCGGGTCCCCTCCATTTTGCAATCCCCGCACCAACACGGGCTTCTCGGCTGCCCGCGCTGCCGCTGCTCCCCGCGGGCACGCACCGACCGCGGGCCGCCTCCAGCGGCCTCGGACACCCCCGGGCAGCACCCAGGGATGAGGCAGCACCATCACCAGCACCATCACCAGCAGCAGCAGCGCCGCCCNGCTCTGCCCGAGCGCTGGGCCCGGCCCGGGGGACAGGCACCAGCGGGCCCAGCTCAGCGCGTCCTGGGATCTGAGCTGATCTAAGTTAAGGCCTCCGGGGAGGGCCGGCTTTCCGCTGCTCGGAAATGTGCTAGGCGTGAAATGCCACTCAGTGGTGTCAAGGGGCAGCTCCGCTTCTGCCCGAGCCTGGTTTTTTCGTCTGGCTTTTTATGTGGCCTCCAGGCACCTGGCAGGCTCGTTTGTTTAGGAACGCGTACATTTCATACGAAGCTTGAACCTCAGGAAAAGGTTTGTTGTCAGAGTATAAACCTCTGTTGAGAGAAAGAGTGGAAAGAATGAAAAAAGAGGCCAATGAGCCAGCAATTATGTAACTCCTGAGCGCTCGCTTTCTGGTTTTAATGCCATCCATTAGGAGCGGGTTTTGCCCCGCAGGAGCAATGCACAAGCAGGATCCCATCCAGAGCACCAAAATGACCGTCGGTGTTTGAGCAAAGCTCAGGCAGACGTGTTTCGAGGGCTCAGGGTGGGGAAGAGGTCCCTGAAGCAAGCCCAGTGCCCAGGGCATTCATCACCCTCATGCTCCATCCCTGGCAGTCCGCAGTATTTGTGCACGTACCATGCAACGTGTCGCCAATGGGGTCAAAAATGACTGGTATTTGCACAGATCATGCGTGTTTAGCATAAAAAGAGCTACTCGAGTGTGAAATTACACCTGTGATGCAACAGCTTTGACTTCACCAGTGTTACAAGCAACTTCTAGAAAAACCAAAAGCATAGATAAAAAAGTATTTCCTGTGTTTGCTTTTATTTCATCGTCTGGAGACCTTTGCAAAATAGTCAGCGTTTCCCTTTACGCTCAGTTTCCTCTGTTCCCGATGGAGCAACCAAGGAGGAGAAGGTACACACCGAAAAAAAAAAAAAGGTGAAAAAAAAGGTAAAATATAGTAGATGATGCAGCAAAGCCTGCAATTTTGTAGGAGGGAGTCTGGATGTCTTTCATTGAAACCAATTTCTTGTTGAAACCATTTTAGCTTTGTGGAGAACTTTCAAGGCTGCTCATTCACAAATGGTTACAATTTTAAACAAAGACACCAGAATAGCCCCTCTCTGGCCATGTGCCTGCGCTCTGCTGAGCACACCTGCCCCTGCAGCCCACTGCTGGTTCCTTCCCAAGAGCCCAGGTTGTCGCACTATGGGTCCTCCTCACCTGGGCTCAGTCAGGCTGGAGTCCAGGTCTCCCTGCTGGCTAAGGGCTGCTCCAGGCAGGCCCATGATGAGGCTGGACCTTTGCCAGAACATGTAGCGCACCATTCCCTTGATGGGTTAGGTCATCCAGAGACCCTGTTTGAAAGCATTCAGAGATGACAAAATCTGCAGTTCATCCTGATTTCCAAAGCACCTCTCTTGTCCCCCAAGCAGCTGAATAGCAGTCCAGTATCCAGAAGCACATGGGCAAGCATCTGATGAAATCTCCTGAATGTTGTAGTAATACAGATTCATCAGAGTTATCTCCACAAGGGAAGATGAGGTGGCACCTTCCACCTGTCCTGCAAACCCCGTTCCAGTAGGTGTTTTCCCCCAGAGCCCTTCACCAGGTGCCGTTCACAGCTCTCTGCCCCCGTGGGCCATGGCACACCCCTCCTAAGAGGGCTGGGCAGAGGCAGTGATGCTTTATGCCTGGTCAGCCCTGCCTGTTGCCAGGCATCTCACCAAGATGGCAGCCTGAGGAAGGCAGGAAAGCTTGCGGCAGAGCACACCTCCGCATGGGTCACAAGGCTATGCCCCAGGGACCTGAGCCAGAAAGCTTCCGTCAATAGTAGAAATCCTTCTTTGTGCCCATTGATATCTCTGTGTCGATGTGAAAGCAATGAACTCTTGCACTCTTCTGTTTCAGCCCTTCCCATGTTAGGGAAGAGCTCTTTAGAGGGGCTCAGCTGGGGATTAGCCAGGTAAGGCAATGTTCCGCTACCTCCCATGAAAGCAGTATTTCTGCGTGGTGTCCTCTCTGTAGCAAATCAATCATGAAGCTCTCCCCTCACACACTTCACCAGGATACATCCTTAATTTCTCATGGCTTGCTTACAAGTTGCCAGGGTGTCCTGGTCACCCCAGATCCACCCAGGTTACATCAGCAGCTCTGCCAGGCTCTTGGACTTCTCTACATGTGACATTCAGATCAGAGGAGTGGCCTAAAAAAAATTCCTGCTACAGGTTCAAGGTACATTTGCTGCCTATGTGAAGGCTTTTAAAGCCACAGCTGAATGCGATGCTCACTCATGTTATATTCTCTTGCATGTTTTATAACAGGCACTGCTTGAGAAAATGCAGACACAACTCAGTGTTCACATTCATCCCAGAAAATCTGAGAGGACGTCTTTACATATATATATATATATATATATATAAAAGCAGGGCTCATTTGAAGACAAATTAAAAACAGCCCTGAAAGTTACTCTGGGCCTTAATCTCCCCTGTGATGTTGCATCATACATGATGAGAAGGAAATTCCTCCAGGCTCTAAATAAACCTATTATCATTTAATCTCTAATGAGTTATTTTGAAATCCAAAGAGGATACATCTTTTGTGAACTTGCACAGCACAGAAGGATACCCAAGAGGCTACCAGAGGCTTAGAAAACCATAAAAAGGGAAACAAGCAGCCATAAGCAGGCTGATGAACAGCAGGCTAAGCAAGCTGCCAAAACAGAAACCTGTGGTGATGTGACAGCATCAGCCGTGCATGGGATGCAGACAACAGCTTGGGCTTCTGCCAGTTCCCTCTTTTCTTAAAAGCACACCTGCAGCAGGGTGATGCCTTCCTGTGATGTCCTGTTTGCCTCAGGTGGGTGAGAGGGACAGGGGTTGGGTCTGAGCAGACCATGTCCCCTTGCCCTCTTCAGCTGGCAGATGGCATCCTTTAAGGTGCTAATTCCCCTTTGTCACCACTGCCATGCCACCTGCTTTCCTGTACCACCCTGGTGCCTGAGGTGAGTACTTGATGTTTTTCTTTACTAATTACTGTTGTGTACCTTAAAAGGAAGCTTTCTTATTTAGTATGTAACAATATCCATTATACAGAGCTGAAAATTCAAAAATAATGCCTATATCTTTCCTAGGAAAGATTTACTTTCTTAAATGGAAAAAAGAAAAAAAAAAAGAAAAAGAAAAGCACTAACAGTCACTTTTTGTCACAAACCAAAAAGTTTTGTGTAATTTAAAGACATTTTACCCTGGTCCAAGAAGGTATGTGTGCATGTGATACACAACACAAAGTCAAGACAGAACAGAAGATAAAAAGTGCTGTTGACTTTTCGCTTTCAATTTTTACATTCATATAAAGCATATTCTGTATGAAACAGGAAAGACTGACTTGTTCAGCATACACAATGCATCTCTGAAATACACTTACATCAGCCTTGGACTCCTCTTGTGAATGGCTTCCCCATATCAAGGAGGACAGAAAACACAGATATGCTTCCACACGTAGGCAGATGCATAATGAAGGAAAGAAACAACTACAGGGGTGACAATTTAAACAACTACCATTTAATTCTTTACATATGGATGTCCCCTGATACATTTAACACACCAAAGAGAAGAGTGCTGAAAAATTATGACTGCTGTTTCTGTCTCTCCACAAAGCAAAATAAACAGAAAACACATCCTGCCTGATATTGTCAATATCATGCCAGTGCTCTGCACTGTTTGGACAGTGAGACACCTCCTCATGTCCACAGGGCTCTGTATACAGAGCTGTTCTGTAAGCCTAAAATTTTATGATTTCATTGCAAAACATCTCCTTAGAAGATAAAAATAAACATGACAAATAGCACAGTTACCACACTAAATAATAAAAAGTGCATTAATGTTTTACAAATACAACTTTTGAAAAAATCTAGGAATGATCAAATCCCCATTCTATGAATTTCTCTCAGGTAAGTCAAAGGCCATATTCAGGTGAGCACAGACTGCTTCAATTCACAGTTTAGAGGAACATCTCCTTACTGTTAATTGCTCCCCAAGAGAATTCCTAGCTAACATAGATGAAAACTTTACCCTAGCTTGCCCTTGCAAGGATGACTGCTCAGCATATCCTGGCTGTATGCTTGGTAATGTACAAATTATTGCACATTGCTGCTCTGAGTTCACCAACTGAACAAGTCCAGCACAGTCTGCACAAATACATAAAGAGACTTCTTATCAGCTTGCTTCTTAGAAGTGTGTCAAATAGGATTCTTCTTTCCTAACTTTACAATCTAACTATGAAGTATCTGGTCTAAGCTCATTTTTATAATCAATACAAAATCTCAGCAATAAAATTAAGGTAGGATAGAAACTAGTAAATCTGACTTATTAAGAGAAAAATATGACAAGAGAAACAAAGACTTGTTTGCTTATTTTTGCTTCGAAGTGCTTCTGACCAAGAATTATTTAAGGCCAAAACCTTCATTATGCTCTATGGCATAAAGCAGCTTTTCCTTGAGTATTCTTTTACTACTGTATCTGGGGAGGAAAAACCTGAGGGAGCAGGTACTGGCAGTGGGAAGGAGCTCATCTGGATTTTTTTCCTGAGGATCTACAATAGTAAATGTAAAACCTTCCATTTGATAGCCAGGGATTCGATCAGATCCTGACAAAAAACCTGAAGGAATGAGGGAAAAAAAAAAAAGGCAAGAAAAAGTAAGCAAATTAAAAAAATAAGATAATATTAATTGAAAATCATTAATTAATATTAATGAAAATCATGAAGGGAAATTAATGTAAACATATGGCTATTTTCATAAGCTAATTATTTTGCTTTGTTGAATTTGTACCTGAATACAATAAAGTTTCTTACTGATTCATAGTAATTATAAGCCCTTCTTTACTTTATATTATAGACTTTGTGGATGAGGAATGCCAGGCTAGGTCTGACCTTCTGCATTTAAATAGGATGAGTTAGCTTCTGCGATCCTTTGAGAAAGGTAAACTGCTTATGTCAACATGGTCTACTCACACAAACTGAGGCCCCTGACCAACAAGACAATCACGAAAGCAAGGGATGGAGTAATTGCAAGGTTCAAGGTGGTCCGATGCACTCAGGCAAGCCTCAGGGGATGTGAGGAGAGTCAGAACCATCTCCGTGCAATTCTTTCTGTCATTTCTTTGTGGTTTTCACTAGAAAGTGTGGCAGTGGGAGGGGCAACCATGTTGCAAGGCTGTTTGGAACTATAGTAATTTTTATGTGCAATCATCTAAAATGTGTGTTGTGGGGCAGAATAAAGGGCTATGAAAAGTTTAAAATGACTGATACATTACCAAGGAACATTTTCTTTTTTTCTTCCGAGAGTTTGTGAAACACCGTCCAAAAATCCTTGATAGTTTGATCTGACTTGTTATACTGCTTGTATATCACATTCTGTCATAGATACAAAAATAAAACAGGCCAGTTAATCCCCAGTATTTCCATTTATATTTAAAGCAACAACATTTTATCTGATAAATTATAATCCTGTTCATAGATATTCAAATCCTTTTAACCTCTGGAATCTGCTTCTTCATTTGTGTTTTCAAAGATTCATATGACAATCCTTGAGTTAAGGCTTGATATTCACTTCCCTTTATTCTTGATGTAGATTAGAAACAGAACAATGACAGAACAAATAAAGAGAATGTCCCTTGAGCTTCTGTCCATCTGTTCATGACCTATGCAGTCAATGAAAGAACAGGGCAGAAATAGTTTATGCTTAGCAAATAGAGCAGAAGGACACTGTATGTGTATAGAATACCTTTTCCAAGAGATGCCAGTCAACTGTTGTGTGTCCCTGGAGAACAACCTGGAGCTCTACGGGGAGAAATATCTTCCAACTCTTAGCTGGGCAGCCTCTTAAAAACCCTCGCATAAAGTCCTGATATGATGTCTGCACTGATTCATTGAACACATAATTCACATACAAGTCAACATATTCTTTCCTGCAATAGATATTAAACAGGCAATGTCATAGGTGCTTTTTTAAAAGGAGAATTATAGAGAATTTTATACCTTATTCCTTTATTCTGTGTGACCTGCTGTACTGTAAAGACTGAGTCTTTACTGAGATCAGTCATCACTGGCCATTATTTATTCACTGAATAAGCTGGGAGGATCTTCATAAATGAAAGAATGCTGGCCAACATATTCATTTTGGTAATATTCCTTGTACTTCATGTGAACACAATGAAATCCTGTCAGACACTTGATTATTATAAAGGTGGAACCCAGAAGATCTAAACGGTGCAAATTCAACAAAACTCCCACTGAATGCCCAAGAATTTCCCTGAAAACAAAATAAGTATTTGCAGAGCTTCTAATGAGTAGATTCACTCTTCTCTCTACTTGTGATGGGGGTTTGTGTAGTGACATTGTAGTTGCACAGTCATCTCAATGTAAATGCTATACTTCAATCTTCCTAAACAGCCCTCTTGTGCATCCCTATGGGTCCTCAGGTCATCTGCAGAACTCAGGACACAGAATTTATCTCTGTCCTCTGTGCTGCAGTTAATAGTGACAGAAAGCCTTATTGATAGATTGCTGCTTCTCCTTTATATACAAGATATATCCCATATATGTAAGTAAGCAGGAAACATTTTGCTCTGAAAAAAACCCTTACAGGTGTGTACCTATAGTTGGATTTCCCAGACAAATCATCTGTATTTCGCTGAAAATACCATTCAAGGGTATTTTATACACTTGTTAAGAATTTTCCTGATAATGCCAGGTACCTCTATATGCAGATGCCAGGATGTCCATGGATGCCCTTCTCGTCCACTGCTTGCACAAACTGCCAATGTCTGGCACATGTGCAGCAAGTACAGCAGGAACCGAAAGTGTACAAAGACCAAGACCAAAGGTATAATACCAAGAGTATGTGGGGATGGGTATAGGCATGTTATTTCGTACACTTGTAACAAGACAACAGTGCAAGAAACATAAAAAAACCCCTGACCTGTTATCCTTAGTGACAGGAATGTTGGCACCATTTTTTTTAAGTTCAACATCCATAGAACCTCCTTCTTCCATTATCTGCATAAATAAATTAAAACATTGGCTGCTCTATCTATATATGACAGATATGTATGTCCAACAACTATCATTTTTTCTGCAGGGCCTGACATAGCACTTTTACTAGTTTGAGTTTACAGACAAGTCTTGTCATTTGCCCTGAGACATTGTCTTGCCTGAGTACATACATGGGATGTCTGCATGGCACAAGCGAGTCTTACCATGAAGTGTATGTCCATGCTCTCAAGGGTACGATCACATTCTTCATTCAAAATTCCCCGAAGAATCCTGTCAAAAAACAAAGGGGGAAAAACAGAGAGGAGATGTGACCATTCAATGCACTTTCAAATTCTGCTGAAAACCATGCTTTGCTAAGCAGTATTTAAATGCATGCATGTACACAAAACATACACAACACCTACACTCCCAGAGAACCATCATATATGGCCCTGAAATTATGTCATGCTGCTGCCATGAGCTGAGGGCAAATGCCTACAGTAAAAAAAGGATTCCAGGTAAGTCCATCCCCATGCCCCGTGGGGACAACTTTACACAAAGTTCAGTGAGAAGTGGGCTTGGACCACAGCCTCACTTCCAGACATCATCTATTAAGTATGGACCAGTGGGATGATCTGGGAGAACTGTTTTGGGGTGCAGCAGCTTTCCAAATATTTCCAGGCAACCTGATGTTTCAGTTCAATGAGGACTCTTTAGCACCTCAACACAGTTACTGGCTCATGGGATGGGATTCTCATCCTCTTGGCTGTTCCCAACACTTGCATGGAAATCTGGGTTTCAGGGGCCTAAAAGCTTTGTGTTGGTGACAACAGCACCTCTCCCTGCTACATTTGCCTAAAATCTCCTTTCCCAGTGTGTGGAAACCCTGCACACGGGTTCTCAGAATTGGCACAACTGCAGCATATGGCAATACTTGCTTGCGCAAAACAACATAGTGGAAATCAATAATTAGTAAATCAGAGAAAAAAAACCATTAGTAACTGGGTGTTTAGTTCTTTCAAGTCCAGACTACAGCTCAAAGTGTTTTGAACTATGAATTTACAGTGTGGACTTAAGCTCATGTGGAACAGAGATGTGACCCCTTCTAAGCTGTGGGCCTTGTTTTGTTTTGGAAGCACCAGCCTCTGTTTGAAAGCAACACCTGTGCCCTGGACAAGGACCTCCTTGGAAATCTGTAGCTTTTAGCAGCTCTGCAATGGCAAAACATCGATCCCACAGATACCCTGAATTTGGGCTCAGGGATCTCCCTGTGCAAGGTCAAGGCAGGGGACCCAGCTGAAACTTGGGCCATGCCTGGCTCATACCGGCCCACGGTTGGGAGCAGCTCCTCAAGGTCCTCCAGGGCGGGGGCCAGGCCCAGCAGCTTTTTGTAGAGAGCCTTGGGGAAAGGGAAGGGCACCGTGCACAGGTTATACAGGGCCATTCCACACAGCGTCCCAATGCGGAAGAAGGTATTCTCATCCTCACAGCCCAAAGTCTGGTAAGGAACAAACACACCAGAAAGCTGTGACTGCCTTTTCCCGTGGGTGGGCTCCCCACCCGCTGCCGCGGGGCTGCCTCACCTTGCTGGGGAACCATATGAAGCCAGAGGCGAAATGGCGGAAGGGGCTGGTGCCAGGCTGGCAGAGCATCCTGGCAGCGATGCTGAAGAGCTCCTGGGACACCGCGCCATCATCCTGGCTCTGCTCGCCCACGAACACCACCTGCGAGGCCCGACAGACACAGACACTGCTGCTGCCCACAAAATCAGTGTGGAACAAGCCAGTGATCACACACCCAAGAGAGACACTGACTTATGACTGCAGAGCTGTGCAAACCTGGGTGCTCAGTGGTATTCCACAAATCCAGCACGCCCCACCGGCCTTTTCAAGCCATTATTTATACACAGAAACTCAGAGTTAGTAACTTGCCAAGTACACTCCTTCTATTACAATTGGTTAGTAATTTCCACACGAGTTCCATAACCCCAGGTAACTTCTATGCCTGCTCAGGGGGAGGGTCTTCACCTGGGCAGGGGGCTTTGTGACCTGTAGGGGTGATTTTTAGTCTTACAGTGAACACAATACAACTATGGGATACGTGGATCTTGAGTATTTTCACAGAATCATAGAATCAGCTGGGTTGGAAGAGACCCCTGAGATCATCAAGTCCAACCCTTGGTCCAATTTTGCCAAGCTTTCAATGCATAGACAGACATCCATCAACATTTTGATTTACTGGATCCCTAAAGCCTGTCAGCTCCTGGATGCCCTAGACTAGGGAACGCTGGCTGCTGCCTGCTCCACCAATTAGGTCTCCTTTCTTGCTGATGAGGCTTGTGATGCCTAAAGGTTTGGTGCGTATTTTGTAGATTTTTAGAGTTTTAGAAGTGTAGGTTTTCTTGNGGGGCCGCGGCCGGGCACAGCACCGCCACCGCCACGGCGAGCGGGATCCCCGCCAGGAGCAGCCAGCGGCAGCGGGATCGGCATCGGGATCGGGCCCGGAGCCGTGGCTGCTGCGCTTCCTGGTGTGCCCGCTGTCGAGGCGGCCGCTGAGGTGAGCGCGGCAGAGCGGCCTGTGCCCGCTGCCGGCCCCGGGCGGGCCTCGGTGCATGGGCGAACCCACGCCATTCACCCTGTTTTGTTGGTGTTCTCGTTTGTTTGGTTTCTCCCCCCCCCGGCTTGCCCGGCCAGGTACGAAGAAGCCACGAACGAGCTCATTAACGAGGAGCTGGGCATCGCGTACCCCGTGATCGACGGCATCCCCAACATGGTGCCGGAGGCTGCCAGGATGACGCACAAGAAGCCCCCGGCCGAGGGCTCGGAGCAGCCCTGAGCACCCGGCAGAAGCGGCGGCAGCCGGGCCCGGTGGCCGCGGGAGGGATGCTGCCCTCGCTGCCCACACTGACTGTGCTCGTTCCCCTCCTGTCCTTAGCAGGCTTGTTCTACTCGGCCAGCGTGGACGAAACCTTCCCACAGGGCTGCACCAGCGCAAACAGCCTGTGTTTCTACAGTCTCCTCCTCCCTGTTACAATACCTGTTTATGTGTTCTTTCACCTTTGGACCTGGATGGGGATTAAGCTTTTTAGGCACAACTAGTGGGTTTGCTAACCCCTGGCCTTCTCTAAATCAATGCAGTTAGTTTAATCTCATCGGGTGTTGCAGTTCATTTGAGACTTCCCTTTGGCACTGCTGTCTGTCATCATTTTCCTAGTAGTGTCTGAAACCTTATAAAGCAGCAGCCCATTGTTAGTTACTGCTAGGGCAGATAAAGAGTAGGAGTAACAAGAAGCACTAATTCGCTCTGCTGTATCCCGTCATGAGTGTTGTGCATTTGTAGTGACAGTAATGAAAACCTTCCAGGTGGAGATGGTTTTCATGAAGAAGAACTGTAGCCTGACTGAAAAACTTAAATAATATACTAAATTAAAACGAGCAGTGATATGAATCTGTCTTTGAGAACTTTGGTTTTGTTTTAACCTGATATGTGTGCTGAAATACATGTCTTGCTGTCAGAAGAACATAAATTAGGCTGGTTCATACCATTTACCTCACTACCTCTGCAAATAAATGCCGCTCAGCCAGTGTAGTGAGGAAGTGGGAAGGAAAGGTACGTCTAGGGGCCATTGTGAATCTTCTAAGTGTATGGGAAAGAAAAGCTTTGACAGTTCTTGTTGGCAAGAAGGCTCACTTGGAAAGCACCATAACTGGGCAACAGGGCACCGAGGTCAATACTTCCTGCAGCACAAGCATGGTGCCAGGCTTTGTGTTACTGGCTGATAGGGCACATGGCCCCTGAGCTGAGCTCCACTCTGGGCAGGTGCCCTCTTTCCACGTCAGCCAGCTAACAGCTTTTGCAGGGCTAGCATTGTGATTCCTGCAGGAAATACAACTGCCAGAACCTCTGGGTTTGTATGGAAGCCACAGATTAAAGGCACATGGAGACAGCAGCACTATAATCAGATTCTCATCTCTCTTGCCTTCCTTTTCCTTCAGACAGCATCTCCATGAGAGAAATGGCTTTTTGTGGCTGTGTTGCTTGCTGGCCGCTAAGGCTGGTTCCCCAGTCACCGGGGTTTTAATGTACAACAGACTAGCATAGTCTGAAAGTCAGTCTAGCAGTAATAGTACTGGACTTTGACAATTGCTAGTTTCCTGAGCAATCCTATTACATTACCCCAAAGCAACCTCACAATAAATAGCACTGCCACTTGCATTTAACTTAGGCTAACAAAGCTTGATGGCTACCTGGAATAAGAATGTAAGATACTGCCATCCAGATTTACTCTACATCACTTATGGAACACATTTTATAATAATCTGAAGAAAAGTTCATTTGTTTCATGCTCAGAGAATACTGAAACCCTTCTACCAATACTTCAGTCATACTGAAAATCAAGGAACACTGCAGCAAGATATGTAGAGCTAACAAATAATACAATTTGGTATCTTACCCATAGGGTCATCCTGAGTTCCTCCTGGGTTGAGACACATTCTAAATTGCTCCATATGTCTTGCAGACAGCACTCTCTTCTGATGCAAAATTCCCATCTTTTTTTCATGATCATATAGTATGTCTGAGGATTGAAGTAACAGTTGTTAGCAGTGTGTTAACCTTTTCGAATCTGTAACAAAACTGGCTGTACCTACATCAATAGAGTTCGAAAGCGGAACACTGACTTCTGTGGACAGAAACCTGCATTCTGTTTTATGAAAGGCGACCTTGTCTTGCGTGTCAAAGATGCATGGATACTTGTTCAGGTTCCATAGGGTTATCTGAAATGACAGGGAAGAAAGCAAAAGACATGTTGATTTTCCCCTGAGAAACCAGTTCCGGGGTACATGTGGAGACTGAACTGCCAGTCTGTACCCCAGCAAACTCCTATATCTCTGAAATATGCCCTGGTTGTGTGCATGAGCACTACATTAGCAGAGGTACACTTCCTAAAATCAGTTTCTACACACTTCTGTGAGTGAGAAACACTGACAGAGAGGCATCTAACCTGTCTGTGCAGACAGACACTTGCGTTATAGCGCCCCAAGAATAAAACAGTGATTTTAACAGCATCTTCCATAATTCAGCTAAACCAAAACACATAGTAAAAATTTCATGGGTACTCAGGTTATGGTGCATTGTTTTTAAAAACTGCTGGCTTCGTTATCTGTACTACCAAAAGTAGATACTGGTATAAAAATAATCCAAAGTGCAACACCTCCAGTGTCATAAGGCAGCAGCTTCAGGTCATGTCCTGTTTGGCTTTTGATTCTATGCTGTTTCCCAAACCTCCTCCTCTCTGGTTAATTGCTACAAAGTTGGTACATTACCAAACAAAAGCTTGTGAAGGAATGAGGCACTTGCCCTATCAATTCCAGCCAAGTTTCCAGAAAGCTACTTTTTTTTGCCTAAGGAAGCCCCTACTATACATGCTTCCATTTCATATTGCTTCCTATGACACTGACAACATTTGGTAGCTAATTTTCACTCCTTCGTGTCATCAAGAAATGAACCATTTCATGGATTTTTTTTATTACCACAGCTTTGTTTTAAGATGTAAGTAAATTGAAATGCTCAATATGGTTTCTAAAAGAAAGCTTAAAGACACATCACAATATTTCTATTAATTAAATGTAATATAATTCAGAGTAACAAGTACAGCAACCATCCTTCATGGTGCTTTTTCACACTGATTACTAGTTCAAAGCAAACAGAGCTGCTTAAGACACTGGAGGACAGCTCCAACTCTCAGAACCAGGGGTCATCTCAGGAAAGGCACTATTGTAGCTGCTAAAATACTGGGATGGAAAAGGGCTTGATAGAGAAGATACATTGTATTTGAGATTGTGCTGGTTTAAGAGTAAACTGGCAGGAGAAACGGACCCACCACAAGAGGGATTATAAATCAGAACTACAATTTAATGAAAGGTATTACAATAAATACACTGACACAAAGAGAAAACTGCTTTCAACTCACCAAAACCCAGCAGTATAACCCAGTGTCCCGGGGCACAAGCCCAAAGGGGGTTTGTTAGCCCTTGTGCTGAGACTCGCGTGGTTCCCCCAAGTCCAAAGCAAAAGGAAGTAAAGAACCTGTTGGTGCAGATGATGGCTGGGGTCTGGTCAAGAGTGATGGTTTCCTCCTATGAAGGTCCTACTGTTCCTCTAGATCCAACAAGTCCCCGAGGTCTTCTTACTCCTGCTTAAGTACCTTCAGGGAGCACCCAGTCCCTCCCCCAGGGCGGGGACTCACACAATGAGTGATTAATTCTGAGTCATGGGGTATTGTTGAACTATTGATGGCCCATTAGCAGCCATGCCCCCCTCAGGCTGGGTGTGAAGGTGCTAACAACTCCCTGGGCAGCTGCTGCAAATGGTCCATTGTTCTTGGGAAATGAATAGAGGGGGGTAGAATACATAGCTTTGATCACCCCCACACAGTGATAACTGGTCCCACCTGCTGAACTAGGACAGAGATGTAATGGGTTAAAGTCTAGAGTTGCCTTTTACATATATATAATTTAAATAAAAGAGGAAATAAAAGAGTGTTTTGCACTGACGGTGAGGTTTTAGATTTTATACTTACTGTTTTATTAAAGTGCCAACATAACTTGATAATCTCTTTCACTGGAGGTATATAGAAGTTGCTTTCTTGTACTCTGAAACCGGTTCTGGAGTTCACCTGCATTGATACACGCAATATGTCAGCAGCAGATCTAGTGAACTGTGCGTCTGTGTGGTAGGACAGGACTGACGGGGCTTTCTGCAGAAAGAGCTCTGAGACCCTGAACAGAAGTGAAGTGATTGAAGTGCTCTGAGTAGCACAGAGACCCACAGTGAGAAGTATAAACTAGAAGGCAAACAATTTTCATTTATGAAGAAGACTCCTTAACGGGACTCCATCAGGAAAGGTATGTTTCCCTTTCAGTGTCTTTCATGCTGCACTGAACATTCTGTAGCTCACTGTTCATTTTCATACTTGTTGCCTGGCAAAGATATTTGCCGAGGGACAGCGAACATATAAAGCTCCAAATGATGTAACCACTTACAGGCCTGCTGCATTTTTAAGTTTATTTATCTGGATAAATACAGATTCCAAAGTCTAAACTTCAAGGACCATATCTGCGTTCTCAGCCAAAAGGATATTAAGTTCTGAACGAAATTTAACAATTCTTTTCTGATTCACACTGTGTTTGAGCTCTTGACTTTCCTAAACTTTGAACATCTCCACAGGAGAAAGGATGGTTGTCAAGAACACAGTTACTGCCCTATTTGTTCCCCTTGTTTGTATGCAGCTGAAGAGGCTCTAATACTGTTGTTCCACAGAATTTCTCAGGCTCTTAGAGCATCATGCAGCATTACTGTGGCAGCCATAATGTGCCAAGCAGGTAGGTTGTCTTTTAAATATTGTGAGTGGTTACTGGGGTGAGGGATCTCACGAGCAGAAAGGGGAATGGGCATGCTATGTAGAGGACACCACATTCACAGCTCTGTAGGCATCAGTGCATGCACTCCTCACACCACTGGAAGCGTTCCTCCCTCTGCCAGGGGCTATAACATGCTTTTGCTCTTTATTTATTCATTAGACACAACTCCAGCAGGATTCCTTCAAAGCTATACTGGTGTAAAGCCAGAGAGATTCCTGAATCAATGTCAAATGACAAAGCCCCATGTTCCCTTGTAAGAGGGAAACCCAGAGAATTCAACAAGTGAAAAGGATTAAAATACTCCAAGCCATATTGATTTATCCTGTCTACTGAGGATTCAAGTACTTTCTCACCTGGTAAAGCATCTGCAATATTTGCAGAGGCACTGTTTCATCTGGGGACAGGCTCAGGGAGTGTCCTGGCACACACATCTTGACTTCCATGATAAATTGAGACAGGTTTTCCTGGGAAACCCTCTGATACAGAATGACCAGCTCCTTGAAAAAGGGTGTTTCCAGATTTGACCACAGGCACTCTGTAAAGAAAACAGCTAGTGAGATGACATGTAACATGTAAATCACTCCAATTTGTGGATGAAGTTGCATTTTCTCATTTTATCAAAGGAACAAAAACAATTGCTCAATTTTGGACCACAAAAATTAGTAAATCCCAGATAAAACCTTTTTTATTCTTGTGTCTTGCTGCGCAGTCCCCATGTTTCTACATCTACTGAGAGCAATTGTTCCAATCTCTGGAACACATTACATCAGCGATACTAACTCTTGTTCTGCAACAGAAAATAACCAAGCATTTAAATCATTCACTTCTATCATCATAAAACCCTACCAAGAGTTTGCAGGTCCTTTGGCTGGAGCTTCATGATGGCTTGTGCTAGAAGCCTCAGAGAACAGTAAGAGCTTTTATCCTTCCCCTGGAGAATGAAAGGCAAGATCAAATAGACTCTGAAATTTTCGGGTGAGATGGGAGAGGAAGACAGTGATGGCAGTAAGTTCTTAATCTCCTTTTGCACCTTCAGAGGCAAAAAAAACCAAAACAGGTGTTACACGCAATTATGTTTTGCCAAAGTAACTGGGTTGGCATGAAATTCCTGTTTCATGCACAAATACAGAGCTCCTCAGTATCTGTTGTGAGGATTCTTGTATCAAATTCTTACCTCTTGGAAGAGTTCTGGCTTTTCACTGATCTTCTTGTAAAAATGTTTCACTTCTGACATGTCCACACCTGAGACTTCTTTAGAAGTTTTGAAATGTTTGTCTCTATCACAAAGAAAAAAAAAGAACACCAAATTATGTGAGAAGCTGTTTTTTGTTATTGATCGAATAGTGAACCATTTTAACATGAGAAAATACCTGGGAAGTTCAGCCCCAGCTCCAGTGGGTATAATTTCATGTGTTCAAAGAAGACAGACAACACAGGTCACTGTTTTGTGACTTCATTAATATTCTGTCTTTCCTGTCTTGTGTGGCTGGGAACTATTAATGGTAGACTTCCCGTATTTCACCCAAAAATGACTTCCACTTCAGTTCTGGGAGGAGCTATTACAGATCCTTTGAAGGCTGTAATACTGCCTAAAGGGATTATGATCATCTGTCAAATATCACTATAGAATAATCTTCTAGAATGTGAACTTCTCTAGCACATTTCAATAGGACTGGGAGTACAAAAAACTTAATTTTAGCTTGGGCTTTGAAAAACACAGACTTTCTTCTTGCAAATTCAGATAAGACTAATCCTTTATACATATATGGTCTAAAATGACACTTTCTGGTCACTTTACATGCAGCCAATATATTCTGTTATGTCTAAGTCAGTGCATACTACCTTTTCTCCAGGAAGCTTCCATTGATGCAAGCCTCAGATGAAAAGATCAGCCTGATATTCCTGATAGTAAAAGACAAACCAAAGTCAATCCTTCCAATTACATGTTATTAATTCTGAGGAAACAAAAAACATGTGTACAAGTGTGTCACCTGACCACACAAACTTCTTAGCACCACATTATTGCCAGCACTGCAGAAGACATTGCATTCAAGGAGTTAGTAATCTTTAACAAGCCACCTCTGCTCTCCTGAGCCTTGTAGGGAAACTTGCTCAAGTGCTCCCTGCCAGCCTGTTGCATGCTGGTGGATGTTATCATGGAGATATCTTCTCCTGACAGGTGAGAACATTACCTGGTTTTGTTAGTTATGCAAAATAAAAGGCAGCACTGGAGGGAGGAGGATCCCCTTCGTGAACAGGATCTTTGTAGCATGTGGATGAAAAATCCGTCAGGCTGCTGGACAAAAGCTGGGTTCCCAGCATCTGAAGGGATGTTAGATTTACTCACTACCTGTATCCCTGGTTCTGTTCTTATTAAAGCAGCTCTTTTATAAGCAATTTTCCTTCCCTATTGAGATCTGGAAAGAACCCTCTCTCTCTCATCCTCTTAAGAACCACTTTCCATATGACCCAAACTGCTCTAAAAGTGGTCAGGGAAACATTCAGTTCCAAGATAGCCAAGATTTTGAAATGCCCAAAATCAGCAGCTGGAGTCAGACTTTCCCAAAGAAAATAACCTCCCAGGTAAGACCTGGAAAAAGACTACATGATCGTAATTCCCAGACATAAGTATAAAGCATCCCACATTAGTATGTATTTACTGCTTTTGAAAATGGGTAATTAAAAAAGGGATCACTCATTTTTAAATGCTGATGCAGACAAAACAATCCAGTTTGGGTACTCTGGATTGCAATTTTTGCATAAGGCTTTGGTCCGCAGACAGAATCTTTCACTGATTTAACTTGTTGGCTCTTCATCAACTTAACAAGCATTCTGTGCAAGAAGAGGACAGGCTTCTGAAGCCAGGCAGTACAACTGCTCTGTTCCTGCAAAACGGTTATTGTAGGGCTGTTGCTTATCAACAATTCTTTTTCCTGTGCAAAAACTAGGTGAGAATTGCTGGTACTAGGTTGTATCTTGGCTAAATTCTTGAACAACAGTTCCTATAATAGTCCCCAAAAAATTAAAATTTTTACAGAAATCCATGTATCCAGGAGAAAAACCCAACCAAACACAAAAACAGGTTTTTGACTTACTTTTTTATCTTCTTGCGGTCTTTTAAACTGGAATTAGAAATCCATTTATCTACTTCTTTATCATCCAGAGTGGCAATTCCATTCAAAGAGGAATTCTGTGTGAAATGCATGAAAACATCAACAAGATTAAAGGTCTAGCAGATAGGATTTTTATTTTTTAAACCAATCTTTACAAAAAGACTTTAGCCTAAGTATGAACAAATTAATGGTCATCCAGCATGATCCAGATGCATTAACCACAGAGCATATGTAATTGCAACACAAGTTAGTTTCTACGTAAACATGGAAAAAACTGCAATAGACATATATGAAAAATAGACATATATGAAATT
Source organism: Sclerurus mexicanus (assembly GCA_013396755.1). Taxonomy (NCBI): domain Eukaryota; kingdom Metazoa; phylum Chordata; class Aves; order Passeriformes; family Furnariidae; genus Sclerurus; species Sclerurus mexicanus. Next base: position 289,490 of record VWZF01001242.1, read on the forward strand.
GAAGTGCTAAAAGCATGATGGAAAATCCAAATGTTTCCAGCAGTACTGTGAACAGTGGTAAGCTCTGATCAAATGTGTACATGCCTTGTTCTCCTTGCAAAGGACAAAACTTCGGTTTACTCCTGCAGTAAGTTCAATCCCCTCTTGTGACGTGTTATTTTCTGTGAAAGAATAAAAAGATTTTCATAGGAACATTTGAAGAGACAGTCATTATCTTCAGAGAGTTCAGTGCACAAAAGTGGAAGAGTAAAAAAACCCCCTCAGGTAGCAGTTATCTGTCTAACAGTTCATTCTACGTGGCCATTACCCGTGATGATACATCAAGCAGCAAATGGAATAATTTGTCACAGAATTTGTTGGGATGGCCAAGCAAGCATGAGACACGATGTTTGTCTCTCTATGTAAACATGAAATCAAGAAAGCAAACACCTCTCGGGAAGAAATAAATATAGATTGTAGACATCTGCAATGGTCATTACTTTGGCAGGAGTTTCCAGTATTCGCTGGTGAGTTGATGGGAAGTGGAATCAACTGATTAGGCTTCCTCTTATCTTCTGGCAATCCTTCATCATCAGAACCAAAGAAATAGAATTTGTCCAAGGAAGGGACATAGACCAGAGTGTGTTGTCTGTTCAGAAAAAAAACCCAAACAATCTGTCATAATAAGCAAAGACTTATAATAAGCAAAGACTGGGCAAGACAAGATAAGATTTACAGATACATTCTCAGAGTGAAGACCTGGGGCTTGTCTTTAAAAGTTCTGACAGTCCATCTAAAGAATCCCTTTAAGCAAAGTGTTAGAACTCCCTGTTGCATAGACGTTCAGCAATAAGGAAATACATGGACTCAGATTGCCAATACTAGCTTCTCATGTTGGTGATTTACCTTGGTTTCCACAGACAAAAATAGTGTTACACCTTGCCTCACACCCTTCCATTTTTAAAAGCACAATTGCTGTGCTGCTGAGCCTGATACCAAGCCCAGGTAAATTAACAGAATTTTTCTGGGCCAGTTACAGAAAGGCAGGATGAAATCGGGTAATTATCACAGCTTTCAATTCCTACTAAGGACCCACCCATTTGTCAATGTAGATGGGAATTCAGTGGCTTTGCCAATGAAGACTTTTGAGAGTCTTTCACCCTTTGGAACCCAGTACAGCCTTTGTTTATTCTAAGAGCAAAAGACTGAGGGCTTCTGGTGGTTTTGCAGCCCTCTTCTGCTCATCATGGGCTGAGGGTTCTGCTCTCACTGGGGCTTACCTTGAAGAGTGATCAATATTCTGACACTGCTGACCTACCAGGGTACAGGAATTTGAACATCTTGCTGTCTCCCCCTCTACTGGTCTTCAGTGATTCCCCTAAGACATTGCCCTTAGAAGACTTTCTCACCTGCCACAGGCAACCTGTGAAACCCTTGCTCCCCACAGCTCGGCCACCACACGAGGCGTGAGTTCATTCCGGGTGGAGTTGTGACCAAGCTGGCCAGCCCCTCCTGCTCCAAAGGTGCACACCAACCCCTCCTTGAAATGAAGAAACAAACAACAGGATCACTGCATTATTAACAACATTCAAATGGTAGCCACTGAGAGGGAGAGTCAGTAAGACACAAAATGTTACATGGGACTTGATTCAAAATGTCCCCGACTCAAACACAGGTAGGGTTCATTTTGCATCGAGCCTAATCATGCACTATCGTGTCCAAATCATTTAATTTAAGAGAAAAGAAATTTAACTCCTGAGAATAACTCTCCATTGCTCAAGAATTTTACTTGTATAAATTAACCCTAGTGAATTAGCTATTGTTCACATTTTCTCAAGTCCCCAGTATGCTACAAAAAAGAAAATATTTTTTTAAAGTACTGAGAGTTGAACTGTACACCTTTGTTCCAGGATTCCAGTTCACCATATTCCTGCAAAAGTTCACATGCAAGTGACAGGAACCCGAAAAAAGGCCAGTTTTCCCAATAGCTTAGTTAACATCCCTTGGCGACCTCCTTCAGACTCAGATGAAAGCAGGCATTACCATCCCAAGCTCTCCATGCTTACTTTTAGCAGTGTATCTTTTCTAACAGGGTGAGGTTTCAGATGCTGAATTTCCATTTCAGACTCACCTTGGAGAGAACTGCAGTATGATCTGCCCCACATGCAATAAATACAGTCTTCCAGTGCTCTAAAGATGCAACGTATGATGGGCAGTCCCTGTCTGGAAAGAAGGTAGCACTGCTAAGTGTAAGAGTACTGTGGGGTCTCATACATAGAAAAACTTAGAAAAGAGAGGGCTTAAGTGCTTTTCAGTCCCTCTCTTACAGCAATTCATGCAATTAGTACTTGGTTTTTGGTTGTTTTTCTACCCTCCACTGTAACGTATTCTTTCTCATAATGTTCTGTCTTTTTCACAGTATTTTTACTTACATTCAGTTTGAAACAAAATTCAATGCTTTAATGTTCCCTTGTCAAACAGTAGCTGGCTTCAAAATATCTGGTTCTCAGGGGTATGTACTCATTCAGATTAGATTCTGCTGACTTTAAGTTTTGTCTGGCTAGGGCAACTCTGCTATAGCCTTCTAGGTTTGAAGACAGTGAGTGATTTTAATTCTCTCACCTTGTATTTACAAAGAATTAAAGAAGACAAAAAAGTATATTATAATTTCTTTTATGCAAGACTTTCCAGAGAGAGGATGGGAGTGAAAATAGATCTCTAAGACTTCAGAGGTTTTAAAAGCCCACACTATCCAGTTAGGCACATAAAATGATTGCAAGTTCTCTACAGAAATACAATACTTAAATCCCTTGTTCCTGCATGCCTTTCCTCGTCACAAAACAAATAAGTTATCCAAATATATTTTCTTCAAAAGATTTTACTGTCCACTGCTGCTCCAAAGGGGCTTTGACAATACTGAGGAGTGACTTGGTGAGCTCACTGACCAGGAAAACACTTTCCTGGTGCTATCCTTACCTTCTGTGTCTCCAAGTCCCAGCTGTCCAAAATCGTTCTTTCCCCAGGAGTACACAGCTCCAGAGAGTGACACAGCGGTGCTGTGAGCTCCTCCAGCAGTAATTTGAGCAAGTGGGATGCCTTTTAGTCTTTTCACCAGCTGTGCTTCAGGAATAAATGTGGTTTGGCTCCCCACTCCAAGCTGTCCATGGGCATTCTGACCCCAGGTGAAGAGCTCACCTCCTTCACAGAAGACAGAACAAAAAAAACCAGCTCAGCCTCATTGCTTCCCTTGAGTATTTGCGCCTTGAGACTAGGAGCAAAATTCTGTACTGTTTTAGGGGAACTAGCTCCAAGGTAAGACCATCACGTATAGCCAAATTTCCATTTGCTTCTGACCTCTTTGGGGCAGTCCCGTGTTGTCCATGTGACTCAGCACAGCAAGAATAAAGGCCAGGTGTTTCCACCCCTAAAGTCATACTTGCAAGAAGTTCCCAACCAGAGAGCTGTTGCACCTTAAGAATAAGCAGGACTGGTGACTGCAGAGTAGGCCAGCCACTGCTGCTCTCCACAACACACCTTTGTGGAGGGGTATTGCTCAGGAACTGCAGAGAGATGCAGGTCCCCGGGTGCTGGGAGAAAAGGGCAGCACTGATAGCCAGTGGACTTCGTGTTCCCTACCCACTGCTCATCACTCTATAGTGGTGTCACGAACTACTGGAAGTAGTACAGACACTGCCTTCTCAGTGCCATAATGTGACTCCTGTTTGGAGGAAAAAAATTCTTGAAAGAAGCTACCTCTGGATAATGCCATGGCGTGCTGGTCTCCACATGCTATTTGAACAATATTTCGATTTTCTAGTTCTTTCACCAGCCTACAAAAATAAGGAAAAAGAAAACGTAAAAAAAAGACAGATGCTGTAAAGGACAAAGATCCTCTGCTTACCAAGCCCTGTGACTTTTAGCAGGAAATATGTGGAAGAATATAGGTCACCTCTAAGTTGATTCACTCTGCTCTTGTTCTGTCCTGCTGCAGCAGGACTAACTGATTTGACTGTGGTTTACTCCATGGGAAGCTGGAAAAGAATCAGGCTCAGCCCTATGCAAGCTAACAGAAAATCACACAGCAAACTGCTAGGACATTTGCACATGATGGTTACCCTCACAGCTTACTCAGAAGGTAGTAAGGTTCAGACATGCTTGTGTCTTTTACATGCAGTTTTCCCAAGCCATGTGTAGTTTGCAAGTCATCTGCATTACTCTGGTATGTACTACTGTTCCTTACTAAGTCTGAGAGAAACCTGTGCATCCCAAGCAGGTCAGATCTTGGTATCATCCTCAAAATCTATGCATTTCTTGCTGGGTTAAAAAATAAGATAAAAAGCTGGTAACTGGAAATGTATGTGTTCCAGTTCCCTCTCTACAACATGGACACAACTCAGTCTCTTGGATGTTATCTTTAAGAAAAGCAGGCTGCATTTTCTGACCTTTGCCATCCATACCTCCACCCCATGACAGCTCCTTACCTTAGTTTAGAGCAGTTTGCTGAAGCTTTAGCCCACTGTTCAGAAACCTTCCCATCATGGGAGAGAATGAGCGTATGTGTTGCATCATGGTTTGAGCACTGTGCCTTCTTGCTCGTCTGCATCCCTGTGTGCCCTGCAGAACACATACAGACAGACATGATGGTCACACTAAGGCAGCAGACATCCTGACCACCTCAGCCCTCTCCCCAAGATCTCTGTGTGCCACTGTTTTCAGCAAGAGCTTCTGCTCCTCAGGAAAACGTGAGACAAGTGTGTATGACTTATTTTCTCAGTCTCCTTAGGGTTTCAGTGTCCCACCCACCCACTGTTTGGTTTCATGCTGGATGACTCTCCTGGATACCAATAAAAAACTTTTCTCCATCTCTCAGGCTGCTGTGCCACCAGCTCTCAAAACAGCCAGTGAAGCATCAGCAGAAGCACAGTCTGTTACTTTTGCACACCTACTGGGAGTGCCTGAGGGGGAAAAAAAAAGCATTTCCTGGGATACCTGACCACCCCAGATTTGTCACAGCCTTGGGGATGGGATGCGTCAAGCCAGATTTTTACATGACACTGGAGAAGTGAAAAACTCACCCGCTGTCTATGTGGAGCAGAAGGAAGTCCCTCCTTGTCTACAGCTGCGGGGCTGGGGATGCTTTCCCGGCCCCGAGGCACCTGGTCCACTCTGACTCAGTGTCTGAGACCCAGGACGCCCAAACGTGCAAGGCGGTCACCGGCAAAGCCTGCCCTGATTTCCCTAACACCTCCGGGTACTCACTGCCCACTCTCCTCACACCTCCGACGGGGAACTAGAGAGGAAAATTCCTGTTTATCCCCCGGCACAGCCTGCCTCCCTCCAGCCGCCCTGCTCCGAGCGCTGCACTCCGCGGCATGCTTAAGCCCCGCAGGCAGAGGCTCCCCGTGCCCGAGGGTGGCACAGCAGAGCACCGCACCTTCAGCGGCTCCAGCCCCCGGACCCTCCGCGGGGGTCCCTCCCTCCCTCCCTCCCTCCCTGGGTACCTGCCGTGCCGCGCTCCCGGCCGCGCCGCCGTGCCCCCGCCATCCCTGTCCCGCCCGCAGCGCCGGGAGCGCCGGGACAGCGTCGGGAGAGCGCCGGGATAGCGCCCGGACAGCTCCGGGAGAGCGCCGGGAGAGCGCCCGGACAGCTCCGGGACAGAGCCGGGATAGCGGCGGGATAGCGCCGGGTCAGCTCCGGGACAGAGCCGGGACAGCTCCGGGACAGAGCCGGGATAGCGGCGGAATAGCGCCGGGAACGCCCCGTCAGGGAAATGGAAACCGAAACCCAACAGGGGCGGCGCAGAGGGAGGAGCAGCGGCAGCGCTGCCCGGCACTTCAAAGACCGGAGAGGGGAAGCTCTGAGCCCTGCGCTGAAAAGGCTGGGAAAGCTCCGGGAGGCTCCCGGCTCTCCTCAGCCTGCTGCCCGAGGAGAGGAGAGGGGAAACCAGAAGGCGAGTGAAGGGATGCCGGGACCTTCCACATGGAAAAGGCACCCGTTTGAGTTCGCGACTGCCCCGGCCGTGTCCGTGCCGTAGAGTCGACACACCTGCTTTGCTGCTCACCGGTGTGCCGAGCACGCCAAACCCAGAGGGGCGCACTGCCTGGAGGAAGTCAAGCCGCAAGTGAAACGCTCGGTTTGGAAATACATCAACATCTGTGGAATTGAAGCTGTTTCCTTCCATTCTCACATAGTCTCTCCTTTCGCCTCCTAAATCCCTCCCCTGCCTTGAAAGACCCTGGAGGCTTCCCCGCCCCGGGAAAGGCCACCCAGCCTACCCCATCTCCCACACTGTCTCACTGCAGTGATGCATGCAGGACCATCGTGGTGATGAAAGAAGGGGTACCCATGTGAATGATGAAACGGGTCAAAACACATAAGAGCACTTTTGTTGTATCCCTCATAGCTGCCATTGATAAATTAAATTCAGCCTGCTCAAGAAAATTTTATGCTGCTGAATACTAAGCACAGATTTTGGTGGGGAACTGTACAAAAATCCCAAGAAGCATAACAGGAATCTGTAGAAGAATACTGGCATTCACTGAAACGCAGTGGAAAATTCATTACTGAGACATCAGGAGCATCTAATGTGATGTCTCTAAATAAAACAGCCTGTGGGACACAAAAAGGCACTCGGAGGTCCCCGGGGTGAAGGAAAAGGGAGGTGGAGGAGCTGCACAGGAGCCGCAGAAGCAAAGCGAGCCTTGCTCCCGGTAATTGACTTCTGCCCAGCCTTGTCTCTCCCAACCACTTTCCTACACGCCATATGCACATCTTGTCTCCTTCCACATCACATAGGAAGGTTTTGAGATAAATACCGAGCTAGAGCGGTGGTGCTAAAGGGACACTAGAGGTCCTTCTGCACCAATGCGTGAACTAAGGGCTCCTCCCTGGGAGGAAGAACTGCTCCAAGCAGAGGCAAGTGCACTGCCTCCCGTCTGGCACGGAAAGGAAGAGATTCGAGGCAGGGCAAGGAAAGGCAAGGAAAGACACTGCTGTTCTTCCTCCTTTCGGAGCTACATATTTCGTCCTGAGGAGTGGAACGCTGACAAAGACTTCATGTCAGAAAGGCTTGCTCTGGAAAGCTACTGCAGGTTAATTAAACACTCTGCCGTTCTCTGCCGAAGAATATCAGGGCTTGTGGTACTCTGACCAACAGGAATCTGGGGGCCTGTGAGGGAGATGGTTAGCAACTGGCAGGAGACAGAGGGAAGAGGTGAACTGTGCAAAATGTTTTTTTGTAGCTAGAACTGGGTTTGATAGATGTATATATCTGTACATTTCACCCCTTTTCTTCACTTCTCCAGTGAATTACCCATAAAAACCAAATGAAAGCAAAACACAGCACAGCAGCAACAGTAAAATGTGTCAAGCCCCTGAGTCTGGCATTCTGCTTGCTTATGAGGGCAGCCCTTCTCCCAGGAGAACAGCACAGAGTACTTCCAGGGGGAGAGGAATGGAGCAATCCAAGGACATGTATGCAGATACCATCGTCTCAGGAAAAATGAAGGAATGTCTCATGCTGGGGCCCAGGGAGCCAAAGAAGCATGTGGTGGGAGCGTGTTCCCACAGTGTCAGCGGCTGAACAGGCCCTCCAGACCAGATTTGGGAGCATGGGGAATTTGCAGCCCCTCTCAGCTAGCCTGAGTCACAGCCCCAGCTGCTCTCTGCAAGGGAAGGGATGTGTTGACCTGGGGGCCACCCAGCAGGGCTCAGCTACTGGCAACCCATACAGGGCAGTGTGGCATCCTTCAGTTTCATACAGTGAGGGACACCAACTACCTTTGTCCTTCTCCACACTGGAGTGCCAAAGCAGCACCCATCGCACCCCAGCAGAACCAAGGCTGAGTGTTGTCTCGGCCTGGAATGTCCCACTGGAGACACAGCTCCTGCAGGCACAGGGAGGCCCGAGGGCAGGGCATGAGTGCAAGGGCAGAGAGAGCACTCTGTGTCGCACTGCTGCACCCACCCGAGGGGTTTATCAGCACCACGGCGCTTTGGGTTTGGCACTTTGAGGGCACTGTTTTGACAGAATCCAGCAGCATCACCCAGTGCTGCCTGAGGAATATTCCCAGTTCCTGCTGGTGACGACAACCCCCTGCCCTTAGGGACCTTTCAGGAGCCATGCCAGGGCAGGAGCCACAAGCTAAGATAAAGGAAGGCAGCAGGTAACGATGTTGTCCCCAGTATGTACAAAAGAAACTGGACAGCTCTTGTTTTTCTTCTCCTCACTCCCACAGGAACCCGATGGGCTCACCAGGGCCTCTGCAGCCCCCCACGGCCAATGGCCATGAGCTGAGCATGGGTGGGTGGCAAGAATCATCGAATCACAGAGGTTGGAAGAGACTTTTACGATCAAATTCAACCATCCACTCAGCACTACCACTGCAACCCGTAAACCACTAAACCATTTCACACAGTGCCAGATCCAGATGCCTCTTAAATACCTCCAGGGATGGAGACTCCACTACCTCCCTGGGCAACCTATCCCAATGCCCAGCTACCCTAACAGTGAAAAACTTCTCCTAATATCCAATCTGAATCTCCCCTGTCTCAGCTCATGGCCATTTCCGCTGGTCCTCTCACTGCAGGTACAGAAGAGACCAGCCTTCACCTGGCTGCAACCTCCCTTCTGGTGGTTGTAGAGAGCCATGAGGTCCCCTCTGAGCCTTCTCTTCTGAAGACTAAACAAACCCAGCTCCCTGAGTTGTTCTTTGTAAGACACATTCTCTAGACCTTTCACAAGCCTTGTTGCCCTTCACTGGACACCCTCCAACACCTCAGTGTCCTTTCTAAAGCCGGGGCCCAGAACTGAATGCAGTGCTCGAGGTGCTGCCTCACCGGTGCCGAGTACAGCGGGATGGATGATCAGTGCCCTGCTCCTGCTGGGCACCCCGTTGCTGACACAGGCCAGGATGC